>OZ022527.1:14314237-14713436 GCA_963989415.1 Cerceris ruficornis | reverse complement strand
GGTAGCAGTGGTACCAGGTCGCAAAAGCGACTTAATGTCCCCATTTGTCCTGCGGCTCTCCGGAGGCGATTCATCCTCACCCTTTGTGCATCCGCAGGACACGGTGTCCGTATAAGCGACACACCGTATCACCTCCTCCTCCACCCCTTTCCTCGGCCACCTTTTCATCCTGGAAACTGTAACTCGGAAGAAATTAACCGACTGGACGCCCGTGTTTTTTTTCTCTCTCTCTCTCTTCCTCAGATTTATTCGCGCTGAAAGTCGAAGAGGAAAAGCTCGTTGTTTGCGCCCTCGGCGAGCGGGGAATTTTTTACCTTTCACCCTTACACGCATATTATATTCGTTTCTTTCACTGAAAATTATTTTCCATGCTCCAAGAGAAAATTTCGACGGCGATTATCGTCGAAATGGAATTCAATCTCGGTGCTGATGGAATTAGACGAGATTATACCGATGGCGAAATAATTTCCAAAAGACATCGGCGTTAAACGATGCCGTTAAAAGAGACGGAAGTACGCGCAGGTAGAGACGGGCGTGCATGCGCGTCTCGCGAGGGCCGAATATCTGATTGAAAATGTCAAAGTATAATCCGCGAATCAAAGGAATTCAAAAGCAAGCGGAGATTTCAATGGCGAGATAATTACATTATTTGTTTACCGCTCAGCGGCACCTGTCGCTTTAATGGCCGTGCTCGACGTGTCTATTATGCGTATATATACGCGCGTATTAAGTCGTACCCGCGTGGCGAACACGCGAATCGCTCATCAAAAGGATTAGGTCACTAATCTGGCGTTAAGACCCCGACACTCATTAGCTCGAGAGACAAATCATTAAGAGTTGCCCGCGCTTCGAGGACCCGTTAGGCGTTAGGATAACCTGTCGACAGTTCGTAATCGCCTTTAAGGCTAATTCCCTTGATAACTTTATCGTCCTTTACAAGTGGCCCTCCGACGTTGTCCTTCGGCCGGGGGACTTTCAAAAAACTAAAAGACTCCGAACAAGAGTCGGGAAATATCGTGTCACTTAACGAGAACGTTCGATTGCAATTGAGATCGTTGCAAATAACAATTCCGGCGCTGCAACGACTCGGAGACACTGAGTATAAGCCATATCTGAACTCTGAAACGGACGTGTTCCATCATCGCCGTAGCTTGTCGTCAGACTCGACGTAGACACCGATACTAATCGACCGTTTTAATATCCGACTAACGAAATTACATCCGATTTTACGGTTGATAACGCGAAATAACAAGAATCTGGACTATTCGATCGAAATGAGGGAGACAGGGAGGCAAAGAGACAGAGGGATACCAGAAATTCCAACATGCTGGAACAAGGTCCGAAGGTTGACTCGCGAAGAGGAGGACGAAAGTGAACGGTACATATTAATCTCCGGGGTTACAATGCACCGGTCGCCTCGACGAGGGCCGATCTCCGCGTCGTCTCATTCTTCGGCTAGCTCCTCATCACTCTCCGGACCGAGCCGTGACCAATCCGGAATAAATATTGGCGATTATTAACGCGGCACGCCGCGCGGAGCGACGCGGCTGGCCGAGGCGAGGCCCCGTAGATGGGCCAGAAGATGGTACGTGTCTTCTTCGTGAGATGCTTGAGACGTTAAGTGGGCCCATTAGCTACGTTCCTAGGTGGACCGTGGCCGATGATGGCATTCCTTCGGGCGCTCCACACGGTTCACGATCCTCAACTGCCTCCCTCTCTGCCCGCCTTTCTCTCACGCTGCCACGTGTACCTGTGTACCTGCCCCAGGAATCCGCGGCGATGTATTTTCCTTCTGGATCGACCAAATTATTGCGTCACAGTTCCCTGATTGAACATCCGTCGCGTGAACCAGGTCGAAGGGTCGGGTTGCCTCGGTGACCTTAGAATTAGGATCCAACGTCCGAATCTAATATACCTCGTGTGGGAGCAGAGCGTTCGATCAAAGTGGAAACCCCAAATAAAGTGGGTATCGTAAACGCTTAATTGCACCTGGCAATCGAAGAGGCGCGTGAAAACGCACCGCCGTGGTATCTATTATCGGAGAAACGCTATTGAAGCTCACGATCGATCATTCGTAAGCCCCCGTCACTCGCGAGGGTGTCAAAGGGATAAAGTCATCATCGTGGATCAACGAAAGAGGAATTCGCTGACTCGGCCCGGAGGTCACCAGCGCGGCTCTCCAGGGTGACATCTTCATCTCTCCCTCTACTCACGAAAGAACAGTCCCTCTCTTTCCCTCTTGCTTCCTCTCGCTCTCTCCCTCTTCTCTCTCTCTTACCTCGTGGCCGCCCTTCAGGACAGGATGACTCTGCCGACGATTCTCTGCGGAGAGTTTCGATGCGTGTCTTCGAAGGGCCCTCTCTGGCCCTTTGTCGGCCGATCACGAGACACCTGGACACTGCTTCGGTTATCTTCTTCTCCACCTTCGTTCGAGGTCACCGAAAGGGTATCCTCGATCTTGGCTCGACAGCCATGGAGAAACCACGGGCCAGTTAACACCGCGGTGTCACTCTTTGCCAGTCGTGTTTGGCCGATGGTTTAGGGCCAGTTAACACCGAGGGCGGTACCTCTGATCTCGCCTACCGCGATCTACTCTCACGACCTTTCGTTTGGCTATCGATTTCTCCTCTTTCAACCGCTAAGTAACCACTTTTAGTAAAAACTCACAAGTTATTGATCTTCGATCGCTTTTGAATCATTTTTTTTCAAAACTTCTCGAAGAACCTTGAACTTCCGCATGTTCTGTCTCAACGATATAAGAATAGTTGTACAAATACGAGTCCTCCAATTAATTCTGATCGAAGTTCCAAGCTCCACGTTGGAGAAGACGTTAAATCAAATTTATAAGGATCATCGTACGAACTCCTCGATCCCATCCACGCGCACGTGCGTACCGGTTCGCTTATATTTTCAGGGTTCGCCATCGGGAGATTAAATTTACACATAGTAGCGCCGTGAAACAATGGCAGGACGGTTTGCACGCTCCTGCAAATATTTGAGTGCCGGTGTTTGCTTTCTATTCGCGGTAGCCAAGGGCTCGAACCTCCTCCACCTCCTCGTGCTCCTCCTCCGCCGTTTGTACACCGACTCCCCCTCGTGTGCACTCTTCCTGATCGATGTTTGCCCCGGCCACTTCGCTTTAATTGCTCGCGAATCGCGCCGTAATGACTGCCGAACGAACCAGTCAGTCTGCGCGAGATGCGACTGCCGGGGGTGCAATTGAGATGATTTTTCTCGCGATTTTTCCCCGCCGCCGAGTCTCCGGAAATTACGCGCGAAAACCTGCCCGCGATACGCGCTAATTAGACGAAGATTTGTGCAACGAGTCTCGTAGAAATTCGAAGAAACACTGTGCACGATACGTCTATGGAATTATCGTTAAGGTTCGAGACGATTGTGCGAATTGTAGGTTGGGCGGAAAATTTGCAAGTTTGTGGAAGGATGGGAGAAGCGGAGGAATATAAAATCGTGCAGAAAGTAGAACAAGATGGCGAGATAAAACGAACCAGGCCGAGACGATGTATGTCGGGTAAAAAGTAAGGGGATGGGGTGGAATTAACTGAAAATGAGAGAAATGAAAAATGATAGATCGATAGTAGGGATGAAAAAAGCGGCGACGACCAACGTGGCCAGTCATTAATGGCAGGGCGACGGTGTCATGGACGGATCGAGAATCAACGGAGGTCGCTGGAAAAAGAGGGAGGAAAAATGCTCTCGGAGGATGGGCTTCGAGATGAGGTCGCTCGCCGGAAGTTCCGTCGCACCGGAATTCATAAAAACCACCGGCGCGAACCATCGTACGCCGACGTTTCTTTCTCTCTTGCGGAGAGCCGTTTCGTTCTTTTCTAAAAATCGAGAAGGGGTGAGCGCGACGAAAACCACCACCGAAGGGAGGATTACGAGGACGGACGCGAGTGAAAGGCCTCTGGTCGACGTCGATTCTCGATTTTTAGCTTCGAAATAAGAGAAAGCCTGAGAAAAAGACTCTCGTGATTGAGGATATTCGAAAGGTTGCGAGTCAAAAAATTTAATTGAGAATATAGGGTAAGGTTGGTCGTACTGAAAACCTCGAGAATTTCTCAGTATCTGAGAAACATTGCGGTCGTTTTTAAATATTCAAATTTAGTAGGTTTGAAGGAGGGAGAAATCAGGATTTTTTCGAGTTCAGGTAGGACGGAGTGGCGAACCGTGCTGTCTTCTGTTTCGTTCGCGAGGGGCGATGTAAATTTCGCGATCGATCGGTCTCGACAGGGTCAGAGGCGCGAGCTGGAGCGCCGACAGGGCAGTAAATAAAAATCCAGAGTTAATTTTTTTCGAACAATGGAGCTGACTGTTGTGGTCACCGGAGGAGGGTAGAGACCCCCTCGTTTTTTTACATCGCTCGGTCCCACCCAACTGGACGCAATTCTTGTCGCCGTATAAATCGAAAGCTAATGGGATTCCTGTTTCGGTCGATCAACCGGGAAAGTCGCGATTTCGTGGGAAAAGAAATTCCGTTTTCGTTGCACACGTTAAACTGAATTTCTAACGTTTCCAATTTGCCGTGTCCAAAGTACAATTAAAGACGCTCTGATACGTCGTGAAGTAAACGAAAAAGGCTGCAACGACTTAGCGCGATCTCTCGGAACTTTCGACGTTGCAATTAACTCTAATTAATACATCTTTAAATCAAAGACAAGCAGCAAGGAGAAGGAAGGAAGGTTGGAAGCCGAGCCAAAACCGGTGCACTCGTCATCAAGATGCAGCCGGTCGCGTTGGTAAGGATGCCGTAATTAGGGGAAGCTGATTTTTCATTTGTCGGGTATCATTGAAGTTCTGCTCATTAGCCGTCGTCGACGTCGGCGTTGGCGTCGACGGTTGCGCCGGTGTTCGCGGTAATCCAGCATTCGTAGGTGAAGGATGCCTCTGGTTGGTTAGCCTGCCCTCGGTCTGGTTGGTCTTTGGGCTGGCTGATAGAGGAGCATCCTCCTCGTCTCTCCTCTCTCTCTCCTCTCGAGCCTCCTCTGCCTCTTCTGCCTCTTCTACCACGTCTGCCTCCTACGCCTCAGCCTCCGTCCTCGCCCTTTTATTTGCTCTTTTCCTCGCCACTCGTTCTCTTTCTTTTCCCATTTCTCTGCCTCCCTCGATCGTTCCTCCTCTATTCCCTCGCTCCCATCTCCTCCCTCGCTCTCCTGCTCCATTTTCCATCCTCCCCCTCACCCGGTTCATCCCGATCGTTCGTTTCGGCGGATCTGATTTCATATTTTCCCGTATCTTGGCGAGACTCTTTAAGAGAGACCCGGGAAAACGATAGGAATCGTCGCTGGAATCGCGAATCCCTCGACGTCCTCGGACCGACTCGAATGATATACGACAGAAGTTAACGAAGCGAGATCGTTATTCGCTGTCACGCGGGAATCGACGGACCTCGTGGCAGTCGATGCGGCTGTCATATTCCTTCGGAGCCAGGCGTAATTGCCAGGACTCGACGAGTACCGCATCCAGTTTACGGACGTCCATTAAGTGTCCTAGAGTCTCCCAAAAAATGCGACTGTGCAACCGGCTGCGTTCGCCAGGTTCGCCAGGTTCGCCAAGCTCGCAAAGTTCACCAGGTTCTCCAAGTTCTTCTGGTTCTCCAGGTTCTCCAGGTTCTCCAGGTTCGCCACGTTCGCCACGTTCGCCACGTTCGCCAGGTTCGCCAGGTTCGCCAAATCTCGCGCGTCTTGGCTGCCTCCCAGAAATCCTCCGCTTTCGGCCAGAGATATTCTCGTCAACCGCGACGCCTTTTCGGCGAATTATCGCGAGGTTATTATTTCCACGGTTAAACTCCATCTCCGGTCGAAGACCCGCGTAAAAAAACTCATAGGCAATAAAGGCACGTCGGTGTAAGGGACGTAACTATCGTTCTTAAATCAATCCGGGGCCTCCTCTGGGAGTTTTTCGCGCGTGGGCGTGAAACGACTTGCGTGGCGTTAAGTAACGAAGCCGGCTCATTACTTCTTCTCACGTGACGCTCGTCAGCGCGAGGTGCGAGGCGTAAGGCGCGAGGTGAGTAGATGAAAGGAGGCGAGGAGCAAAGGAGTTTGATGGGTCTCCCTCTCCCGTGGCAGCGCGCGCTTCGGCCTCTTCTCTCCTTCTTCCTCTCTCTCTCCCGTCTCGTTACGGCCATCCGTCATTTTCACACCTCGACGAAGATCTATAACGGAGCCCTCGAACTCGAATCTTATTCCAAACGAAGATTTTTGAGATTTAAACGGTGCCGCGGCTCGTTTTCGGCCGGCAGCGTTTCTCCTCCGCGATAACTGCAAAACGAATATTTCATCCGTGAAAGAGAACGATATTTCGCCGTCGGGAGGGACATTAATTTTCGACGGGAAAAAAAAACCCACTCATTTTTTTTCTCTGCCGGCAATATTTTCGAACAAATCGCCGCGAGGAAACGCGACTGTCTCTGTACCCGAAAAACCGCTCTTCCGAATGTTTACGAGAAATCGATGAATTTCACCGACGAGTGACAATAGTTCCTTATCTTAATTTGAAGAAAACACAGGTTGATAAGACGATGAAGATAATCGTAACGCGATTCCGTCTCGTTGCAAGTCCCAGGATTCTTTTAACCTCGCAATATTCTCGAGAGTTCACGTACACGTGAAACCCCGCGTGACGTGTAATTCTGGTAATTCGTGTAATTTGAATAATTATCAATCGGCGGGGTATCGTCGTTTTATCGTGGCCGGCCTGGCTCGCACTTTTTAAAAGTGACGTACAGGCACGCGATGCTCAGGCTAGCTGTGCGTCAAGGAAACGGAATCCTTACTTGTCACTCTCTGACACGCGCTAATTGTGAGCCGTTAAACGAGGAAAGGGAACTTACGTGCCATTAGTACCGCGTGCCGGTACACTTCGTGACGATTTGTCATTTCCACGGCTCTTTCTCTTCATCTCTTTTTCACTCTCTCCCCTTTCATTCTCTCCCGCGGATAATTGTCAAGAAAAAGGCAAATATATTGCTAGCGATATCGTTAGAGTCAAGTGCACTCCAGTTACTTATTTATTTAATGTCATTACCGTGTTGCGTCATTGTGCAACGACGTAACTGCAACAACGTTGCAGTGTTTTGACCATGGACTCGTATAAAGATATATTAACTCCAAAGCAAACGATTCAACGTTAAAACAAATTCGCCCACCGTTATTGCAGAGCGGTTCTTCTTCTCGATATCAAAACACCACCACGGCAAAACGATCCGTCATTTTCGCACCTTCGAGAAGAAACCCGCGCGTTGAGCACACACGCATTCACAATGGAACCACGTAGAACGCAAACTCGCCGGTTTCACGGCGATAAGGCGCGTATTATCAGCGGTGTCTCGCATGTCGCGCGCCGCGTAAAATTAACCCGCGGTGTCGCACGCTGCACGCGATGCACCGGCTGCATGCGCGACTCGATTATTTGCATTTCTGCTCTGCCATCGCGAAGTAAAAGTCGCTCTCGTCGAACGACGGATTCGAGACGATCGAGTCTCCTCTCCACGTATGGACATCGTCCGGAGTGACTGCAGTGAAACGTAGCGCTATAATTGTGAGAATTCGAGGAGAGTTAGCGTGATAATACGGAAGTGATTCGTTATATTTCCACGATTCAAGATCGTAAGATCGGTTTCGTCTACGTGAGTATAGATTTTCCAACTAAATACCGTCGCGTCGGGGCGATATTAACTCGTAAATTCGAAAGGGCAATTTGTCGGGATGATTTACCGAGTATTCGGGAAAATAGAGGAAATTTCGGATTAAGCAAACGACGAGGACGTCTCTATAGGCTATCAGTATTTACCGTGCGTCTTAATATCACCGGCTCTCTCGACTGCGTCCACGTGAGTCACGCGTGAAGTCGCATACATCACGTTGCATTCCTCCGCACCGGTGCAACCGCTCGACTCACGCCGACGCAATCCTTTCTCCGAGTTCCGTCTTCTCCTCGATCATCCGTTAGCCCGAGTATCTGATCGGCCGAACCGAAACGAATTACTAGATCAATTTAACGTTTCGGAGAGTCCTCTCCTTTCTTCCGTTCCTTTCTTTCTCCTTGTCGGCCAGCGGCGGGGAGATATTTAATTTTGTCGTAATTCCTGGCCACCTACCAAATGAAATTCTCTTTGGAACCGTTTACCAATGATCATACTTGCAATTGAAAAAAGAATTCAGAAGAATATTTTAATTTCGTTCGTTCGAAAGAGAGAAAGAGAGTTTCAAACGGGGGATTCGATAGGCCTCGCGCAAGTGTCAAATTTACGCGCTTCGGCGCCGCGCGGCGCGATCGCGCTTCTTCTGTTTTCTGCTTAAAACTGGAAAGCTGATGGATCTGTAGAGTTCTTGATTTTTTAATTGACAATAGGAAGATTCGATAACATATCCTGATTATAGTAGGATAGATACAACGTAGATAATATCTTCTAACAATTTTCACGGTTCTTCGCATCCCACTTACTCTTGCTCCCTCTTTCACTTTCTGTCCCTTCTTTCTTTCCTGCAGCTAGCGTTCGGAAAAGGCAAAATCTCGCGCGAAAAATATTGCAAAGCATATCGTTACACTAAAAGTATCTGTTCTTGTTCCCTGGAATTAATACAGGAGTAGTTGATCGAAATTATACCTTTACTCCAAATAATAGTGGCGGTTACATAAAAATGAAGTAGAAATTCTAATCGGCATCGCTCTTTTAGTGGTATTGCCATAAGATCTCTAATATTACACCAGATAACGGTCTCTCAGTGACGGTGGCTATCCTCGAAAGCATTCGAGCGATCGCTCAGACGTGTCCTGGTGTGTGTTTCAGGGATTGGAACGCGACGAGCAACGTACGCGTACAAGAATCCTGGCCGACGTGAGCATCCTTCGGCACGGCCAACTCGAACCTCACCAGCATCGAAGGATCAGGCTCCTTGATTGTTTCGCGCCTCACGGTGAGTCCTTATCCTGTCTCCTCGAAATTACGTGACACACGGACCCGTGTTCTCCGCGTCGAGCATTAATTTTTTCGCCTTTCATTTGCTCGAGGATCTAGCCTCTGATACAAGCTCCTAAAGTACACGTTCGAATCTTCCCGGTAAAATTGCACTAATTACAAAATCCGGGAAATACCCTCCGTAAAGCTATCACTTTTTTCAAAATCTTCCAATTAAAGTATCTTCTCGTTACATCAGTCCTTTTTTTTTTTTTAATTACATTTCCGTGTGCCGTTTATACGTTTGGCTGCTTCATCCTCTCGTACGATAGCTTGAGTATCGTCATTAATTATTAATGAAACGGATAGATAAATAATAAATTTAGTTGAACCTCGGAATCGGCAATTCGGAGCGGCAATTAAGCAAGGCACCGAGCGAGGTCTGAGGGTCGCAATCGCGGCGAGAGGGACGAGCGATCTAGATCTCATTGATCGAGGCCCTCGGTCGATCACTCGAAACGATTCTGGCTCTCTCACGGCGTGACCGATTCCTCGCACCGGATTAAAGTCGGCGATGGAGTGTTTTGCCCCAGTTTCGCTTGACAGGCCGATCTGCACGGCGAGTTCGTTCCGCTCGGCTAAACTAGCCGATCGTCGGCTTCGATAGCCGATCGATCGTGGAGATCGATCGATCGACAAGGATCGGGAGAAGGAGGATCGTCGGAGCCGCCTCGAATCGCCGAAATCGAGGGATCCCACCTTGTCACCGGCCTTACTTTCGATGCTTTCTTTAATTGCAAAAATAAATTGAAAAAAAGCCCTCGTGCAGGGGTAAAACGGTGGGCCCACGCAAAAAGGGGATCCTTTCGTTTCGCTCGAATCACGCTTCTTCTTCCTTCTTTTATTTCTCTTTCATTCCGCTCCTCCTGCGTTGGTCCTTCGTCTAATTTTAAATCAGCTCCTCCTTTTGAGAAAAACAAAGATCGAAGCAATTTTATTCCGCCGATATCGTCGAAGAATCTTCTTGGATCGAAATTTCAAATCTTTCCTTCTCCTTTCATCCTCCGTTGAGTCGCGTCCCTGGTTTTCTTTCTCCCTCTTGAGAAAATTTGGACTTTCTCGGTAAAAGGAACGACAAAGTGTTCCGTTAAGTGGCCGATTATTAATCGCTTTTTTCCAAGGAAGGTTGGTCTTGGATGCGCGGGAATATCCGACGTTTCGGTCTCTCGGTTGTCGGGGAGCAATTAAAAATTGAAACGTCAGGTGGCAGAACGGCCGAAGACACGCCGGCACAAGGGAGGTGTCATCCCGAATTTTTTCGAAAGGGAAAGCTCCGAGGGTGAGACGGGAATGCGCCTCGTCATTCCACGGATCCCCCTTCGATACCGCCAGGAACCTTGAAACAGGGCCCGAACTCTTCCACCATAGACGACAGCTATGAAATCGCAGGTGATTGCTCCTCTCGTTTCATCCCTTTACAAGTTCGACCTCTAAACGGCTTCGATTCTTCCAAGACACTTTGAAAATCTCCGCAAAATCTTCGATGAACAGTCGTTCTTTCTTCCTCCAACTACAGATTTACTTTCTTGCGAGCAGGCATTTCTTGTTCCACATGAAAATGCCTTCTTCATTTTGTAAATTCCTTGCTCGCTCCAACACAACGTGGTATTTTAACGATTTGTAATTTTTACAAATTTTAATTAACACTTTCACGAAGATCAGAGAGAGAGCACAAAATTTCTACGAATTAGGAATGGTTCAATCGATGAAATTCCGCAAAGTTACCAGCACTGACACGGAAGATCGACAAAATGTAGGCGCGTACTCGATCGAAGCAAGAATCGATTCAGGCGTTAAGTTCTCCTCCGATTTTCCTCGGTCGCGGATTTCCGCTGATTCATGAAAACAACAGGATCGCGGTAGAAGGGTGAAAAGGCAGCTCGTGGTTCCTCAAGGAGATTAACTCGTCAAAGATGACGCTTCTATCTCTCCGTCTGGCTGGTCGGCTCTGTAATTTCTCGAGGTGTACAGGACTAATGGGTTATCTCGGGTAATTAGCCGTGAGCCTCGTCCCTCCTTCGTCCACGGCAAAAAGTTCCGCCCTCGGCTCTTCGCGATTTTCTGCGCACGCATGCGGCCCTATATGCGTAAAAGCTGGCTTTTTACGCGCAGCTGCTTCGCCTCGTCTCAACGGCACCTTTTTCCTTTCGCGGTTCATCGCCGGTTCGTCTTTCGACGATGTTAATACGTTCCCCATTACGATGCTCTTTCGACGTCCACCCTTTCGATCGTCGTGATATTTAGAAGAATCTTGCAATTCCGTCGGATAACAGCGACGATGAAACGTTAAATGGCACGACCGAATCTTCTTCTTATCGAACGCTCGTCCAATTACAATTTTCTAAGAAAAAACCGCCGTGAAAGTCTCGGTCGGACGAACTAACGATAGGATCGACAAGTGTTAGCCAATTAATTATTCCCGACAGTATGGCGCGGATAATCGAGCAAATAGTCGGGCATCGAGGCGTTTCATCGCTAATCGACTATCACTTCGGATAATGGTACCATTTATCGAAAGGTGTGATCGCGATCTCTCGAGATCCTCTCCTCCCGGCCGGTTATAACTGTGTAATCGGACGATTAAGCGCGATCGCGGGCCTCGGGGCCCGTGAATTTGGCAATTACCGGGCACTGCTAATGACGAGAGCGACCGGAGAGACGACGAAAAAGGTGATCGAGAGCTGCCGGCAACCGAAGCACCTCTCGCACCTCCGGAGAACTTGCCTCTGCCGAGTCACCGCGTCTAACGAAGTTCACCTGGACGCGCCTCCCGAAGCTTCCTTTTATCGATCGTGCCAAATCCTGGCTGACCAGGTTTCCCTGTCACTGAACGAACTGTCATTAACGCGAGATATCAAGCCTCGTTTCATCCACGTAAGTTAATCCTTCGTTTTCTCCGATCGGATTGAACGCGAGTCTTCGAGCTACGAGTTGGACTACGCTTTCGAGAATTTCCCTTCGTTCTGGTCGCTGGAACTTTGTTGTTTCATGGGAACTCTTGACTTTTTATGGAGATTGAAGTTTTCACGAGAGAGGAGGGAATTGCTGAAGTTTCTGCAATCTTCGGGGAACTGACGAGTTTGCAAATTCTTGGAGATAAGTTTCGAATCGAAGCGGCGAGATTTTCGGTGGTGGAGGTATCCTGAATTAAAGCTATCGGAGGTTTATTGACGAGCGATTAAAGATGAATGGCAAGAACGACGATGGTAGCAAAATCTGACGGAAGGGAGAGAGAAGGGCGGAGATCGGATGGTGGCTGGTTCGTTAATTACTGATTTTCCTCGGTCCGCGTCACTTTTTAATTGACGCCAGAAATTGAACCAGAGAGCAGCCAACGGGCTCGATGGCTCAACGCTCGTTCTCGCAGAGTCATCCTTCGGCTTCTCTCTCTCTCTCTTTCTCTCCTGCCTCCTTCTACTTCGAATCATCCTGCCAGGATCAGACCTCGGTGTATCCTTCGAGAGAATTCTCCAGGTTTGATATCTTAAATGGTATCTCGAGCGAAGCTTTTTAACCGAATTTCACGACCCTGCATCCGCGACATTGATGATGGACGTCTTCAAAACGCATTCTTGATGGTGGAGAAATTCTTTTTTACTAAACCCTTCCTTTTTCTTCCCTCATATTCAACATTTCCACGAAGAAAAATAATTTCCAAGTTTCCAGTTGCCCCGCAGAATTCAATTCATACCGTAAAACTTGTAGTCGTGTTCTCCAAGCGCCACCCTTGTGCAACCATTTACTTGAGCGTTCAAGGTCGGCTCGTGGAGGTGCACCAAAATGAATACGCGAAATAAACCAGGTACGTTTTCCAGTTAACTCGACAGGTGTTTCTGCCGCGTGTCCCAGCTGTCAGTTACCAGTTATTCGAGACACTGCCAATGACACGAATCTTTGTTTCTGCGGCTCTCTCGTTCGCCTTCACCCTCTCGCCCTTCCACTCAACCCTCTCTTTCCCTCTCGCTCGTTCAACCCTCCACGAGCGGAGAGTCGATGTGTAAAAACGTGGAAACGGAGAAAAGTCTGTTCTACCTGTTAATCGTTTCGTGTCCCTATCTCTCTCCCTCGCCCTCTTTCACTCTCTCGCTCGTTCTCTTTCACTCTCTTCATGAAACGGTCCGCTGGCTCTGACCAGGTTTCAACCTTGTCGTCGTGTCTCCGTCAGTTTCTAGTTCTCCGGGTGTACAGTGTGGCGGTGGTGGTGGTGCACCCCCGGGAGCTGTCACTGGCAGGCGGCTTCTCACCCTCGTAAAAATAATTACAGAGGGTGGGTGAGGTTAGAGACGAGGCCTCTCGGCTATTGCTGGTTTCATTCGTTCGGCTATTGTGCCAATCGGATCGTTTGATAAGCTGCGGAGAGGAGAACGGGGCTTAATAAAAATTCATTTGTCACGGAACTTTGGAGAACGATGCACGTGCTTCCTTCTTCGACTTCTTCGTGTATCTTCTTAGCGGAGGAATTTTCTTTTTACCGTGACTCGTAGTAATTTTTCCTCCGACCTCAATCCACATCTTGGTTTCCGATATTTCCGGTTTCAAATCTGACTTTCCACGTATATCGTGGAAGTAGAATGTTTGTCAATATTTTCGAAGAGAATGATAGCCCGGAGGGTATGTATGTAAGAACACCGAGATGTATTTCCGTCGAGAGAAATCGATTGTACGAATCATCCCCGAAATCAGAGAGAAACCCACTTGGGAACTGGATAGAGGTAATTACTCGCAATTATTAATTACGAGACACGCGTGCTGCACGTGCTGAAGCGGGAGGCGAAAGAGGAAGGAGTGCCCCCCGGGAGAGACGAGTTAATAATGCCCTGAAATCGTTCTACCCCGACGCCCCGAGATAATCGATGATCGTCGATCCGCGGAATCGCGAAGCCTTCCATTTTTTTCCTCCTCTTTCTCTTCTCCCCCCTCTCTCTCTCCCTGTCTCGGGTCCCGAAGGATCGGCAGGTATTGCAGGGAATAAATTAATATTGCCACTTCGACGGTGACACTGAAGGCTGATCACCGATCGAGCGATTGCCTCTCGTTTGTCCGCTCGACAAAAGTGGAACCCTCCTCTCTTTCTCTTTTTCTCTGTCTGCCCTTCCTTTCTTCCTTCCTCTCTTTTCAGTCCACCGATCTGAGACTCGACATTTTCAGGCAATTCGGAACGTTCGACGGCATTGTTGCCTCCGCGAAGGGTGGCAGGAATTTTGTTTGGCAAATTACATTTTCGAAACGTACATCCCGGCCCATTGTACAATGTTAATTAATCCATCGTAGTTTAATCACGCTCTCTACGATGACGTAAATCGGTGTTGTCTTTTTGTTCTAGAGCCGAACACCTTGCACCGAAGCGTCGCGCAAAGCTGCCCCAGCCCAGAACCAGTTATGAACATATGATTAAGCTCGTTTTAATAAGTTTTTATGTAGATCTTACGCGTAAGGATGTATAATAAAAGTAAGTGTTGAATAAACGAGATACGTTGAGACAGGAGGCCGGCAATTATTTACCTCGCCCCATTGCTATTCGTTCCGCAATTAACTGCCATCCTTTTTTTTCCACCAGAGTCTCATTAAATCTCATTAATTTTCATCAACCCCCATATCTTCATTTTACAGAGTTCTAAAAATACATGCATACACCCCCGTACAATGCGAAAAGGATAAAACGTTAGACAAAGTGTTAACATAAAATTGTAAAAGACCCCACAGCAGGTCCATTCTTTACACCGTACACCTATTCTCCGACACCCCTTCTATTCAAGGGTGCGTTGACCCCGTATTAAAAATGACCGCAAAGCGAGATAATGGAAGAAACAGTATTCGTCATTCATCCACACACTGGTACAGGAAGATCCCCATTTTCAAGGCGTTTCCCCGAAAGACAAACACTCGATGGAGGGTTAGACGGAGGCGCAGACAGAGCCATAGGCGTAAACCAAGGAGCACGAGGGGGTTGGTCGCGGGGGTGGAGGCGAGGGAAATACGCGGAGGAATCGTCTTCGCCATCGAGTCGTAACCCTGGAGACGAGACGCACCGTGGCCTGTTCTCTCGCTCGCGGAGTTTCTCTCCTACGGGGATGAGCAAACTCTCCCCCGTGGTGTGCGAGCCACCCTCGTGGCGGATAGCGAGTCGCAAGGACGAGACGAGGGTTGCCGGCGAGGTCTCGCCTGATTGGCGGCCGTGGACTATCGACCAACCCGCGACCGGCCCTTTGTTTTAGCCACCACCCTTCGTTATACCGAAGGTACCTAACCTAGAGTCGAGGAAGACGAGGACGCCCTCGACGGAGGTTTCTTTCCTGACGGACGAAAAATCGAGCCGCGTGTCGCTCCACTTCGATAGGCAACGGTCTACGATAGATAACAGTATCGATAGAACAGTAGCGACACCAGAAACTCCTAATTTGATAACTTGAAAGAAAAATTGTTTAAAACAGGAAACATCGAAACCTTAAAAAATTGTCCCGCAAGGAAACAACCCTCTCCGTCGAAGCAAGCGTTAATAAAAATAAGCCTCGGTATTCGCGTTGACAAAAATAAAACAAATCCACGAGAACGTACACGCGCGCGAGATCTCAAGTAACATTAAGGAATGATTAAAGAATCATTAGGAGCGTAGTTAGAGCAACGAAACGTTCATTCTTCCCTCCTTGCCGCCCTCCGCCTCCAATTACGGAGGCGTCGATGCGCTCTCACCCTCTGTCGCTGACCAGCATTCCCCGGAGTCCCCATTTTTTTAATTAATAGAGCGTGCTACAACGAGCCGGGGATGCCTACCGGGTATAACCGCACACACGCACACCCCCGGCTCGTCACACACCCTCGAAATACGTATATAGACGTAGACAGAGGGATGCTCGGAGGCGCATCGAGGAAGTTTCGCAGCATCGGTGTTGTCTCTCGGTGATACCAACACGAGGGTGAGTCGTTGCACGGTGAGGACGGAGAGGGCTCGGGATTCGAGTCGAAGGAAGAGAAGAGGAGCCGAAGAGGAAGAGGAACGAACTGCCAGCAGGAAGACGAGGGTGGGCTGCGCGGAGGGTTTTAATGAGGATGAGCGAGATAAACCCACCTCCGCCTACGTTTCGCTTCATCCACCCACTCTCTGCCTCCCTTCCTGCCTGTCTTTTCCTCTCTCGTTCTATCTCTCTTGCTCTCGTTCCCTTGCCCTCCCTTTTCATTTCCTCTCTCGCTCGCCTATCTCGACTTTCTCTCTTTTTCTTTCTCTCCTTTCGTATTCACCACCAGCTCCTTCTTTCTCGCTCCTCCCCGCTAGCGGAGGAGTGAAACTGCTTCTTCTTCTTCTTCTTCTTCCATCTACCACTCCTCCTATCGTTTTTCTTCTCCTTCTTCTTCTTCTTTTAACCCCCTACCCCATCGGTATCCCCGTCTGGGAGCCGTAGCTCGCGCGCGGGATACCGAAATACAAAAGAGAAAGTAATTTCTTTTCCCGGCGATTTTTACTCCACGGAGGTCCCCCCTCTCGGTTTCTGCGGGGTTGGAACGCCCGGAGGACGGGGTGGCAGGAAGGACGTTTTATTTCTCTTTCTTTCTCCACCCCTCGATTCTTCTTTTTATCCTTGCTACACGAAAATGAAGGTGAGCCGCGCTCCCGCGTTATCGCCGATTGTTTGTTTTTACCCGTTTTCCGTCGGATTTTTCTACCAGCTCTTTTTTTCCGGAGTTTTTCGTGAATTCGAGTAGATATGAGCGAATTAAAAGAATTGACGACTTTGTAAGAGAGACATTGGAACACTTGGAGACAGTTTTTCAAGGATCTTTTCGACGATTGCAAATAAAAATCAAAGGTACATTTCGCGAGGTGCGAATAGCGAATTACTCTGGTTTACAAAATTGAACTTTCGGCGTAAATATTCTTTGGGCAAAAAATCGTATTGACCAGTGTTATCGTTAAGATCGAAAGCAGAAGAACGATTATCATGGACACGGGGAGATGTTATCTGAAACAATCGGCGAACAAAAACGCATCTTATTCGCCGTGCTTGTCTCGATGGATCGATGATGCAGCACGTGTAACATCCTCGTAACATCAGCGCAGATGCTTAACATAATTAGCGATCGATGATTAATAGGTTATCGCCGATATATCGGCTAATGGCTTAATTAATTCGATTTCGCTATACCTCTCGCCTCCCTGTCCATCACGTCGGTCGAGGTTTTAACTTTAAACGATTCATTTCTCTAATTATTCCCGCCATTAATATTTTTCCGGTGCCTCAATTATTACTTTAAAACAGAATCAATACATGCGTCTGTATTATTATAATTAATAAGCTTTTACCGATTTTCAAGTATCAGGAATACCGATCAGAGTTTACGTCGGGATCTCGATGTGTATTGGTAATCAATATCAACGTCAGGAATTAATGATACGTTAGAAAATAATGTCAAATAAAAAGTGAAACGACGGAGAATCCGCCTCGGACGAATTTTAATTAACGCTTGTCGCCCCTTTCCGTCGTTTTCGTCACGCTTTTCTCGCTTACAGCTTCCAACCGATCGGGAATTCGTCACTTGGCAAAAAAGATCTTGGCGATCTCACGTCACGTTCTACCTGCGTGTCCAATTAGATGAATGGACCGTGTGACGATACACGCGTGATTTTGCGTCGCTCGCGTTGAAATCACTTTCCGTGTTCTTTCGACAAGCCAGTTTCGCGCAACCCGGATTCGCGATTGTCTTCCATCGATGAAAGACTCGCGATATTCCAGCTTCGACTTTTATCGTTCGCGAATTACAATGATTCGACCGACTGACTGCAATGTTGACATGTGTGCCTCGTCTTATCGCTAAACGCTGCATTTGTGTAACCGAAATTCAGTGTTGTTCGATAATTCTGGAATGAAAATTTGAACGAAGTATCAATAACAGCGCATATCAAATATTTGCATTTTTAAATTGTCGGAATTGAAGAGTGAATTATTTTGAAAATGTTTAATCGACATGTCGCGCAATATTTTCACGTGTATTTTGTTGATATTTTTCTCTGTTTCGGTCGGAACCAGGTTGAAACAGCTAAATTTGCCCGTTCGAGCGCATAATTTGCATCGGAGAGCGGCGGGGAAAAATTGGTTTCGTGCGAGAACCTGCATAAATAAATAATTTTTATTTACTCTCGCGATACGAGCGAATCGAGCGAATGCTTAAAAGCCAAAAAATAACTAATTAACACGACGAGTTTTGGCATTCATCGTTCCAGCGTTTTGCAAGTGTTGCTGGTATCATCGACTGCACGAATTCTCGCGCTTTATTCGCGCTTTATGCAACGAAAATTGACACTGATTATTTGTTAATCACTCGTAACGTTACACATCATTTTATCTCTTGACAATAACAAACGACAATATTATTTCCACAGAATAATCCACTTTTTAAGCACAACCAAGCCAAATTGATTATTCAGTTATTTGTTCTGTCGGAACAATTTGCACGGCAAATTTCCCTGAGATAATAACATCGAAGACGTAAAAGTGACAGCGTTATCTCAATCGCTGTCAGTGTCTCCAATTTATCGGCTCAACAGAGATCCACATTTCGCGAATATCCGTCCATTAAGTATCGTTATTAGACGATACGAAAGAAATGCGAGTACAAAAAGCATGGAAGAAACTCTCCGAAACAAGACCGCCCGTCAATCAGGCCTCTCCGCCTTGCCAAATTACTGTCAAACGCAATTAGAATTGACGTGGAAGGCCGGGGCTAAATCAAAATCGCGAGGCAAACCCCTCGATAACGATTTCAACCCCGGGGCCTATCCTCAGTCGCAATTTTCCCTCCCGTCGCTAATTAATACACCTCTCTCGTACGTCAATTCGACTGTTTCAGCCTGCCTCACCCCTCTTTGATGCACCTTTAGCCCCATTCGCTTTTCGATATCAGTGATACTTTACCCTCGGTACTCCGCAAATATCCATTCGTCGGCCGTTTTGCAATTTTATTCCCCGAGGATGGGAGAACGAAACGTACACCGGCCTTGGAAAATTCACCGATGGATATTGGAAAGTACGCCGTGAAAATTTCGAGGAATTTTTCTGACGCGATGCACGAGGATGAAAATAGTGATTTCGGTCTGCGAGATGGAAGAATACTGAGTGTCGAGCGTTATTAATGTACCTGTCTAACCCGCACTCCTGTTCGCGTAGTCGTTTTGCACTGTTGATACTCGACATTCTGTCCCACCCAGACACCGAAAGAAAAAACGAATATTTGTACACTTCTCCATCAAACGTTCCGTGCCTCCGGTCCAAGTATGATCGATACTAATTAATCTCCAACTTTTTTATACCTCTCCTCGGGACGGGATTTAGTTTTTGCAGATGTCATGCCGTTTCGGAAACCGTAGACCGACGGGAATATTCCACGATTCGTTTTGAGACCGGTATAATGATTTAATGCTTCCTTTAGCTCGATGACGGTTACGAAAATCGCAAAAGAGACACTTCGGAGTTCCTGTTTTAGCTACCGAATCGATTGATTTTCAGTGCGTTTCACTTCTTCTTTAGATTAATTAATGTTTTTAGTTTCGATCATCTATGATTTATTTGCAGATCGATTAAACATTATTTCTGTGGAACGATTAAATGAAAATAATGCGTAGAGTGGACTCGCAGGTTCGGCGAGAAATTTTGAAGTATTCGTTTGACCCTGACTGGACTGGGTTTTGGGTGTTTTTCACTTTTTTTTTGTCTCAAGACGATCCTCCTTGGTGGAGGCGATGATATATATTAAAGAGATGCTTTTTGGCAATAAACAATCGCGCGCAAGAGCCGCCGGCAGTTAGCAGAAGCATTAGGGTGAATTATTCTGCCCACCCGGCGTAAAAAGTCCCATGAATCACGGGAATCATGGGCTTCTTGCCCTCATTGGCGTAGAATCTTGTCCTCCGACGATTCCAGCCCACGAATGCGTGTCTGTCTCGCCTACCAACCGGTAGAATACCACTCAAACAATGTTAATTAATTCCCCAATTAATTAACGCCAGTAAAAGTAAAAACATCGAATCCCAATGCCAATAAAATCACGAAGAAATCTCCACCTTGAATTTCCATCGTCGTACAACCTCCTACAACCCTGACACAAGATTCAAAGAACACCCTCCGACAGATCCACGCATCGATTGTCTCCAGAACCGACGAACCAAACGCTATCATTATCGTCATTAAGTCATACGTACTATTTCACTGCGCTTAAATGACAATATCTCCGCTCAAAGGCGACAGCTGCAATTGCAGCGATGCTCTCTGTGCAACTACCCCTCGAAATCCCTGTATTCCGCCGAAAAACGGAGTCGCCCTGACAATCGGCCTCGTCTCTCCTCGTTCGAATTACCCGGGGTCGGTTCTTTTTCATTACGGTAAGAGCCGATTGCATTTTTTTACGTCCCTCCGCGAGTCCGGGGGGTGGCGATGGGGCCGAGGGTGCAGAAGGGTGTCCAATCTGGAGAATCGCGTGGAAGGAGGGCCATCTAATCACGTGTTCCTGGCAATCGTGTCCCACGTCCACGTTCGTCCCCTCCCTCCTCTCCGTTAACCCCACCATCTTCGGCTACGATCCTGCGGCAGGAAGAGGGGGAGGCTTGTCCCTTTTATTCGAGGACCTTAGGGACGTTCTCGTTCTCTCCTTTCTCTTTGCACACTTCCACCTCTTTCACCAGCCCTTCTTTTTTACCCGGTCCTTCTCTTCTCTCCCTTTTTTTTCCTCTTCTTCTTCCTTCTCGGCCGACAGACTCGCAGACCGCCGCCCTTTCACCACCCGGAGGACGGCCCTCTTCGATCGAGGGGCTCGGCGCGTAATTAAGCCACGATTGAAAATTAATCATCGCGGATCGATTTCGTGCGCGGTTCGGCGTTAGGAAGGAAAACGATGTAAAAAGGACTTTCCGCGAATCGTTCGTGTAAGGAGGAAAGAGGGCAGAGGGCGATGGATGGACGGATGGAAAGATCCTTTGATGTAGATGGAAGCCTCTCCCCCTTGTACGTGGCAAGCTCCTTACGCCAATTATCTCGCGCTCACGAGGATCATTATTTTTGCGTCCTATCGACGTTTTGCTTTCCTACCATTTTTCTTTCCTCCTCCTTTACCGATTTGCCTTCATTGCATCCAAGACTTTAAGAGGATTCCACGTCCGATACCCGGGGTAAGAATGGCTCGCGTTACGTCCTCCGTAATGTTCTTAGGCCTTTATTCGAACTGTATTACTCTTATCGACTCGATACGGATGCTCGGAGTATTTCCCGGATTAACGGCAAAGTCCTTCCTTAATTTCGTCGAAAATCTCACGATCAAGGTACAGGGTGTTCCTTGATGTAGAGATCGAGGAAATTTCCGATTCCTCTCTTGATTCAAGGCTCGATGGGAGGATCGAGTGAAGAATTTACGCCAGCGGGCGATTATTGGAGGAAAAAGAGGACTTAAAATTCGACCGCGCCGATCGAGCGTTATCGGGAAGAGGAGAGCAGCGTAAAATTGTCAGTCGGACAATTCTGCGAAATCACCGATCAGCCGAGGTTCTTATTTCGGCTGGAAGCGAATGGCTCGGTTCACGAGGAAAAGAATTAAAGGCTCGTCCTAGTCGGCAGTCTTCTAACCGATTCCCTTGGCGCAGACAGCCGAGCCAGCCAAGCCAGCCAGCCAGCCAACTTCCTCGTCCTTCCTCTTTCCTCGTTCCAGGCAAAATCCCAATAATCCACGATGAGACACAGATTGAGTCTCCGGACGGTGGAAAAAAAAAGCGAGCAGAAGAAGCGCCGGCAGGAGTGAGACTGGATAAGGGCCGGCTGAAGGGGGTGGCGTAACGGGAGAAGAAAATTGGAATCCTTCCGGGACGGAGGATGATAAAATTGCGGATGGGCAGGTGTTACCGTAATCCGGATTGAGACGAGTAGCGGACCGTCCGAGTGCTACGTATACGTCTATGTATGCCGTCGTTATGTACCTTCTATATACACGGTTAGACGTCCAACTTTCCCATTTCAAATATCTCTCTTGTTTGAAATCCTCGAAGGAACGCGACGACAAAGAACGGAGCGCCGCTCGAGTGAATGTTTAGAGAGACGATAATTTCTTTTAACGGAATAAATTTCAGGTAGAAAAATTACCGATCGGAGAGGGAAGACAGCTTTTTCATTGAGAATTCATCATCCGCTTCTTTTGTATTTTTTCGTTTTATCCGCTGTTATCGGTTTAAACCTTTCAACCGAATATCCATCGTAGCTTCCTCGTTGATAATTAGAATAATTCCTGGCTTCGATTAACACGGAAGAGAGATATTCCCAAAAATGTTGCTTCGTTTGAAATCCGATGTTATCCGGGTGGAAGCAGCAAGTTTGCAAGTTATATAAATGCGTACAGATACAAAGGGACACGATCCAAGCTGGTCGCTAACCTGCCGCGATTATTTCGAGCGAAAAAAAAAGCGAAGGAGCAGAAGACGGCAGTATATCGCGAGCAGGACTCGCAATTTGTTTCGAGATCGTATCTTCAAAGTGGCTCCTCGTCGATAGGGGAGGAAATATTCCGGTAGAAGGATCTCCAGCGAGAAACGGGACATCCTGGGCGTGGGTCTGCCACTGGGAAGCCCGGAATTGTGATCGCGGAAAGGACGAAAGGGAGGAGCCCCAGGACCTTCTCAATCTGTCCACTCCTCGTAATCACCGACGAAAGGACGATCAGGATTGGCGGGCTTCCCTTGTCTTCGCCTCTATCTCGATTTCCCTTCTTTCCTCGCCCAACTACACTCCGGGGCTTTTTAACAACGGACGCGAAATTGAATACAACGTCGGGATTTGTTTGCGGCGAGACGGTCCTTTTCCAAATCTCATCTCCTTGCATCTCAACCGAAACGACTTCTCCTCGTAAACGTACAATCGTCGCTTCCAACTTTGCACTTGGATGTTATCTTCGTAGTCTGAAGAATTCTTCGAGGGATTGCATAAAACTTTGGGATAAAATTCCAACCAAAAATTTCCCAAGATACGCGGATGGTCGTGGCCGTTGCGTGGTACAGGCTTTTTCGCGAGTTGTGCGAGCAAGGTAGCAGGGTCAGGTCCACGCTCCTGTATCGTATATCGCACATATCGCATCGAAGGATCGGTGTAAGCCGGTAGCAGCCAGTTCTCTCTCCGGTACCGTGGCCGAGCCAACGCACCAGCAACAACCGGCAACCCGCAACGGCAACAGCAACGACGGCAGCAGCAGCACCGCCACACTCGATGCGCACAATTAATATCGAGCCGTATCTCTGATCTCTCATTATTACCTGGTGGCTGGCAGTGTGTGAGGGTGTAGAGCATTCCCGTAGGAACGAGGCTGCTGGATGCTGAGGTGGATTTGTGCTGGTGCCGGCTACCGTACACCCCGGGACACCAGAGTCGGCCATGCATCACCCTAACGAGCCGGGCATCGCGTGCCGATCTGTATTAAGGATTTATAATCCTCCGGACGCCGGAGAACTCCTAATGTCCTGCCTGAGAGGGAGATATTTGCCTATAGGCTCGCACGATCGCACAGTGTCCTCCCTCTTCGCCGAAGAATTCGTCTGAATTTCTGGTAGTTACGAACCAGCGGCTGAGACTTTGCTTCTTCCTCGAATTTCACTGTTCCTACGCGAATTGAGATTTATTTCTACCAGTCAGAAGTTCTGATACGTGCAAAATTGTAGGTACAATGTAAAACAATGATCCTTTGAACCGTAGAGGAGGAAGAGGGACGAGAATACTCTTTCTCAAGAAAAATAAATTGTTCGTGTTGAATCTCCCCTAACGAATCGACTATAGGTCCTCAACTGGGACCCACGGAGTAGCTAGCGGTCCACGTACAACGGTCTCTACCTAAACACATATTAATTAGGCCCCTAGCCAGCAGGAAGACATAACTCCTTGAGGGATGGGTCGAGGCCGACGTGGTCGCGGTGCAGTTTCCGAGTGTCGTGTTACGTCTCCCCTCTGGCCCATTCCTCACTCCCTCTCTCTTTATTCCACGCTCTCCGTTTCTACGTCTTGCTCTCTCGTACACGATGTCTCGAGTGCCCCACTCGGTGGGCCTCTCCCTCCGCGATCGAAGGGGCCCTCGTGGGGCAGGGAGGACCCGCGGGTGGCCCTAACCCGCCTTCGGGATCGTAGGCACCGTACGTGGGCTCGCTGGAAACCGAGCACGACGCTACCGGCGCATTAATAACACTGGTAGCCGCTCATATGTTAAACGTCCACCCTGTTATGCGCGCCGCTACTGCCACCGTCGGTGGGTCAGTTCCTAGGGAGGGGCAGGAAAACGAGGGAAGGGAGGAAGGGAGAAGGTACGTCTACCTACAGCGACGTGCTCCCTTCGTGCAACGTGGTCGCGGTGCAGATCACCTTTTGCCTACCTGGACCTCTCTCTTCCGCCTGTCGAGGGCCTTACGATTTTTCTCTTTATCTCTGCTTCGATCGTTCGATTGATATTACTTGGATAACGGAAATCACGCGCGTTATTGCAAACTTGTCTATGATCTTGAGATTGTATCGGGGTGTGTCCACGAGACACGGTGATTTTGAGGCAACCGAAGGAAAGAGGTGTTTCGTTTGTAAAATAGATTAAAATAATTTGTAAGGAGAAATGTAATCGGTGCACGTATTAATAAAATTTCTTTGCTTCTCTGTCGCAGGTATCGATACTCCGAAGAGGCATACAGATTAGCATCGAGAAACTACTCCCTGGGATCCCCGTTATCGTGAAAACTGGAGGAAGACCGAAGCTCGTCTTGAATAGCCCGTCCTTTTCCCCCGGCGTCTACGCGAGAATACGAATCGTGGTCTCGGGAACGACGCGAATAACAGAACATGGAATAAATCACTTAACGCAACAAATTGCACCGTCGATTCGATCGGTACAACCGGTTAAAGTCGCGCACAAAAGTGTTCAGGACAGTCGTATAATATTAATCATTTACCCTCACATCGTCCGGTTGCCATCACTGTGTGATTATTGTCATCATTATTATCTTCCCGGCGAATAAGATCGCGAACGGTTATCATTACCGGGTATACCTGATTATGATTATCGGTGGTGCAGCAACCGAGAAGTACCGGCTGAATAATTCATGCGGCATTTACGATGCCTTCCTCTCCCCTTCACCCCTCCTCTTCCACCTTCTTTTTCCTTCGTCTTTCCAGCCTTTTTTTTTGGTAACTCTTCGCAAGCGCGAATGAGAGAAAGTATCGTACAAATGAGTGGCTCGACGTCTCGAGTAACTATACGCATCGTTATAAATCACACGGGTATACCTTGTATAAGGATAAATCGTGACCTTACCTGCCCGCCGTTGTCATTTTCCACGTTTCCTCGACTCGTCTCGCACTCTTTTTTCTTCCAAGTTTCAATATTTTTGTACGATACGACTCTAAACAAGGATGAAGCAACGTACGACGATAACATCTCGAGCGACGAAGAGATACAAAGTTTTTACGTTTAAATAGCTAGAGAATTAGAATCGTTAATTAGTAATTTAAGCAACGACGAGTATATTCTATTAGATGTTATACTATCGACGAGCATGGTCGTTTGAATTAAAATAGATTGAATCGGATGGAACTGGAAGAGGTAAGAAGACGTTGGAAGAGAGCCGACAATTCGTGCTGATATACCTTGCCTCGTCGTAATGTCTTCTTCTTCCTCTCTCTGGCTTTTTCTCGTTAATTATTCCAACCGTGCAGGTATGCCCCTGGAATATACGCGATCGTAGATATACAGGGGGCCCTTCGCGCAGCGTGAGCCTCATTCACGAAAGCGGACGACTGCAATTATAGAGAAAAGTTGCGGCTTCTTTAACGCGGATTGAGATCGTTAAGCATGGAGGAACAAATAATACGATATTGATAAAGCACCGGGGCTCGACTCGCGTCTCTCGTCTGCCCTTGTCGAAAATCGTCTAACAGATCTCATTCGTGATATTTCTCTCATTGTTTACGTTCATATAATTGCAGCATAATTTCTGTCCTTTCGTGACGAAAGTATTTCACCGTAGGACGGTAAATTTCTTGCTCGATTTCTGTATTAAAAAATTGTACGAATCGTTGTGAATTCTATCGTTATTTTTCTTTAGCTTATAAAGAATGATAGAATCACAAAGATATCATGAAACGAGAGGCGAAATTTCGGTCCAGTTCGAGACGGAAAGTACGTTAGGCGTGAAAAGCTCCAGAAATAATTAATAGTCGCGGTCGGATTGCGTTTTGGAGAAACGGAGGACATTCCCGGACCCCCCGAGCTCCTTGGATCCAGGAACATAAATAAAGGAAGACGGAACCCGCGGTGGGTCCTCGCGCACCAGGAGGAGTCCTTAAAATCCGACGTGCTCCTCCCTCGATTAATTGCTGGAGATGCCTCCACCGAACGTCCTCTCGCCGCGATTAACCCCTCGCCATATTTCCTGGCATTCCTGATTCCCCGGCTTCCCCTTCCGATCGTTTTATCTTCCCACTTACGTAACAATCCTTCCTGCTTTTTTTCCTTCTCTCGATTACGTAACCGCGCGGTTACGTAAACGGCACGTGACATTGTTTCGTTTACGGTAATCCGCTCGACTTTGAAATCGTCGATGGAAATTTCGACTTGGGGAAAAAAAAATTCGACTAACTTTGCCTGTAAATAGTGTAATTATCAGAATCTCCGAACGTTTCGAATCGTCAAAGCCTGCAGTATCGACCATTGCGAAGATATATGTAATTCGAATTACTCTGTCGCTAATTAATGTAAAGAAAAAAAAATCACTCGTACTTAGATCTACGTAACGACGAAATTCAATGTACAAATACTGTCTGCGATACGTTGAAAGAAAATAATCGAACATTAAACGATTTCCAAATCTGAAACCTTGCTTTATTACCTTCACAAGTTGATTAGTATTTTCTTTATGTATATTAGACGGAAGATGAACTTTTTGAGATTTTTCCGGAAAATCCTCAAACTGGTAGCAGGATATCGAGCAAAAAGAACTGGATTATCAGGTGGCACGTTCGTGTACCAACACGTGGAAATAAATCGTCGGTGGTTAATAAGCTGACGCGTTGTCTTCCTGATTTATGTAGCCCGACGCCTCCTCTTCGGCCAGTAAATTGCTACACGCAAATGCGTGTACGGCCGGCGTAAATGCACCCTGTGGAAGGACAAACGGCGGAGGACACGCGGTACCTGATCAGGACACCGGTATCCTGGAAGCTGTTACGTTGACACGATCCGGTTGCCTCGTAAATAACGATAGAACTATATCGGAAGTCGGTATCCATCAGAGATTACCGATTTGCAATTTCGGCGCTTACATTGCTCCTATAATCGTGCAATTTTTATCGGAATCAAGTTCCCCGTGTCATTATCGCGCATTGTATTCGAAAGGCGGGGAGAGAAAGAAAGTATTCCAACTGGCGCAATCCATTTTAGCCTCCTGCAGACAATCGTTACCGTGAAATTAATAACCGCGCATATTTCACAGTTTTATCTACACATCCCCCATTTATTTAGGAGCGCAAGAAGTTGCAGGGTGCATCGAAGGTTAATCAAGTTAACGAGTTTGTTGATGGACTACCCCGTGGACTTCGATAACTTCGCTAATGGCTCGCACGACGCTCCTTCGGTACGGTCAATTAAGTCCATAGAAACGTTTCCGTATCTTTGCCTGGATGACGGAGTATCGAGAAGTCCCTTCGTGCGATTCCAAGGGCTCGAGACGCGACGATAATTGCTTAATTTGCAGTAGCGATCGATACGAACCTTCCTTTCCCTCTTCTGTTCGAAAAAAAAAACCAAGGATATTCCATTCTTACGTGGTAGCACCATCAAAATTCTCGTCGACACCGAAACGATCTCGTAATTCGATGGCCCGATCGAGTCGCGAATCGGAGTGCGAAACGAAGGTTAAATGCGATCCCTCGGAACACCTCGATGGAATGCACTTGGAAGTAAAAAGAGAGATCGCACGAACGAAACGGCATCGAGTCGATCGTTGGCGATCGAAAGAGGCAGGTTCGAGGCCATGAGCCAGCAGACACGATCTTCTGGGTCCTTGCCGGCACCGAAGGTGTCGATAATTGCTTAATTGACGGCGGTCGCCGATAAGCATCGGCTGCGCGAATGGTAACTATAATAAGTGAGACTCCACTGCGGAGGTGGAACGAGGAGAGGCAGGAGGAGGGAAAGAGGTGGAAGGAGGACGGAGCTTGAAAACGAAAGAAGGGATCTACGCCGTCGTCGTATCGATGGCCCCGAAGAGACGAGGTGCGTACACGCCTGACGTGTCTTTTCTCCCGGTGAACAAGGCCTCGTTGTGGAAAGGCGTCTCGAGCAAAGAGCTCGAAGATCCTCTCCCTTTCTCCTCTCTTATATTCCAAGTTCCTCGCAGCGTTCGAGTTGGCCGCCCTCTTCTTCCTCTCCTCTCTTTCACCTATCTTCTCCACCTCCGCCGGATCGTTCGTCCTCCTTCTCTCTTCAACGTCTTCCTCTTCTTTTTCTTCCTCGTCGTGTTTCTTCCTCCACCGCCTCCTCCTCCTCCTCCTTCTCTTCACAGAGGGAGAATCTCGGAAGAGATATTAGAGATGCCAGATAGCTTTATTAAAGGTGAGACGATGCCAGTGCCGAGACACCAACGAGTCGGTCGCTTTGATCACACGAATTATCGTGACTCCTCGACACCGTTCCCTTTGCCACGGAGACGCGTCTTCGCGGCTGTGTCCCGATTCGTTTTCAAGCTTCTTCCGTCCGAGTGCCGTTCGATCGGATGGAAGCACGAGGAGTTCGATGTTGCCCCGATATTACGATATTTCGCGCTGCCGTGATGTCTCCTGAACCTCTCTCTCTCTCCTGTCTCACTTTCTTTGCCACTGTCACCATCGTCTATCCGGATCGACATGGGCTTTTTGCCTCGACGTTGCCCACTTCGTCGATTCGTTAATGGCACACGTGGATTAATCGTTTGCTGATTAAGCGGCGAAAATACCGGTAGCGATGTTAATTCTACTAATTGATACTTGGAGCACGGAATTGATACGCGCATGACTTAACGCGGTCTCATCGCGTGTAATTAACGAAAGCTGGAATAGTCTTGGAATTTTTCATCTCCGTTCAACCTCTTTCTGCCGATCGATCGTGCAATCGTAATTATATATCGAATCCGATTCAATCGTAGAGTATGACGATCGTGGCACTAGCGTAGCATTCTGGATATTCGGATGGAATATTCGTGAAATCCATCGTCTCGTCTCGCGGTAGACGTCGTTAATTAACGTCGAGGCAAACGGCGTTCAGTGTGAGATACCCTTCCGGAAATAATGATAATAATGACGATGATAGTAATAATAATAGTGATAATAATACGAATGGATTATTTGGCCGGCCTCGAGGGCAACGCCGGTAACAGTGAAGCGTCCTTAGCCGACATCCACTCGAGCGTCTAAACACTTAAATCGTTTTTTGCCACTCCCGAGCGTTCCTAATTTAATCGGAGGCGTGTCCGGAGATCCGATCGTGGTATTTATGTCCACGCACTATTGTCCACGCGTCATCGCCATTATGGACATCGCTTATAACGTTCGCCTCACGTTCATGTCCGTCTGGGTGTCAGGATCCTCGACGAAATTAGATCCCTCCGTTCGACACGTTTCCGTCCTTCTTCTCTTATTCGCGGTTAATTATACCCGCGTTATCGCGCGAACCTGTCAGTTTCGCGCACGTACTTCCATGTAATTTTATCAAATGATAGGTCAACTCTATCTAAAGTGATAATTAAAATTGATAGGTTGCGCTTCGGGCTAGCGGCCGATAACTGACGCGGATACGACCGACGTTCGCTCGTGCTACCAATAAAGCGATTAGGAACACTCTTCCCTCGAGCTTTCCTCTCTACGACGTTCCTCGGAAATATCCGTGTCTAACCGTACAATCTTGCTCCTGTGACTCTTACAATAATCTGGATTTTAGAGTAGCCGAGCATCAGTCTCTCTAATCGCATCATTTATCCTCGATCCTCACCCCCTTCGACCACCTTCCAAGTTTCCACAAATTTTCATAACATCCTCAGCTCTATTCCTTCGGTTCTCATGTTCCATTTCGCCCATCCTCTAAAATACTGTTACGCAACACCCCCTGCATTTCCATAGCACGCAGTGGTATGAATATTACTGGATTACGAAGCATGTCAGTTGTTTATAAATAAATAAGGAATTCTACGGTCAGAGGTCCTCGTCGACGGACGTGTGTTTGAAATAAAACGTTGTCGTCTTTCTATAAAAGTGTGTTACTTATTTACTATGTCCAAAAGGACTTTGCGCGCGCGGCCGACCCGTAACAATATTATTCTCCCATTCATCCATTTTGCATTTCTCCCTCGTTCAGCCTATGTTTTCACCCTCGACATTTCTTCTGGGTTTCCCTTTCCCTCGATCTCTGGTCTCTCGCTCCTCTCGTTCTTCCCGTGGATGGCGCGCACCGATCGTTTCGTGGCTCGAATTGTGCTGCCTCGCCTCGCCTCGCGGTCTGACAGCCGGCACGTCATTACACGATGACTCGGCGATCGTGAACCACGCCGAGAGCTGAGAGCCATGAGCCAAGAGCCGAGAGGTGGGAAGAGAACGGATGATAGGTATGGCATGCACGAACTTTGGTTCCTTCGCCTCTCTGCAGCCAGAAGAGAGGGAGGAGGATGTGGTGGAAGGTTTGAAAAACGCACCGAGTTGCGCGCGATACCTGGAAACCGTTCAGGAAGAGGGCACCTCTCGTGTTTCGGTGTCAACGGAATTTTCACTGACATTTTGCCCGTTTTTTCGTCACAAATACAGGGTGCTCAAAGAAAAACATTCAATATTTAAATGGTATATAGGATACACTGTACCGAGTAACAAAGCTTTGGTAAACGTAGGTCGGAAGGTCAACCGTTTCTGAGATATAAACATTTTTGTTTGTTATTATCATAACTGACTTACTTGCTTCCATCGCATACGACGTTTACTTTAGTGTTTATAAACCGCATTTTGAATGTTCTTATTTGCTCTCTCTATGATAATTTTGCTTAGAACTTAGAATTTTTAGTAGGTTCTACTCTTCTGAAAGTTTCATCCCTTAAGCAATTTTTACTTGATTGTCCTGGCGGAGAATAAGGTAATACGATCGAAGAAAACATTTCAGGAATTCACGGTAATGAAATAAGAAGAAAGGGGAACAGTGTCGCAGAAAATAACCGTGTTTGATTTTCAGAAGGGAAAGGACCAATCTTCTTGATTCGAACAAATAACCGGTGTTCCGTGTACCCAAGCAGAATCCGTGCGCCATTACGATGCTAAAGAACCCGCAATTTCCCAATTACGAGTCACGGAACGTAGATACAGGTGCGAGTTTCCGTTCGTTTCTGATTTATTTCGAGTAATCCATACGAGTAATACTTACGTACAGATTACGTAGCGCTTCGAGCGCTCGAAATAAACGTACTTGGTCATCCGGGTGGACGAAGTTTCTTTACAATGTCGAGGAACATTAATTTTTGACGTAATTTCGATCGTTGAAGGAACTCCTTTCCATTTACGAGGGATGCTGCAGAGGAGATCCTGCGTAGTCATCGGCTACCTGGCTATAACTTCGCAGGGATCGGCCACGAGGTGCGAAGCCCAGCGGGTAAGCCAATCAAAACATCTTATTAGGAGGGCAAAATGGGAAGAGAGAAAGGATAAGAGATATCTACGATGCAACCTCATGCTATTTTAGAGGATTTCCTCGAAATAAAGACCCAAATTAACGGAACGAGACTCAATCGCTGGAAATGTCCAGGCGACACAAATTGTTGTAGTTCGACTTCGAGTGATGGTAATTTTGTCTGAGATCTACAGTTTCAGGTGGCTTTCGAGTCATTAAGATTGAGATATGCTAAATGACATTTCTAGAAAAATCTTCAAGAGTTCAAAGTTTTTGGAGAAACCAGGAAATTTGGTGGATTTTCTGTGTACCTTTGGGGAATTAAAATTGTTAATGTTTTAATCGGTAGGTTTTAAAGTGAGACTGATAACGAATCGAGGGAGGTTTTTCTCGGTGGGAGTTAATCAGCAGCTCGATAATTTCCGAGGATCCTTTTTTAAGCTTGCACAGCAGACGCGGGGCGAAAGGAAGTTCTTAAACGATAGCGAAAATTGCTGAGACCAGTTAATCGACGAAACTTCGAAGAACTGAAAAGCAACGGCGAAGAACTTTCGAGATAAGACGGCTGAACATTTTCGTGAATTAATTACTCCTACGATGGAAACGCGGTATCCGCAGATATTAATCACTGACGCTTCCTGCTATCGACTTGACGCATCTACCTTCGGAAAAAAAACACTGCTACCAATAACTCTCTCCCAATAATTACAACAGCATTAACAACACCTGATTATACGTTAACTTTTTCAAACAGTTCACTAAACTCTCACCAATAATTCCTCGCTAACAGGAACCCTAAATCTCGCCAAAAACCACGTCTCACCTCCGACCTCCGAGCACCGTTAAATCTCCAGATTTCTGACCGACTTAAATGGAATATAAAGTAATGAAAATCTCATTTTAGAGGGATGAAAGTTGAGAAGGAAAAGAAGAAGGAGATTCGGTGGAATACTGGGCCGAAACGAGCATAGAAGACGAAGTGGAAAGTGGAAAGAAAGCGTCGGAGTAAAGCTCGAAGAAGGGTGGTACGTCGGAGATGATGACGATGGCGGTGGTGGTGGTCGATGGCGATGGTAGTGGTGGTGGCGGAAGCACGTTACTGGTTGAAACTAGAGGCAGTTTGCTACATCCAGTAGCAGTTCGTATTTTCCCTCCTTTCGCGGAGGCTACTAATTAATTACTGTGATTAATCAGAAAAGTTGGTAATTAGAAAGTTTCTTGGGGAAATTAAAATAGCAGGGAGTGACGGAGCGAGTAGTCTCGAGGCTGCTTCCTCTCCTCGAGCCGCTGCCGCTTGCCGCTCTGCCCTCCGGCCTGAGACCGTACAGCTAAGACCAACATCGCGGGAGTTTCCAATAAACTCATTAATTAAGGTGGATCGCCTCGCAGCGTCTGCAAGAAAGAGGACGAGGATGTGGAACGTGATAAAGAAGCTAGGGTTGGGGTGGAAATGGATGTCTCGGCTCTTTCCTGTTTATTCCCTGCTCGTTTTTCGAGAGGGCTTCTCCATTCTCGAGGATCGACCGAGTATCCCCTGATTTTTGCCATTTTCCTTTGAAAAATTCCACCCTGGTTGTCCTGTCTTACTTTCGTACTTTTTTCTCCCCTCTTTTCTTTCTTCGTTTTTTTCTCTCTTCGCCGAGGAAATCGAATTAAACGTAAGACATTCATTTTGACGGCAGCTTCGAAGAAAAGAGATGGACTCTCTAGACTGCAGTTTCGGTAAAATCGTCGCCAGAGGGTTCGATGCAACGCTGCAACGGCCGTACGGTGTTCTTTGTTCGTCTATTTGTTTACTCACGTGTGAAAGGATGTCGTGGTTAAACAGGAGCGTTCTCGTGACACGCGAACGTCTCCACTCTCCGGTCATTGCTTTTGCACTGGCAGGGAATTCGGTGGTGAACTTGGTCACGCGATTTACAGCCCCTGGCAATGGTCCCCGAATTGCTTAGGTGATCCTTAAGTTCACTCGAAAATTGTGGACGTGTAATGAACGGGTAATAAAACGTTACTTTTAACCGTAGATGATACCACTTCAATATTCAGACCGTGCTACGGAATAGCAGCAATTTCGATACTTTGTCGTTAATTCCAGCAATGTTTCAAATGCGAGAACCTTGCCACTTATTCTGCCAAGAATTCCAGGCTATTTGGCAAATATATTTGCATACACTTTAAATATTCTTTCTCAAGATGTTTCTTCAAATTCCATGTTAATTTGCAAGAAAGACAGTAGATGATTTTTACTACAAATTCACGCCGACATTTCTCCGACAGTATGGTCAAGTGCCATCGGAGTGTACATTTCAACGAGCGAATTTCAAAGTCGGCATACGAGGAAGCGAAGAGTTGCAATGCAAATGCAGCTTGTCAGCGTGCAACAGGCCAGTTGGTCGCCTCTGATAGCCCGTATCGTTCTGTCCAGCCAAAGTCGAGTCCATTCTTTTCCTTTCGCCTCTTCGTTTTCCCGGTATCTCGGAGCGACACGTTCGAAAAGGCCTGCAGAGTGTCAAAAATGTCATTTGTAATGGTCCTCTTGACGGGAAATCACGCGAGCAGGTTATTTTTCTCCATGCGGAAGAGATAACTCTGTAATCTCGAAACTTTGAACATTCCTGCATTTAATTAATTACGATGCACTCCTCTAAATTAATTCTTCGGCAAGATTATTGCAAGCTAACATTCTTCTCGTCGTTATTCTTGGTGGCAGTGATATTAAATTTATTATCAGTTACCCTCAAACGAATAGAAGATCACACGAAGCGTACGAGATTGATCTTTCGATTAGCTTCTTCGCTGGCTATCAGTTCGGTGCCGGAAGGATCATTTTTTAACTTGATCCCAGCAGAGAGAGAGTAGAGGGAGGGGGTTGCAATGAAATCACGTCGCACCCCCAGAGAGACATATGAAGGGAGTTGTCTCTCGATCCACCCTTCATCGGTGCCACCCTCCTGACCGCAGATTGAAATTCTTAGGCTCTCGACCGACCACGCAGAGGGGTCGAAACGAACTCGTTTACCCTTCGAGATTTCGTTATTTAGCATCGTCAATCCACCAGTCACCGCTAGACAGAAATATTCTTCGACTCCAGTTACTCGCACCCCGTTACAACGATGATTGAATTTTCCCAGTGCAATAACGCAAACTTAAATGCATAGCTGGAGCAAGGGTGCTTATTCTTAAAAGTAATTTGTAAAAAATATTTTTTTACGTGTCTTGAGGATGTTCGGTGCCAGAGGAATTCTATTATTAATAGATTTCACTTGAATTCAGTTATTTTCACGTAACATCTCGACGTGTACGTTTAATTGAAATTGTAATAAATCTGCCGAGAATATCTGCGATCTCTGTGTATGCAGATCTGCAACGTGAAATACCATTCAGCGACGAGATTTCCAAGCAGAGTCCATTTACTTTCGCAAACTATTTCTACCGTGTTTCACAGGACTCGCCGATGGAAGTTAATAACGATAAATTGATATTACCTCGTTTCACGTATTACAGAATTAAAATATACATATTTCGAATCGTCGGAAGAACGTTTAGATACTCCATAAGCTTTAAACACTTTTGCAGGATTTTTCCTGTAATAATATTTTAATGAATATTATGTTGGTTGAGTCGCAAGAAAAGTTCGAGGTGCAAGAATCGATGTATCGGTCGATGTTGAGTTGGAAAGGTAAGATATCTTCATAATATCGTGCGAAAGGAATCGTCCACTTTCCTTCCCTTCTCCTTTCGAGTCTGCCATTGTTACTTTTGTTCGTGGTACACGTTGTTGCACGAATGATTTGCGAGGCTGCCGGCGCGTTTTTAATTTTGGAATATTGGTAGCATTAAGCTCGTGAATACTCCTGATAGTCGGTCTCTGGTACGTAAGGCTTCTATCTACGGGGTGGACGAAATACGAATCCATGGGTGATGGCGAAATGTGCAGAAACTACCCTCAAATATTGGATGAAACATTTGACGAAGCAAAAGGTAGAGGATAAGAAAATTTCTTCTACGTATCGGCCCAGAAAAAATTGTGTAACGATCCTCAATTGTTTTATACTCAAATTGTAATTGAGATTTGAATAAATTTTGTATTTTGAAAAATATTTCTTCCTGTTTGGTTGTTCATTTTCTTTCTGACAATTCCTGCTCCCATCGGAATGACTTTTCGACGTTTGATTTTGAAAGAATCGCAGAGTTTCCAGACACCCCGTGTATAGATTATAGTAGGTCGTAGTTCGAGAACGTATCTACCCCTCGTGCGACGAGATTTCATTCGGGGCTCCGGCTGAGATCTTTTAATTTGAGGCCAAATTCCTCTCGAGGATGAAATGCGGGGAGCCACCGAAGTGGTCGTATTGCAAGGAGGGTGGCACGTCTGATGGTTGTTTGCAACCAACCCCCGACCACCGTTCGGATTCTAAAACACCCCTGTTTATGGCTGCTTTCTCCACCAATACCGCTGCTTTTTATCTGGTCCACCTAACGTGCGACGTTCGCGTGAAAATTCCACCGAACCTTCGATAATTCCAACCTCCGAATTCCCTTAATTCCACAGCCTTACCAATATCAAATAAAATTGTAAATTTACATCGAAGAAAGTCAATTTCCATATTCCGTATTTAATTTCCGTCCGACGAGTTTCGTCGAAGAAAATTGCGCTCGCAGTATTTCAGAAAAAAAGAAACTCCCCTGAATGTTTCTCGTTTCACTTAATCCGACGTTCTCGTTTCTTTTTTTTGAAGTCTCTTAACGTCAATTAAACGCTGCGTTTCGTCGACAGGTAATCGCGCATTACGTGTTAAAATATGAAAAATATAAACATCGGGCAAAAGTTTAGGCCGCGGCGATCGCCGGTGTCCTTAAAATAAGTATCGATAAACGTCGCGGTAAAATAGAAAGTAAAATCCTTTCGACCGCATTCCTGGAGGCCTGGTGCGAGTCCGGTGAAGAAAAATATGAGGAGAGGCCCCTCATAGGTGGCCTGGTGGCCTCACACTTCGCGAGGATCGCCTACGACTCGGTATGCTCCTGCAGGTGCGTTAAGACTCGTAATATATTGCACCAGGGCAGCCGCTTTTAAGTGGAATCAACTAAATCGCCCTGTACGCCTCGCATTCTACTTTGCAACGTTACTTTTCCTCTTTTTGCCCGCGATACATCGACGCTGCTAACGTAAACAGAAGACTGTGTGTTGTCCTCCAATTAATTCTCTATATCATTAAAAAAAAACAACAACTGTAAGAACGTCTGAAATATTGAAATATCGACTAACATCATGGAAGAAAGTTGAACGTATTTCTGACTTATATTTCGAAATAATCGCTCCCTCTCCGAGCTTTCCGAAGTCGAGGGAAATATTAGTTGGCGGAAAAGCGAACGAAAAAAAATTCTTCGCTCCTAATTCGCGATCCGAGCTACCGCGGCAGAAAGAATTCTCGTAACTTGAGCGAATAAAGTTGGAAATATATTATTCGCGCGTCCCACCCTCCAGCGCCGTTTCCACCCTTCGTTCCTCCCCGCCGTTTCGCAAACGGGGCGAGTTTGTTAGGTAAACTTTTTCCTCCCCGCGGAACCGAGAGTGCTTTCGTGTAATCAACGAGGTGAAATTTATCGAGCAACATCGCAGGATAATTCACGCCCCACATTCCAGCCCCGGGATAAAAATCGGGAGGAGGGTAGGAGGATGGGAGGTCCTCTTAATTATGTTCCTGGTTAAACGACCGACCGGTCACGCCCCGAGGTACTCGCGAACGGATCGTGTTGCCGATTTATCTGTAAACATTTCGCAACTCGCGGCTGCCTTAAAATGTTGGAGAACGCCGCGCGTTTCGACGAATAAGTTCATCGAATTCACGGAGCGTTTCGCTCTCACCCCGAGGCGTTTTCCGGATCGTGCGATTCATCCGGTGAGATTGCAGATTTCCAATCGTCCACGGACGATCGATAGATCCTATAATTACGAAAGTTGTCGGTTTTAATTATTCCATTATTTCTCGACTTTTTTTTTTGATCGGTTGAAGAGTATCGACGTGTTTTAATTATCTCTTTGCTCGTTAGTTCGAGATCGACGGGATACAATGAGGTATTCGTCGAATGGGGGAATTTTCTAGATGGTTATTGAGGATATTTTATAATTTCGGTAGTACTTTCAGGGTATCGAGGAATGTATCGAAAGTTTTGGATGAAAGGAATTTAAAAAGAGGTCGACGTTGAAGCGGAGTTGGAGGATAATTGAGATAACGTCTTCATAATCGAACGTTTGCTCGGCAGTGGGTGCATGGTTGTTCGCCATGGCATTTTCAGGATCTAATGTAGCTCGTATGCATTAATTTTCTCGACGCGTTGTAAGAGAGAATGCATAAGTAAGAGGCTTATGGGGTTCGCCCACACGACGCCCACCGAAACCCATGTACAAGTCAAACACGGGAACGCCGTTACGAGTGTTAAATCCTGGCGTTAAGTGGTCCGTCAATTGGTACCGGATACCAGACGGTACTTGTATTCTTTCTCCGAGTATCAGCCGTTAAATCCTCCGGCAACTTGACACTTTGTTGCACCTTGTAACAATATTATTTCAGGGTAAATTCGATCGCTGATTTGTTTCGGCGCAAAATTCAATTATTTCGCAGTGGTTCGATTATTCTTCATCGATTGATAGAATAGCAATTTGTCGGCTGGGGTAGTTTCTATTTTACGGATTTTAAATACTGCTATTTCTATAACTGGTAGCACAACCCTCCTGTACAATTGTAACTAGAAAATCGTTGAAAAATATCACTTCTTTCATCGCATAATAAAGAAAAGGACAACTCCTCCTAATTCAAGATATGATTTCTTTTTTGTCAAAGACACGAGTGCAACGGTGTCAAAATATACCAGGTGGAACGAACCGAATTGAAATCGGTATCAACACGCGGGTCGTTTTATCTCCCTGTCGCTTAAGAATCTATTTGGTGGCCGGCCAAAGCAATATCGTAAATCCTAATGGAAATGCAAAGATTAATTAAGAATCCCATTCTAGTGTGTCCCCACGTGGGCGTCCCCAGGGAAGATCATCGGCTCGTCATTTTCTCCATGTCCCTCCTTTTTCCCCTTGCCCTGTCACCCGGTTGCGTTTAGGGTGCTGAGTTCGCGTACTCCCTCTCTCATCATCTTTTTCTATCTCTTTCAACCCTCCTCTTGAATACTCCGCCGCAAACGAACCCTATAAACGAGCGATAATGAGAAACATTAGTCGATCGTGGATGACTTAGTGCACGATGGCTCGACCCGTAACCGGTTACCCGATTAGAATATCCGCGATATTAATTTCACATTTCTCCTGGCGTACGAGGTAACTCTGCAACGACTAAAAAATTCCTGATTCACTGATCGCATCTCCGAGAAACGTAGGTATATCTTTATACCGAGGATCTCTGCATCCATTAAGAATACAATTTCTACCAGACTCTCTAGGATCCTTCCAAGGAGGTGCAAAGCTAATCGCTGCAGGATCATTTTAGTGACGTGGATCGAAAGCCAAGAGTCCAAGGAACACGTGGAAAAAGTTTCATCCAGAGCCGTCCAAAAACCAGCGAGATATTTAATGTCAAAGTCGAGGGAGTCCGATTTTTGGGAGCCCTCGGCGAGGGGTCAGGGCGGCCGGGGGGGCCATGCAGGTCATAGTTCAAAAAATCGTTTCTCGGCTTCTGGGGGTCGTAGAGGGATGAATGTTTTTTTGTTTTAATCGTTGAATAGTCTATTTTAAGATGCTTCCACGCACAAGTTTCTATCTTCATCCGTTTAATCGCAGGGTTCATTTTTCCGTCTCGGGACCGTGGTGAAAAAACTAATCGTTGCAGGATCATTTCAGTGGCGTGGATCGAAAGCCAAGAGTCCAAGGAACACGTGGAAAAAGTTTCATCGACATCCGTCCAAAAACCAGCAAGATATTCAATGTCAAAGTCGAGGGAGTCTGATTTTTGGGAGCGCTCGGCGAGGGGTCAGGGCGGCCGGGGGGGCCGTGCAGGTCAGAGTTCAAAAAATCGTTTCTCGACTTCTGGGGGTCGTAGAGGGATGAATGTTTTTTTGTTTTAATCGTTGAATAGTCTATTTTAAGATTCTTCCACGCACAAGTTTCTATCTTCATCCGTTTAATCGCAGGGTTCATTTTTCCGTCTCGGGACCGTGGTGAAAAAACTAATCGTTGCAGGATCATTTCAGTGGCGTGGATCGAAAGCCAAGAGTCCAAGGAACACGTGGAAAAAGTTTCATCGACATCAGTCCAAAAACCAGCAAGATATTCAATGTCAAAGTCGAGGGAGTCCGATTTTTGGGAGCCCTCGGCGAGGGGTCAGGGCGGCCGGGGGGGCCATGCAGGTCATAGTTCAAAAAATCGTTTCTCGGCTTCTGGGGGTCGTAGAGGGATGAATGTTTTTTTGTTTTAATCGTTGAATAGTCTATTTTAAGATGCTTCCACGCACAAGTTTCTATCTTCATCCGTTTAATCGCAGGGTTCATTTTTCCGTCTCGGGACCGTGGTGAAAAAACTAATCGTTGCAGGATCATTTCAGTGGCGTGGATCGAAAGCCAAGAGTCCAAGGAACACGTGGAAAAAGTTTCATCGCGATCCGTCCAAAAACACGCGAGATATTGAATGTCAAAGTCGAGGGAGTCCGATTTTTGGGAGCGCTCGGCGAGGGGTCAGGGCGGCCGGGGGGGCCATGCAGGTCATAGTTCAAAAAATCGTTTCTCGGCTTCTGGGGGTCGTAGAGGGATGAATGTTTTTTTGTTTTAATCGTTGAATAGTCTATTTTAAGATGCTTCCACGCACAAGTTTCTATCTTCATCCGTTTAATCGCAGGGTTCATTTTTCCGTCTCGGGACCGTGGTGAAAAAACTAATCGTTGCAGGATCATTTCAGTGGCGTGGATCGAAAGCCAAGAGTCCAAGGAACACGTGGAAAAAGTTTCATCGACATCCGTCCAAAAACCAGCAAGATATTCAATGTCAAAGTCGAGGGAGTCCGATTTTTGGGAGCGCTCGGCGAGGGGTCAGGGCGGCCGGGGGGGCCATGCAGGTCATAGTTCAAAAAATCGTTTCTCGGCTTCTGGGGGTCGTAGAGGGATGAATGTTTTTTTGTTTTAATCGTTGAATAGTCTATTTTAAGATGCTTCCACGCACAAGTTTCTATCTTCATCCGTTTAATCGCAGGGTTCATTTTTCCGTCTCGGGACCGTGGTGAAAAAACTAATCGTTGCAGGATCATTTCAGTGGCGTGGATCGAAAGCCAAGAGTCCAAGGAACACGTGGAAAAAGTTTCATCGACATCCGTCCAAAAACCAGCAAGATATTCAATGTCAAAGTCGAGGGAGTCCGATTTTTGGGAGCGCTCGGCGAGGGGTCAGGGCGGCCGGGGGGGCCATGCAGGTCATAGTTCAAAAAATCGTTTCTCGGCTTCTGGGGGTCGTAGAGGGATGAATGTTTTTTTGTTTTAATCGTTGAATAGTCTATTTTAAGATGCTTCCACGCACAAGTTTCTATCTTCATCCGTTTAATCGCAGGGTTCATTTTTCCGTCTCGGGACCGTGGTGAAAAAACTAATCGTTGCAGGATCATTTCAGTGGCGTGGATCGAAAGCCAAGAGTCCAAGGAACACGTGGAAAAAGTTTCATCGACATCAGTCCAAAAACCAGCAAGATATTCAATGTCAAAGTCGAGGGAGTCCGATTTTTGGGAGCGCTCGGCGAGGGGTCAGGGCGGCCGGGGGGGCCGTGCAGGTCAGAGTTCAAAAAATCGTTTCTCGACTTCTGGGGGTCGTAGAGGGATGAATGTTTTTTTGTTTTAATCGTTGAATAGTCTATTTTAAGATGCTTCCACGCACAAGTTTCTATCTTCATCCGTTTAATCGCAGGGTTCATTTTTCCGTCTCGGGACCGTGGTGAAAAAACTAATCGTTGCAGGATCATTTCAGTGGCGTGGATCGAAAGCCAAGAGTCCAAGGAACACGTGGAAAAAGTTTCATCGACATCCGTCCAAAAACCAGCAAGATATTCAATGTCAAAGTCGAGGGAGTCCGATTTTTGGGAGCGCTCGGCGAGGGGTCAGGGCGGCCGGGGGGGCCATGCAGGTCATAGTTCAAAAAATCGTTTCTCGGCTTCTGGGGGTCGTAGAGGGATGAATGTTTTTTTGTTTTAATCGTTGAATAGTCTATTTTAAGATGCTTCCACGCACAAGTTTCTATCTTCATCCGTTTAATCGCAGGGTTCATTTTTCCGTCTCGGGACCGTGGTGAAAAAACTAATCGTTGCAGGATCATTTCAGTGGCGTGGATCGAAAGCCAAGAGTCCAAGGAACACGTGGAAAAAGTTTCATCGCGATCCGTCCAAAAACACGCGAGATATTGAATGTCAAAGTCGAGGGAGTCCGATTTTTGGGAGCGCTCGGCGAGGGGTCAGGGCGGCCGGGGGGGCCATGCAGGTCATAGTTCAAAAAATCGTTTCTCGGCTTCTGGGGGTCGTAGAGGGATGAATGTTTTTTTGTTTTAATCGTTGAATAGTCTATTTTAAGATGCTTCCACGCACAAGTTTCTATCTTCATCCGTTTAATCGCAGGGTTCATTTTTCCGTCTCGGGACCGTGGTGAAAAAACTAATCGTTGCAGGATCATTTCAGTGGCGTGGATCGAAAGCCAAGAGTCCAAGGAACACGTGGAAAAAGTTTCATCGACATCCGTCCAAAAACCAGCAAGATATTCAATGTCAAAGTCGAGGGAGTCCGATTTTTGGGAGCGCTCGGCGAGGGGTCAGGGCGGCCGGGGGGGCCATGCAGGTCATAGTTCAAAAAATCGTTTCTCGGCTTCTGGGGGTCGTAGAGGGATGAATGTTTTTTTGTTTTAATCGTTGAATAGTCTATTTTAAGATGCTTCCACGCACAAGTTTCTATCTTCATCCGTTTAATCGCAGGGTTCATTTTTCCGTCTCGGGACCGTGGTGAAAAAACTAATCGTTGCAGGATCATTTCAGTGGCGTGGATCGAAAGCCAAGAGTCCAAGGAACACGTGGAAAAAGTTTCATCGACATCCGTCCAAAAACCAGCAAGATATTCAATGTCAAAGTCGAGGGAGTCCGATTTTTGGGAGCGCTCGGCGAGGGGTCAGGGCGGCCGGGGGGGCCATGCAGGTCATAGTTCAAAAAATCGTTTCTCGGCTTCTGGGGGTCGTAGAGGGATGAATGTTTTTTTGTTTTAATCGTTGAATAGTCTATTTTAAGATGCTTCCACGCACAAGTTTCTATCTTCATCCGTTTAATCGCAGGGTTCATTTTTCCGTCTCGGGACCGTGGTGAAAAAACTAATCGTTGCAGGATCATTTCAGTGGCGTGGATCGAAAGCCAAGAGTCCAAGGAACACGTGGAAAAAGTTTCATCGACATCAGTCCAAAAACCAGCAAGATATTCAATGTCAAAGTCGAGGGAGTCCGATTTTTGGGAGCGCTCGGCGAGGGGTCAGGGCGGCCGGGGGGGCCGTGCAGGTCAGAGTTCAAAAAATCGTTTCTCGACTTCTGGGGGTCGTAGAGGGATGAATGTTTTTTTGTTTTAATCGTTGAATAGTCTATTTTAAGATGCTTCCACGCACAAGTTTCTATCTTCATCCGTTTAATCGCAGGGTTCATTTTTCCGTCTCGGGACCGTGGTGAAAAAACTAATCGTTGCAGGATCATTTCAGTGGCGTGGATCGAAAGCCAAGAGTCCAAGGAACACGTGGAAAAAGTTTCATCGACATCCGTCCAAAAACCAGCAAGATATTCAATGTCAAAGTCGAGGGAGTCCGATTTTTGGGAGCGCTCGGCGAGGGGTCAGGGCGGCCGGGGGGGCCATGCAGGTCATAGTTCAAAAAATCGTTTCTCGGCTTCTGGGGGTCGTAGAGGGATGAATGTTTTTTTGTTTTAATCGTTGAATAGTCTATTTTAAGATGCTTCCACGCACAAGTTTCTATCTTCATCCGTTTAATCGCAGGGTTCATTTTTCCGTCTCGGGACCGTGGTGAAAAAACTAATCGTTGCAGGATCATTTCAGTGGCGTGGATCGAAAGCCAAGAGTCCAAGGAACACGTGGAAAAAGTTTCATCGACATCAGTCCAAAAACCAGCAAGATATTCAATGTCAAAGTCGAGGGAGTCCGATTTTTGGGAGCGCTCGGCGAGGGGTCAGGGCGGCCGGGGGGGCCGTGCAGGTCAGAGTTCAAAAAATCGTTTCTCGACTTCTGGGGGTCGTAGAGGGATGAATGTTTTTTTGTTTTAATCGTTGAATAGTCTATTTTAAGATGCTTCCACGCACAAGTTTCTATCTTCATCCGTTTAATCGCAGGGTTCATTTTTCCGTCTCGGGACCGTGGTGAAAAAACTAATCGTTGCAGGATCATTTCAGTGGCGTGGATCGAAAGCCAAGAGTCCAAGGAACACGTGGAAAAAGTTTCATCGACATCCGTCCAAAAACCAGCAAGATATTCAATGTCAAAGTCGAGGGAGTCCGATTTTTGGGAGCGCTCGGCGAGGGGTCAGGGCGGCCGGGGGGGCCATGCAGGTCATAGTTCAAAAAATCGTTTCTCGGCTTCTGGGGGTCGTAGAGGGATGAATGTTTTTTTGTTTTAATCGTTGAATAGTCTATTTTAAGATGCTTCCACGCACAAGTTTCTATCTTCATCCGTTTAATCGCAGGGTTCATTTTTCCGTCTCGGGACCGTGGTGAAAAAACTAATCGTTGCAGGATCATTTCAGTGGCGTGGATCGAAAGCCAAGAGTCCAAGGAACACGTGGAAAAAGTTTCATCGACATCAGTCCAAAAACCAGCAAGATATTCAATGTCAAAGTCGAGGGAGTCCGATTTTTGGGAGCGCTCGGCGAGGGGTCAGGGCGGCCGGGGGGGCCATGCAGGTCATAGTTCAAAAAATCGTTTCTCGGCTTCTGGGGGTCGTAGAGGGATGAATGTTTTTTTGTTTTAATCGTTGAATAGTCTATTTTAAGATGCTTCCACGCACAAGTTTCTATCTTCATCCGTTTAATCGCAGGGTTCATTTTTCCGTCTCGGGACCGTGGTGAAAAAACTATCTACACGCAATCGTGCGAGGAAAAATAGGCGGCGGGGATGACGAAGGAACTCGAAAATCTCGAGAATTCGAAGAGGGTGTCGCGGCAGGAAGATATCGCGATTCGTCGCGTAATAATGAACGAGGGGTGCGAACGTGCGTGTATGGGTGCAGAGGAGAACATCCTGCGACACGCGGTTCACGTCGAAGGAAGCCGGAGAACGGGAACGGCCATCGACACAATGCGTGTCTCCTGGGACACGCTTATCTGAAATTACAACGTTACATCCCTGGCAACGTCCTGGAGCAGCTACTGGAAACCTACGAGGACGCGGTGGACGATCAGGGGGTGTGTGAACCCGTGTCTATTAAGCGGCACGCTTCGGGGGATGAAAATCGGTTTTGCGATTTCCGACGATAAAAATTATTCAATGAATACGCATTAATTTGACGAAACCTTTTTGAAGAACGGGAGGCACATCGAGGAGGAATTGTACGGTGAATTATAATACAGAAGAATACGTGGAATTATAATACTATGGGGCTTAGAGTCGAGTGAAATTAGAGTGACAATCCGAGTTGAGACCTCTCAGAGCCTTCTTTCGCCGATCAATTCGCGATGGCGGAGGAGAAAGCTCAAGGAGTGACTTACATTATTTCGTTTTCGAGCGTAGAAAGTAGTATTTACTCTGGAGGTTCATTCGCGGGGTGCTCGGAATGGAGTGGAGGGAAGAATTGACGATCGAGTTGGCAAATTCTCCGAGGATTCTGGAATAAACATTTTCAAATGCTGGAATTTCGCTGGGGACATTGTTAGGGGTTTCGAAATGCGTGTTCGTACGATCGATCGTGATTACGAGAGAGAGAGAGAGAGAGAGAGATCTTGAAGAACGATCGCACCGAATTTCAAGAAGGAAATAAAATAGACGGTGATCAAATTTTAACGAGCTCTTAGAGGGAGCACGGTGAAATCCAGGAAGGTAGAATTTTTCGACATATTCCACTCGCGCGTCTCCGGCTAAAATAAAATGATTAAATTTCTTTCACAGTGGCTCGGTTCGCGTAAATGGTATTCGTTTTACGCACGTGTTCACAGCGCGAAACTCATTAAATGATCTCTCCATCCGCCATGTTTGCACATTCAAGCCTCCTCGTGAATGGTGCCGTCCTCGTAGCCGTCGTCGACGTCGTCGTCGTCGTCGTCGCGGATCCTTTTTATACACTTTTCCGCATAATTTGTCAGCGGATGTACAGCTTCGTCTCAGCATCCCCCCTCCAGCGTGATAGAATCGGATGGAAAAAAATGTTACAAAATCAAAAGACGCGCGCTCTTTTAAATGGCGCCCCATCCGCGTTACCCTTTCTCCGTGGCTTTCCTCTTCTTCCCTTTCGTTCCTTCGTTCCTCGGTTACTACCACTGGCTCCCTTTTTCTTCTCTCCATCTTGAATACCTCCTTTAAGACGGCGCGCACCCTCATTACTCCCTCGACTTTCGAATTCAGAGGCAGAAGGCGCGAGTTGTACTTTTCTTCGCGCCTAAATGCCAGGGCACTCGTCCACGACGACGTCACGTCCTTTCCACCCCCGTTAAATCCGCGAGGGTGGAAAATTCTCTCTCTCCTTCTCTCTTAACCGCCTTTGGATTCTTCAAAGATTTTCTTCGTATCAACGACGTCCGAGGAGACGAGACGAAAGACACGGCGGAGAGAAACTCAATCTTCTCGGTGGGGTGAGCGCGTTAATATCGAGTCTTATTAACGCGATAATTAACCGGTGACCGGTGACGCGGCACCAAGTGTCAGCGTGTAATTACTCTTGCAGTAATTTACACCATGTACCGTCGCATTGGAGTTTCACGAGTTTTCTCTCACAGCGACACGGCGAAAGGAGAGAGAAGGCTGACGGTGGAAGATGAGCAAAAGTAATCGTCGAGTTTAACGCACCGTACAGAGCGGTCCTTTTTGCGAATACATAGGAGAATCGACGGAAAGAAAGTTTCGACGTTCGCAACTGTCCCGAAGGACCGATCTTCCTTCGTCTAAGACTCCATGATCTTTTTTTCTCTCGGTCTTTCTTCTTATTGAGAAACCATTATGCAAATGAAGATACACCTCCCGGAGTAAAGGATCCTACGAGGGACGGGAAGGGAGAAAAAACGAGGGGAGTAGAGGAGTCTCGTAAGGGCTTATTTATATTCGGGGTTATTTCCAATTATCGAAGATACGAAAGGAGATCACTGGCGGGAGAAGTGCGCAGGGTAGGAGGAAAAGGACGGAACGAACGTGCGTGATCAGGATTCATCTTTGTGATCGCATGTCCTGTCGCAGTTTGCTGTCTTGCCTTCTGTTCCTCTTTCACGCCTCGACCGGTAGCATCGGCCACGTCTTCTGACTTTCTTCTTCGTCTTCCCTTTGCTTTTGTTTCCCCCGTGATAATGTCCGCCGGCTCCCCCACGAATATTTCACGAAAAGGATGCGCCTAGACACGAGAGACCACGGAGAGACGGCCACGGGTCTCTCCTGGTCGGGTGCGAATATCAATTATCCCCCCTCGACATTCGCCGTTTCTCCTGAAACTTCTTTCGATAGCCATTCCTCTCGGACTTTCCGACAGTCGCAATCTTCATTCCAATTTGCCGTCTCGTCTCGACGAACGACGATAACTTTGCGATAATTATAATCTCACCGGCGACGACGATCCATCCTGTATCGAACGGTGCTCCCGTTCCTCCCTGTTTCTCCGCCTCTCGGAAATACTGTTTTCAGGTCATACGCAATTAAAAGAAAATCCCCCGGATACCAGGAGAGGGTTAAGGTTTTGCATTTAGGAGAAGCACCGTGCCGTCTTCTCGGCTCGTCGAAAGAAAATGATTGCGACGTATCTCTTAACTTCGTTCCGCGCAATTGTTACGGCGAGTAGGAAGACTTACCCCGTCGTCCCTGGATAAACGAGGCGCGCACCCCCGTAAAAGTAACGCCCTCCCGCTCACTTCTACACGCTGGGAAACGTATAGGTATACAGTCGGAGAAACCTACGACAACCTACTGGTCGTTCGAGTGAAAAGAGCGCGTCGAGAGCCGCGGCGTTATTATCATACCTTCCCTTTTAATAGGAAACTTCGCGGACGGTTGGAAGGCTCGCTGAAGGGTGAAAGGGGTAAGCGATGCTCCCGGGGAAGGGGCTCAGCGGGGGGGATGGGGGAAAAAAAGATAAAAATACAAGACGGCCGACGAACTCGCGCTCGCGAAAGAAGGACGGATTCCAGGGCGACGAAGGGAGAAGGAGAACGGGAGGGAGAAGGAGCGAGATAGGACGACGAAGAGGGAAAAAAGGGGTGAGTCGAAGGAAGATAGAGAGAACGAGGACTCTCTCGCGATTAATGAGCGGTGTTTGTTGTTAATTGCTGCCGCCATTAGGTTGGCATCTCCTCACGAGTTCCCACCACCACCGCCGCCACCACCGTCATCCCCGTTCACCCTTTATCGCCGTCTCTGTCTTACCTTGCCGCCACCGTCCTCCTTTTTTCTATCTTTCCACCTTACGCCGGCGAGGCGCGCGGGGTGTATACGTTATATAATAAATATGTACATACAGTTTCGGTATATAGCGCACCAACGGATACGCACGTAACGTTGCCTAGTATATAATGCCGTTGGTATATACATTTTTTCGTTCTGTTTATGTAATATATAGCGGCAGAGAGACATCGACGCACACGTAGAAAAAGAGAGAGAGAGAGAGAATTCGCGAGAGCTAAACCTACCACCGAGTCACCCTCCAGCGGCTCCTCGAAAGCAGAGCGCGCATGTTAATGATCGCCCGCCACGGCCTTTATCTTTTCCACCTCATTTGCGCGCCACGAGTGGGCCCGGGGGTTGCAGCTACGCGGAAGAGGGGCACGGGGGTGGGAAACAGGGAACCAAGACCGAGTTCACCCCAGCTCCGTCGCTAAAATATTTCCTCGCACGAAGATCCGCCTGGCTGGGTCGTAGCTCCAAGGTGTACGTGTATCGCGCGAGAATTTCGCTCGGAGAGGAGAGAAGACCACCCCCTATTTTCTCCGACTTCGTCCCCCTTTTTTCTCCGCCGACCAGCAACCACCGGCATTACGCTAAAGAGGAACTCGAACGAGGATCTTCCTCCAGGTAGAATTGCTCGGCTATGTGAGAGAAGAGAAACTCCACAGAGGAGTAACGCACACACGCAGAGGGACGAATAACGTTCTATCTCCAGCCGTTTCTCCTCTCTCCTCTCTTTCAACCCTTGCCTTCGCACCTTTCATCCAGCCGCGGTTTTCCACCGCCTGCTTCGGCGATGACGCGATTTACGAAGGAATTAAGACGCGAGACTGCATAGAAGGGGTTGTTTTCTCCGATTTTTAATCCCTTCTTCGCGTCGAGGCGACTCGCCCGTTGCACGCTGAGTTTCATCGTTTCTTTTCGTTAGGTATGAGAACGCGAGTACAATTGAAGAGGTTCAATTTAACGTGGTTCACCTTTCCCTGGAATCATCGCGATCGTTTAGCGATTTAGGGGTTCGGGTTTCACGGGAGGAAATTTGCTAAGAAGAAATGGAAGTAAATTACTAGGAGGGAAGGCGTTTCGTCGGGAAAATTCGCAGTTTTCCAGGGATCTTTCTTAAGGAAGGAAACAGGAAGAGAAAGAAGAGGAACCCGCGGAGCAAGGCAGGCGCATTATTATCAGGAAGGACGGCAGCAACAGCTCGCAGCAACTTTCTCCTCCGGCAAGTAATGCGATAATTACTCGAGCGGAAGTAATAAAATTAATCTCAGTACCGCCTCGCCGCGTTTCCACCCCCTTGCCATCCCATTACCCTTCTCCCGTCCTTCCTAGGACCCGTCGTCTCCTTTTAACCCACCGTTGAATTTTGGTGGCACGGGACGGCTCTGCCCTCTTATAAATCAAAGCCAGTTTAGCTTTTAATAATTCGACGAAGGGGGTGGCCGACCGGATAATATACGCCCCAACTTCCTCCTTTATTCCCGAGCGAGAAGAGCACCCCGTTAATATCTACGACGACAATAATTCGTAACAGTTTTCGGGGATGAGGTTGGAAAAAACTTCTTAGGAAAATCGGGGTTAAAACGTCGAAAGAGGGAGCCAATCTTTGCACGAAAACTCTCCAGACTTGGATTTTAGATACACCAGTTGTACACGTACGTAATGGTGACTTATTTAAGAGACTACGCTGAGTATGCTGGCTCAAATTCTTAATTTGCGGCCGTTTCGAATTTATTATTTAACCTTTTGCCTTACGATGACGAGTGGCCCCCGTGATGCGATAAATGCAACAAGAAATTTTGAAGTTCTCCAGAAGCTAACCCTTTGAAGGCGACGGACGCATATATGCGGCCTGAGAAAAAAATCTGATTATAGTTTATCGGTGTATGTATACACGGTCAGAGTTGAAAAATTGAAATATAACTGTTGAAATATGATTACCCAAATAGTAATTTATAATTTCTATACATCAACACTCTGACTTTCTGATAAAAAGGTAGTTTTTTAACCCCAAACAAATGATTATTTCTCAATATTCAAAAAAGTCTCCGTCCCCAAAGGGTTAAATAGAAAATATTAGTGGATACTATCATATTATTTCCATGCTACTAATATTGCATCAAGTTGCACGATATATCAGGAACCACCGATCGAGTTTTATTTATTCAATTTAATTTTAAATTATTGCGCACACAGTGACAAAAGAAATCGTAGGGCAAGTGGTTGCATCGTAGCCTGATGGTTCAGGTTCTACCTGAGACTGTATGAAACCTGTACGAAATAACGATGGATCTTGAGTTCGAAATGCGGAACAACAATTTGTCGCCAGAATCGAAGAAAAATCTGAAGGAACACTGGGTAGGTAGCTCCGTTGGGTTCTGGCCATCGGGTAAGTATCAGTAAATAATCGCGGCGGACGTTACATTACCCGGCGGAATTTATGATTCGGGCCCGTCCGGTCACGTTTGCCGGAGGGCTCCTCCTCGAAGACGCTCCGGAAGAGCAAAACGAAAACCTCCCGGGGAGAGACAGGGAGACAGAGCGAGGAAGAACGAGAGAGAGAGGGAGAAAGGGCTGGGAAGACGTGGAATAAGAGTAGGAAGAAAAAGGGTCGAGGTGATGAAAAAATCTTGGAAGGGGATGTCTCGTGCAAGGAGCCTCTTAAACGTCCCGCGAACCAATTTGCCATGGCGTGTCCGCGGGACGATAAATATTGGACACATTTACGCACGAGTACCATCGTGGAATAAAATATTCCGATATTTTCTCGGATGGTTTTATTATTTTTCAGTGCTGCAGGATCGACGATAATTTTTCTAGAAGCAGCTGTGGAGAACGACCTATGTAAGGTCGATTGGAACACTCTTCTCCCAACATATGCAAAAAAATATTAGGCGAGAGTTTAAAAACTGATTAAAATTTCATTCCCTAAAAGTTCAAAACTGTACAGCATCGACCCGCCGGTCAAATCTATCCGTCGAAAAGTGGAGAACGCTGGAAACTGTGTCTCGTTCAGTGTAAACAGAATTAAAAGAAATACGAAGGATGGTGTTAAGCACGAGCCAATTTGCCACGTGTCCACGAGGTGATAAACATTAGGCGGGAATCGGACGTAAATACTGGCCCGAGTATTCACTGTCCGAAAGCACAAAAGGCGGGATCGTTAACGAGCTTCCCTCCCGCTTGAGTGAAATTGGGAGGGAAAAAACCGGTCGGTCTAGGATTTCAAAACTAGCTGCACCTGGAAGAATTGCCGCAAATTAGGAAGGTTCGTGGCACGCGATGGGATTTCAAGGAAGGAACGCGTAGACGAACGTAACCGGTGGCACATCGACGAGAATGCTATCCTTGGAGAGGAAGGGCGGTAACGAGGCGGTAATGCGCGAATAAAAGTCGACTCGCGGTTGCACACCTTTTGCGGCAAACGGCAAAGCGCTTGCGGGCTGTTGGTCTTCGGGGATTAATTTAATACCTGAGTAAAATCAATCAGCGGGAATTGATGTTAGCCCGGCGAGTGGGTGCCGTACGAGCCGCGGTCGGCTGACCGAAGAGGGCTGAAGAGGGAGGATGAGAAGAAGGACGAGAAGGAGGAGGAGGAGGACGAGAGAAGGCAGTATTTGCTTTGCAACGTGGCGGGGCCCGTAATCAGTGTAAATCAGGGGACGCGTAAATCACACCCTGTGTGGTAAGAGCCTCTCTAACGGGTGGTATAACCTACGAGAAAGAATAAACGAGCGTAGCCGTCCAGTCATTTTCGAGGTGCTTCTGTGATGCCTGATTCATAATTCTATCAGCCATTGGGACGACGATTCTTCCGTCCTTGGAAGGTTGATTTTTCTAAGTCATTGAGCTCTTGATATTAGGGTCATCGACCTTGGGTATCTTTGTAGTTCCAATTTAGAGTTAAGATACAAAGGGGTAGGATGTCGAATGATTTCTAAGCTTTCGACGAAGAATAGAGGAGTTCACAGTGAATCTTGAAGAAGGTAATTGGATGCAACGATAAAAGAAACACCCGATATAAGATATTTTCGAGTACACGAGTACGCCGATCGACGTCGGCTCTCTGTGTGGTCGTCGGCACCGCCTCCGATCGGTTGCCAACCCCCGTGTAAGAGGAAGAGCGAAGGAAGAGGCTGGTACCACTTGTTAATCATAAACGATTAAATTATTAATATTGGGATAATTATACCGTCTCGAAAAGCTGTACTTTCCATCGACGCAATACCCTCGCACCTTTCGACGCTCCGTTACTCCGGGACCGATTTTTATTAAAGTTTTAAAAATTACGAGATGCATTCGTCTATCGCGCTGAAAGTTTGCACACCTTTGGAACAGGTGTTTTCCCATCAAACTTCGAATTTAAACTTGCGGGCTCGAAGATCTGTTCGTTCGTCCCTGTCGGATCGCTGGATGCACTCGCGGATACTCGTATTTTCCGTGGCAATGGTGCATGCGTGAACATAAAGCACGTGTACCTTCGTGACTGATTCACTACACGCTCGAGCACGCTCGAGGATCGCTAGGTGGAGATCCGTGGATTGGAAATCCGTAAATCATCGGCAGGAAGAGGCGTTTACGTGCAAACGAATTAATTGAAAAGGTACGTCGTCCTTTTTCTTCCTCCGCCTCTCCTTTCTCCCTTCGCTCCTCTTCTCTTTGCACGGCTCTGCTCTCTTGCCATCTTCTGCCTTTGCCCTGCTCTCCCCATTTCTCCAACCCTTCGTTCTTCTATTTACTTTTACTTCGCACGGGATACAGAAGTCGTGGAAGTCGATAAACGATCTTTGAAGCGTCGTTGAAAAAATAAAAGAAGAAAAATCCTACCACGACCTTTCACCCTCGCCGTTTATTTTTACCAACAAATTCGTATCGAACAACTTTAATCTCTTCCCGGTTACATCAGAGGAATACATTTCTCTCTGTCAGTTTAATATCATCCTGTAGTATCTCCTCTATTCTTCATTTCATATTTCTATCATAACTTTACCTAGTATCAATAATTTTAATGCGACACCGAGCCATCGACCCACGATATCGGACAATCGAATACGTCTAATAAAATCGCAACTTCCACGAAACGTCGAACCACCTTCGCGATAATGTCTCCGTGACAAAAAAACATTAAATTACCATCGCTCCAAAAGATCCACAGCACGATCGATCTCGTCCACGTCGATCCGAGCGGCAAGAGGGGGAAAAAAGAGGACACGTAACAGATAAAGAGGCCCAGGTGAGAGAGACCGAGGAAAGGAACGGGCGAAGAAGAAGACCTCAGCCGGAGTGTGACCTCCGACCTCAGCGCGGATCCCGAGCGCGCATAATGCCTCATTGTAATTACAATAAAGGTTATCTCGCCGGGATTTCGAGACTCCGGGGCCATTCAGTCATTCGCGTTATTGAGATGGTAAGCGAGAGCGCGGAGAGGGAAGGAGAAGGAAGAAGAGAGCGAGAAAATTCGAGGCAGTCGATCGAGCCGAAGGAGATGGGAAATAGGAGGAAGTAAGAGGGAAAACGAGGAGGATATCGGGATACGAGGAACGCACGGGTGTGTTACTTGAACGTAGACGAGCCAGAAATCATGTGGGCGATAAGGTATCGGGATATTGTGTATCTGACCGGCCTGGAACCCGAAGAAGATAGATAGCCGGGTCGATGCTAAAGGTTTCGCGAGGAAGCGAGAGAGATAGAGCCGAACGAGGACGCGGCCGAAGAAGGATCAGGCTTTCTGGGACGATCGCTCCTCGATTCGAATTTCATCCTGCGGGATCAACTTCGTATTCTCCGCGAGCAATTACGACCTCGCCGAATCTTGACGATGTGTTTCGACGAGAAATCGAGACATTAGTAAACTGTGCCGAGACCTGAAAGGATGACGGTCGAAATGAACCACTTGAAATTGCAGCATTTCCAAAGCAATGATCTTTCGAAGATGAAAATATAGAAAAATATGTGATTCTATGTGCAAAGCTGATCTTACGATGCAACGGACGTGAGAAAACGGAAACGATCGGATCAGTCGTTGCGGTCCTCCCAAGAATCGTGGGTTCCGAGTGACAAAAAGAGTGTGCGAACGAAGAAAAGGGAATCGACCGGATGTAAAACCGAAACGAAATCGTCCACGATCGGAACACACGAATTTAGTGAAAATTACGCGGCCAGTAAATTCCCTCGTCGCGTTCGGCGACGCAACGAAGGAAGAGGAGGGACGAGGAGGCGGTGGTCGTAAATTTACATCCAAAGATTTGGTGCGGTCGCGAGAAACGCTACCACGCATGGCGTGACAGTAAAAGAACCTGCGCGCCACCGAAAATTATTCCGGACAATCATCATTATGTCGAGAAACCAGAGCAATCTTCTGCCCAATATCGTCGAGGATCCATGGCGGACCTAAGTATCATCCGGCAGAGATTTTTTTCCTTCCCCCCGACTTCCAAAATTTGCAATTGCAACTAAAGCATAATACATTGTAAAAGAACGAAGAAGTCCATCGGCAGGAAACGATCAACGCGTCAAAATCACCAAAATTGTAACATGAAACGTGTCAGTGCCAATAATCATTACCTTTCGAAAACCAGAGCAACATTCTGCACAATATTGTAATGCGAAATCGGATTTCGCAGCTTTGCAGGAGTCACCGAACAAGAGAACCTTTCGTTTTAGAATATATTGTATATTTCGATAGATCCACGTGCAGCACGACGGTATAGTGGAGTTTTGTGATGATTTAAGCTTGTGTGAATTAGTTATTGAGCTTGAACTGAGTGAGAATTAGAATGTGACTGAGATTTAGATCGAGAGAGATTGCTATGAGTGAAAATCGGCGAAAAGAGACGAAGGGTTTTATGGATTTCACGGAAAGGAGTGGCAGAACGGTGAGCGAGTTTGGGAGTTTGAACTTGGAAAGATGATTCGGAGATGAGTAATGATAGTGGTGACTGACGATCGAGTCACCACATCGATGTACAAAATATTTGTAAAGGTATCACTAATCCTAGTCGAAGGGCCGGTACATTACAATATCATCAAGAAATCGGAATGAACCAAAGTATCGTTCCACAGAGATTTCTTTTCTTTCCATTCACATTCAAACTTCGCAATTATAAATAAAATATAATACACCGCAGGAGGTGCAAGAAATCGGTGAAAACTTGACGATGAACGCGTCAAACTCACCGAAATCGTGGCAGAGATGATTCCGGCGATACTATCGAGAAGGAGTGGCTGCTCGTGTGCAGATATCGCGTTTCATGGCATGGCCATCTTTATATATGCAGACGGGCCACGCGTGGAAGGTCTGCGGTAGGCGACATGTTCGCCGGACATGACTTATTGCCTACAAGCGCCACTGTAAATCTCGGCGTTACAACGTCTGCTTCTGCCACCGAGACGCAAGGGCGGCAACCGCACACCAGGACACACGAAGATCTTTTACAGGGAGTCTGGTGCTTCGGCTTTGGCTTGCATTCAATGTGAAATGAAATTCGTGCTCTCTTATTTCAATTAGCCTTCCTTATAATCGAGAGGGCTGCCTTCGAGATAATTCGAAATTTCTATGGCGCTAATAATTACGGATGAAGAATGGCATTGCGAGGAAGCTCGTAGGGATGCGTGAAACGAGAGAGAAGTGTTTCATTAAAATGTTTATCCTTCCTCTTCCGGTGGGTGAAAAATTGCTGGGTTAAAATGGGGGGGAAGAGAAGCTTGAGAAAAGAATGTGCAGTTGACTCGAACACCTAGTGCCACGGATTTGGCGAAAGTTCGGCTGAAATTACGTGGAAAATTACAGGTTGAACTTCCGCTGGTACCGGAAACGATCGAAGACGCGGCCGGTTCTCAAGAGACGAACTGCTATTAACGATGATTGACAAGTGAAATTCTCGATTCGTTGGCGAATCGGGCCCTGTGTCTTTTTTTTATTTATCTTGCAAAAGGTAAAGTGTAGAAAACAATTGTTTACATCTTCTATGATTGTCGATGTATTCGTTGCGATAAATATTTACTGAAATCCTCGAGAAATTCGGGTATGAAAAAGAAGAATCCAACGTCAGGTGGGATTACTTTCAACGTTTCAGATTGCAAGAGGTACTCTGTGCGACGAGTATCTCGAAACAGGAACATAAGGTTACCCTAATCGTCGACTGATTTTAGGTCTCTCCACGGTAGGATCCTAATTGAATTAGAAGATCCTGAAGGACTTTCGAGGCGGGACCGGGAGCAGGTTAACCCAGCATTTACGAGCAACCCTTCATTTCGAATAGCAGAGCACCGGAGAAGATTCAGGAGCACCCTCCGAGAGTCTGTTTGCTTGGCAAACGATAAAATAACAGATCTCTCCTCTGCGGCTTGATACTACTTTCGCGCATATAATCGGATACGATTATGCGCATTGAAAATGCCTTTTCTCCACTCGACTTTTTCTCTGTATAACGAAACTTATTCTCCCATTGGATAATCTATTAGAGTTTAAAACGAAATTGATATAAATTCGGGAAAAATGCTACAGTTTAGACGATGAGGGAATTAGATTTAAAGAAATTTATAACTTCTCAGTTTACCTATCCGGCTATATGAATTCAAAAGGCGGGAAACAAGAACGGAGGTTAAGGATTTAGTTGAAAAAATAAAGGAAAATTCAGGAAAGAGGCAGCGATTTATCGTCGTATTATCTACGTGTACATGTGCTCGTACTTTTTTCTTCCTAACGAAGATTTATTACGTTAACTTCTACGAGGCTTTTATCTAGCGCGCCGGTTAATCTTGCCGGTATCGTTAGGTATCGCAAAAACTCTGACAAGGTGAAAATGCAGTTCCTAGCCGACAAAAGCATCGTCAAGATCGAATTGTTCTACGTAGCTTCATTTTATTCCCTACTTCTCCACTTAATCGCTGTGAAAAACCTCCTGTCATTTTGCGCCAACATCGACGCCTTATCGTTCGAACATTTTAACAAATAGATTAAAACGGTCTCGTTAAATAAGAAATTAATTTACCAACGACCTAACAGGGGATATTTTTAGCTAGATATATTGCAAAACCCACTGACGAAAAAAGTACAATATGAAAATGGTTCCAATTTAAAAATATACAGAGCAAGAATGAGAAAAAGACGCAAAGAAAAAAAGACAACCTGCCAGGACATTCCTGAATCGCTAATTTTCCACGTACCACCGACACACTCTCCCTGGAACCGTCAATTTCCTGGCGATCTGCATCCGCGGGAATTCGTCCCCTCGTGTGCAGAAAGACAGAGTGAGAACGGAAGAATCGACCGTCCCAAAATGTTCTTCGGCGAAACGCAGAAAGAGGGAGACAGTCCGAGGAAAAAGAAGAACGAGAGAAAAAGAAGGAAACGAAGTCCGGTGGCCGCTGCAGGTCGCGTGACGGAAGAGCCGCCATCGTGGACACACGAACACGCGTATTTGCATCTGATACGCGACTGCAAATTACAATGATCCGCAACTGCAAGACTTTATCGTACTTTGAGAAATTCTTCGATGCCTAAATTTCAAAAATACACCACGAACTTTGAAACTCTCGTGTTCGAGAGGGCGAATAGTCAAAGGAACTTCCTCCGATCGAGGCAGACACTCGTGTGACTCCTCGATCGTGACGATTTTCGTGAATCAAGCCAATGGTGTATGTCGAAGTATGGCAGCAGCATCTGAGGATGTAGCAATTACGTCTGAACTCCTTACCACAGACGGACGGGACCGCAGCCACGAAACGCCCCTTGCGTTACACATATGTTACAAGTTCCCTTCTGCCCGTCATTCCCTTCTTCCTCTCTCCTTTTCTTCCCTCCTCGCTCGTTCCTTCCTTCAGCGAATTAATGTCCGCACGGTCAGCACGGAAGACGAGATCCTGTGGGAACACCGTGCCGCGGCATTGTCGACGTTGATCCGCGCCAAGGCGGACACCTTGGAGAACAGTGACGGGGGTGAACCGGATGGAGGCGAGCAACTTGAGTTGCTTGACTAGGAGAGAATCAAGTGGAGAACGGCAAAGGGTTGATGAAGAAGATGGACTAGACGAGGGCGAGGGTTGGAGGACAGGTTGTGGCACGCTGAACGATAATATGGGAAAATTTTTCTAGATTTGATAAGGGTTAACACTAAACCTACCGGCTTTGTATCTGTTATATCGAAATATACGAAATGAGTGCTTTGGAAAAAGAGATTTGAAGAGGTGAAAAAGATAGACCGAAAATATTTACTGAATGGCTGGCCATTTAATCTGGGGAATTTATAGAAAAAATCAGAAAGCGGTCATTTGACCACCATGCTAGGTTTAGTGTTAAATTCAAACGTAACCGAGATCTAATCGAAATCTAACTCAGGTCTGATCCAAGATGAGAGGGGGTTTAAACTCGGAGGTAGTAGCTTGGAATTGCAGAATTTAATTGTAAATAGGTCGTAGCTCCCGGAAGGTGAGGTTTCAAGGATGAGGGAAACGGCGAGAAAAATTGACGATGTTGAGGCAGATATAAATATTCGGAGATGAGTTCATTATGTAAAAAGATTATCTGTTTGCGGGTAAATTGCCACCTCGAAGTATCGGCAATTTCGGTCGAAGGCGGGGAGGAGTCCTTGAAGAAAGCGGGACCAAAATAAAATCCCAAAATGTACGGAAGATTTCAGCCCGTTAAGAGAGCATTGCTCAAAATAATACGGCGATCATTGTCACGCGAGTGTTACACAAAATTACGTAGCCGAGCGATAAATAACTTCGCTACCGGCAGCTTTGTGCATCATGAAGAATGGAACTCGCTTGAGAATGGAATCCTTGAAAAAAAAGCACGGGGAATCAGATAAAGTATACCGCGCAAAGCAACATCAAACAATACCGCAAAATTACTCGCACGTAAATTCCATCGATTAACGCATCTCCCTCGAAAGGGTGAGTCCTCTGGCCGCAAATACGAAAAGGTTCATCCCTTCCTCATCAACGTCCAACGATTCCCCAAAAACCGGGGAATTTCCCCTCGTCCGTTCCACTTTCGTAAGGAATCGCGCAAGATCGTCGGATAACGGTGACCCTGAGGACAGCACGTAACCCCATAGCCATGAACTTTCTTTTCTCGTGTACTGTTGACAATAGAAATCCACGATCGTCTCGCGGAGGTCCGCACGCGATGACCTCGTCGCTTCCTGAGGACACTCTTGAAGAGGAAACGTCCTAACGGGAGCACGGCCCCGGTTTGCAAAATCAAACGTGGGTTCGTTGCCACGGCTTGAAATATTCAAAAAACTAATAATGCACCCCTAGCTAAGGGGCCCCTAGACGTCTCGGAAGGAGCTCGCGTGTATTGCGATCGGCATAGCTGCAAGATTAGAGGCTAGTTCGGCGCTGACTTCGATCTAAATCAATCTAAAGAACGCCGCGAAACGTCCCTCGGGCTTTCGTTCGAGCGGCTCGTCTCTGATGCAAGAGACGAACGGCAAAGGTACGCCAGTCTTGGGTACCTTCTTTTTGCGGGACTATGTTTTTTAGCTGCACTTTCGTGCATCGGGCCAAGTAGCATATTTCTAAAGCTAGACCTTTCGAGGAGGACGAAGAGAGAGGACGAAGAAGGAGGGCAAACGGTGAGGCTACCGTTGCATTAACTAGAAGACGATCAGCGACAAAATCGACCTGGGTGCACTTATTGAAAATTACTCCTCGCGTGCGAGGTTCTCAGAAAAGGAAGAGGACAGGACTCGAAAGAAGGGCGGCCTTCCTGAAATTCCGATTATGCCGGGCGAATGGCGTTTGCTTTGATGAGTTGAAACGCTTTAAAGTGTAATATCTTCACACTACGGCCATCCGGTTGCCGATGATGAAGATTGCTCCGCTGGATATCGCCTGCGGGGATTCGCTGGAGGTTCGGAAAGGAGTTCTCGCGGGGAGGAGAATCTAGAAAAATGGATAGACTACAAAAATGCTAATTTTCATGATTGGACAATGGTATGCGAGAGTTTGCCGGGCCGAAAGGCAGTTGGGAATTAACGAATTAAATGTTGTAACGCTTTTTGCGGTAGAAAATTGCTCTGCCAAGGAGAGACGTTAAAACTGTCATTACGTGATGATCGTTTGGTGTCTTTGAAACATTGTAAGCAATTAAAGTGAAACGAGAAGCCCGAACAGCTGGATCACGATGACTTTAAAGTTGTAAGAAAGAATACTTGTTACTTTTAAGATTCTTCCCGATACGAAAATTACGATCGTATGGAAGATATTGAACTCGTTTCCATCGGAAATACCGGAAATGGCTAAAAATAAGTAGCCATTCACGGAGAACGGAAATGTGTTCTTCGGAGAGCTGCCAATTTCTCCGTAAGTTCGTCGTTGACTAAAGATATTAGTAAAATATAAATAGAAATAAATACATCGGTGGTCGAAATTACACGATAAATTTTGCGCAAGGGAGAAAGTAGCAATCCCATGCACGGATTGCCATTGAAATGAGCGATCAGAGAAACTGCATAAAAGGAAACGCGGTCGTTTAAAACGACTGTCCATCCAATTTTCCGGGCTTCAATTTCGGACGGTCAGTGGATTTCGCTGTATGCCCCGAAGTCTCTTGTGTTCTTCGTGGCAGAAAGAGCGAGCAGTTGTCCCTCGACGAATCTCCGAGGGACCGTTTTCGTTTACATATTTTCCACTTTAATTAACGACCTTCCCGCGATGAACGACGTTTATTGCGATGGTCACTTCAAAGCGACCGTTACGACTCGTTGCGCGCGAATTACTCGATCATTCCGCTGGAAACAAACAAACTTAAACGCCGTATAAGTAATAATTTCGTCAAATGATCGTTCAACGTTCGAATGATCACCGCTACAAAAATATAACTACAAAATATTCACTGTAAAATGAAGAATTAAATATCCAATTAGTAAAACAATGTCAAACACAATGAAAGAAAATACAAAATTATAATAAAAACACCGACAAACTATTCTCAAAAAATGAATAGCAAAGAAACAGGATGTTCTTCCTGTTTCAAGTCTGCGCATTGTAAAACCACGCGCAATTATACTAAAAACAAGTTGTTCCTTCGAGAAAAGGGGTAAAGGAAGGATAGGAGAGTCTTTATTCCGCCTCGTTGTAGAAACAATTCGTAAAATCCTAAATAAATCGTTCATGTGACAAATAGAAAAAGATAAACAGTTGAAACCGCGGTATATACCTGAAATTCTAAAAAAAATATGGCAGCAAGAAAAAGGAGCCGTCCCTTTAGGCGTTCTTGTCTCCGAGGAAGAGCATCGGCATATGCGGCTCGCGTGCATCGATGCAACCGTAGGATCGCAGTAACAGGTGCAGATGCAGAGGAAGCGATCGTTAGCTCGACAGCCCGCGGTGCATGTGTGCCTATTATGATTTCTTTCGTAATTAGTCTCTCTCTCTCTCTCCTTCTCTCTGTGTTTCTCGCATATACGTGCATTCGGGTGTACCTATCATTTGTTTCGTTGCACGCATGCATGGCCCGGGGAACATGTGCTACCTTTTGTCAATCCTCCTCGCCGGCTTCGAAATGACGCTGATAATGACAACGGCCTTGAACTTCCATCCGGCTGACATTACGTCTTCTCTTCTAACGTCTCGAAGTCGTATCCTTTTAAATGTCATCCTCTTGAGCATCGAAACTACCTGCCGAACTCGATGACCAGCTTGATCTTGAAGTTGGGTTGCAGTGGAGTTAGAGGCTTGAAGTTTAGATTAGGGGTTGCGTTCAGGGTTTTGTTACTTCTGAGAGATTTTTCCTTAATTATTGTTAAATATATGGATGGCCTGGTGATTCGATATCTACTCGAATCTTTGCCGTACAATTGCAAGTGTCACTCGTGATGCAGAAATTGGATTTGGAGACCTTGGATTTTCTAAAGCCTATCGACTTGATAAAATCTGTGGTACCCGACATCATGAAATAATTGTCACGTCATTTTTATTTCGCAGTGTACGATATAGGATAAAATTTAACGTCTATGGAATTCGTGGTCAAAGAAGGAATTGCAGGGGAAAGGGTTAACACGTTGAACGCCACCGGTATTTCGCTAGTTTTATCATTTCTGCCGAAGTAAACTTTTTCTATTAAAATCACACCTTTCTAATGCAGAAGCTTCAAAGACACAGATAAATGTATATTCAGCAGATCTTTTTAACGTCAATATTTAAATATTGAATATATTACAAAATTCGTAAATATTGTAATTGAAAAGTCATATGAAATTTCATTGAATTCAATAGCGCCATTCACCGGTGACCCCCATGGTAGTCAACGTGTTAAAAGTATACATCCTACACAAAATTACGGCAGTTAAACCCTAAATAGAATATAACGATGTATCTCCAGCGTTGGAAGCATCGACGAAGCAGAATCTTCGGTATTACCAGATCGTAGAATATTCATCCAGAATGTCTACGGTATTAAAATTGCAGGTGACAGTATAATCTAGTTTTCGTCCGGTCCATCGGTTTCGTCGGTGATCAAAATGGAGAAGAGAACTCGGGGTCCAAGTGTTCGGTATATTCCTGAGAAAGCGTCTTGTCAAGGGATTTCACCGAGGGTTGGCTGTTTGCGCCTCTCGACAAATAAGGGGAAGTCGTTATCCCGTGGATGGGAGGAGTAATTAACTGCTTCTACCTCCTTTCTGTCCGCTCCACCTTCCAGCCAGCATCCTTCCTTTCCGGCTTCGGCTTCTACTCGAAAGAGCAGACTTAAGGAGAGACCCGCTTAGGCTTTCACGGGGTCGTGTCTTCATTATTCACGCTAATCTGCTTTCGCCTCGCGCTCCTCCCAGCTCGATCTCACCTCCTTATCCCTTCGATTCGCGAAGGCTTCTTCGTCGGGTTGGATTGTCATTTCGTGAAAATTACTCGCTGCCGATTCATAGTAGAAGGCATTTTTCATCGACGTTTCCACGGTCGTTCGTTTTTTCCTGGTTGAAAGTGTCGAAGAGGGTCGGAGAAGCGAGAGATTAGCTTGGAAATTTTCGTAAAAGTATATCGTTCTTTGGGGGCCGTCGAAAATCTCTCATTAGAGTGGGGATGAAGATCATTAGCGCACGCTTCCAATGAGAAATAAGGCGAAGCGGTTTGCCGACAAAGAGGACGGAATGATGTAACAGAAATTCCAATTATCAGGGATCAAGGTTACGGCATCCCGCTGATTGTTTCCATCTGTGTGTATCTTGTAATTCTTGCATACCAATAATTCCGCCGCTATCTCGAAAGTTTATCGGCGTAAAAATCGTGAAATTAATTCCCTCGTGGAAAGAAACGTTTCCTATCTTTAATATTAGCGTTACGTTTAATTTCGTTTCGTTGCACCGATTGGAATTCCACGCCGCGTATTTCTAATTTTCGCTGCGGACCACCTTCGGAAGGAACCCCGCGGTGCTCGCCAAATTATGATGAATTGTTTTCTCTGTTAACATGCACCGCCGACAGACGCGAAGCGAGAGCACCCCGACTGAGATAATCTTTCACCAATTTCAAGTCCCTGATTGATCGTCGTAATCCATCGGGAACCGAACGATTCCTCTGAATGGATCGCCACGATGAAACCGAGATCTATCTTCCGTATTACGTTAAAAACAAAACGTCCTCGTTCCATCCGATGGCTGGAATAATACGAGGCAAAGGGTGATTTGTTTTTCACGAAAGGGAGAAAGAAAATCTCCCGGTGATTCAGCCTTTTTCTTTCTCTTCTCGAGATACCTATCCCATGGTGTAATTTCAAAGAAAAACGAAGAAATTCGCAAAGCAAGATCGAGGATTTTCGTTAATGGGAAACCATGTGAGGTGCAGACCAAATGAAATTATACATTCGAATCGTTCCGTTCGAAAAATAACATTTAAATCAATAACAGGGAGTCTTTTACAGGGGAAACAATCTATAAGATTGCGTAACAGGTTTGCCGTGTGCCATTATACATAATTACTACGCTACAAAAAATCTTTTCTCTCCCTGATTAAATGTAACAATTGAACGAGAAACATCGACGGACGAGAATATATTTCGTGTCAATCGTTCTGCTGCGAAAAGTCTGTTTATATTTTGCTTCTCGCGAGCCCGTGCACGTTGCCGCTTCTTCGAACTCGTTGGACTGGGATGGAAACTGTGATGTTTACAAATAGGCTTGACGGTGCGCGTTACGACGAGCTAGATCGAATAGAGGAATGAAACCGAAACATATTGCGATGAATATTATCAAAACTTAAAATTGTATACCCGTTACTCGATACCGAAACATAAGATACTTTGTCATTATCGTTTGATGATTCACACGAACGCTTACATAGAGATAAATAGCCAAATATTTATATATCAGTAGCTCTCATAACGGAAAATGCACCCTTTTCCTTAGCATAATGAGGCTACTGATAATAATCAAGGAAAATGCTCTCCTCTAATTGTAAAGTGTTCAATGTGACTCATTCGTAATAATGAATACTAACTGCTTTCCACCGATCGAGTAATGCTGTATAAAGAAAATAAAACGACAAAATTCGTTAAAATGTAAAATAACCCGTCGAAATTGGATTAATCCTGTAAAAGGTATAGGAACGTATTCGTATACAAAAAATATAAATCCTGTACTGAAATGTGAATGTTATAAAATACTATGTATTCCTGCCATGCAACATGTTCAGGGAGATTTTCACCATATTCTATTTCTTATACAACATTATGATATCAGAATGCATTTGTTATGATGTAAATGCACGATCTGTGGGCACACCTCTCGTCCCAATCTCGAAACTTTACTGCGGTAAGTTAAGCAAAACGTTTTGACCTTGCGGTAAGTAGGCTACTTGACGGGATTTTGATAAATTGTAAGCGATGTCTTCTGCCGCTTCGATCCTTCGAAGCTCGACCAAACCGTCACCGGCATCGCCTAGAGATTTCGCGAGGAGACTGGCTGCTTGTGCGTCACCCTCCGCAGAAATAATGGAGGCCTTCTTCTGCTGCTCCGCTTTTTCTACCAAGAAACGAGCTTTCTCGGCTTCTTGTTGCGCTACTTGCTTTAATTCTACGGCTTGCGTGAATTCTTTACCGAAAGTTAAATGCGTCTGAAATGGAAACACAACGCTCGAGAAACACCTGAGGGTACTGCATTTGCAGCTAGTAATGGGGTATAATTTAATAAACTTACAATAGAAATATCATCTAAAATAAGACCAAACTGCGAGGCTCTGTCGGTTAAGTCTTCGCTGACTTTTTGAGAGACGAGTTCTCTCTGTGTAATTAATTCTCCCGCATCGAACTGAGCTACTACGGCTTTTAATACTTCGGTAGTAATAGATGGCAGTACTCTCTCGTCGTAATCGACTCCAAGAATGGTATAAATCTTTGGCAAAGAATCTGGCACTGGTCTGAACAATATACGGAGCGTGATGTTGACATTCTGAAGATCTTTACTACCGGTCACGACCGGAACGTTCCTTGGTCTCGATCGAATGTCAAATATAATAGGCTTTTGTACCCAAGGAATATAGAAATGTGTTCCTTCTCCTACCACATGGCTCTTTATGCCGGCGAATCTATCGAATATAACGGCCCTGTGTCCTCCGTCCACTGAAACACACGCAGCGGATACTCGGTGAATCTCGGATTTCGTCGTATCCGAACAGTATTACGAATTAAATTAAGAAACGAACCATTGTACAACGCAGAATTAACGACGGTTCCGGTAAGAGCCAGTCCTATGCCAACCTGACTTAAACGAGTAAAAAAGTTCGCCATTTCTCGGGGAAGTACCTGCACAAAAAGATAAGACCCGTCCTTTAATATACGTACTTGTTCGCTCTGATGCAATACTATCGACACCGATACAAATTCTAACCTAAAATTGTGTAATCTCGTAACGAGAATTTCGAATACATGCTCGTAAGAAATTACGCAGTGACTTGCATCGATACGCATATGCAGAGATCGTTAAAATAATACATATTATTAAACTAATCGTATATCTAGTCTTCAAGTATCTTAAAGGGCCTAGAACGACCGGCCTACGAAGGCGATCAGTAGTCGCCTGTACGTTCAGACTAGAATTGCATACGACGCAATAATTCGTGAATATCTTGCAACTAGCGATAAATAGTACCTTTTATATCGGCATATTGGATACTTACGTAATAAAATCTGCCGTTGGAATTGGAATAATCAGCTTTAATCCTCGTGTGTAGTACATGCGCTGATAAAAGGAAGATGGACGCCAAACCGACCTCCGGAGGCACGAGAGGCACTAGACGGAATGCGAACGCAATGCCTCGTGCCTAGTAACTTTCAAGTGGCGGGAGGTTTAAACGTGTTTCCTGGAGCAGATAACGATACGATCATGAAATGCGTAACAACGCAATGTATTTTTGTAGAATACGTAATCTTTATGAGGTTACATAACTAAATTAATGATAATTCCTGATAAATACAGCTTGTTTTCGAGGTGTAAAAAAAAATTCGCCCCCGGGTGGGCTCGAACCACCAACCTTTCGGTTAACAGCCGAACGCGCTAGCCGATTGCGCCACGGAGGCGACATGCAAACTCGCTGGAATCTTACACAGTAGAATTGTGAATAATTTTGCAAATGATAAAAGTCATACTTTCATATTATGGAAACTGAACAGTATAAGAATGCTATTAAAATAATTTTACACCAGGAAAAAAAACTGTATTTACTTGCATAGGCAGAGAGGATAATACGTAACAATAACATGTTACGAGAACCAGTTACCTTTACCTTTTTTTAATAATACTCGATGAAAGCGTCGATAGAGGTGTCGAGGGAATTGCAATAAATTACCCAAAATAAAAATTTTATTCTTTCTTAAGTTCTACATTATTCTTCTGTTTCTTCTATGGAGATTTGTGGCTGAGCTTTGCAAAGAAAGCTACGGTGAATACATGTCGGGGAATGGAAGCGTCATCCAAATGTCCGCTTATTATTTAAAGATGCACGGTGCTGTAAATTTTTGGAATTGTATCCTTGTGCGTACCATCCATATGACCGCACATGCCAGTCACTTGTCCTTGAAGAGCATTATCCATAAGAACAGTAATGCTGTTCGATGTGCACATCAGCATAAGTGGTACCCGTTCAGATTGGACCAACAAGTGTTCGTTGTTCTTGGTCATTCTGTAGCGAGAGGAACAACATTAACGTTACGTTTAATTAACAATATAAATTTCACGAATGATTTCCAATTAACTGGTACTCACTTGAAGGCATAGGAGTCGGGTTCATCGGCAGGTACGACGATTCCCTTTTCGTGATGGTCAACGACGTTTCCGTTAACGGTGACTACTGGCTTGGTAACGGTAGGTACGATTTCCAATTCGTGTTCTCCGACGTGAAGTTTCATGGCTATTCTGTTGCCTTGGACGGATTTTACGAAGATAGCGAAGGTCTGGTCAACGTGGTCACCGGACATGAGGGTCCATTGGTCGGAAACAACGAAGGGAATGGTACCGTTGTCGAAGGTGAGGAGGACTTGAGGGTGGATGGTGCATACATCTGCGAGAATATTGTTAAATTATCATTTTTCTGCTGAAATTGTAACAGTAGAGGAACATGATTAATTAATAGTATAATCAAGAACGTACCGGTTTGGTCATTGACGTATTTGTACAAGGTGGGAATGGACATGCGAGTGTTGTCCATCCAGATGTTCCAGAGCGGATGACCGAAAGGTAATTCGGACATTTCGTATCCATGGGTCGGCGTTATGACGGACAGGTCGAGGTGAGAAGTCGTGTCTGGGTATTCCATGTGGATCTTTACGTTTCCGGAATCAACGTGAGTGGTCGTGTAATCGACATGAGGAAGGAAGATGGAGCGGAAGAGGTCTTGCAGCATGATAACGTTCGTCACCACGGTCTGGGGAACCTGGAACGAATGAAGAAAGTAGTAAAGTTATAATAGACCTACAAAAAATTGCAGATAATAACAATTTCGTGCAAACATACCTTCTTGTGTGCGATGTTCACGGTGTACTTTCTCAATGTGGTGTGCTGAATCGTTTCTTGGATGCAAGCGAGAGTCTTGGGGACGTGACCATCCTGAGTTTGGAGTTGAGGGTTCTGGATGTGCTTGATGCAAACACCATGAAGGCTGTCGTGTGTCATGTGTTTCTTCTGTTCTTCGGACATTTCACCCTTTATGGTTGTCGTGATAACAGTATCATCTCGCACGCACTTGTCCTCGTCAGTCTGGCCCATGGTGATGGTCATCTTTGAGTTGGTTTCCTCCTTAGTGGTGCCAAGTTTCAGTGGGTCTATGTTGATCACTGGATAGTTCTTCTGTGCGTCGATGCAGATCTGAAGGAACGGAATGTTTGATTAATTCGTTGCAAGAAATAAAGATGAAAACGGACGAGAAGACACGAACCTTCAAGTTCTTCTCTCCTGGAGTTACGCGAGTCATCATAACTTTCATGTTGTTGTTCACATGGCCCTGGGACAGGTCGATGTTAACGTTCACGTCCCATAATCTCACGGAAGCGTTTGTGGAAGCTGCCTTGGCGTCGACGGTACCACGAACGTTAACTTTCTTGCTGCTCAGGACGTGCAGAGTGTCGTGAATGTAGTCCAGATCGTCGACGTTGAGGCGGACATTGACATCGACCTAAAGATTAACCTTCCATGAAGAAATATCCTCGAATCTCTATTCATTCTTCAACTTACATGAGACGTGGGGTGAAGAATGCTTGGTTCAACCTTGATGAGACTTCCACACCTGCCAACTTGGGGTGCGATCATCTCGTTCATCAGTATCTGACGTACCACCATGATCATCTGTACGATCTGGCTGTCCCTAAACGATAAATTCGATCGTTGATTATATTCACATCGATATTTTCGTCAAATAATCTGGATAAATCCCGAGTGATACTAACATAGTATTCTTTTGGTGTCCAGTCATCGCTCTGTACCATTCAACCTTCTGCTTGGTGGGGGTGCAATCGCCTTCGCAGTCAAAGATCGCCATGAGGTATTGAAGACCAGTGTCCTTCCAGTCAACATTGCTCTGGAAGACCTTCTTCTGAGGTACACCAGAAGTGACGACTTCGTGATGGTGGCAAGTAGCGCAGCTCGTCTTCAGCATATCAGTCTCATCGTCGGTGATAGTTACGTAATTCTTGGCGTGATGAGCGATTCCAAATACCGAAAGCTTAGTTGCCGGCAGTCTTGGAAGAGTGACCTTCAAGCTCTTCGTCTCAGCGTTGTAACCGATGTTCATTTCAACAGGTAAGACAACATCTCGTGACGTCGTTCTGCGGACGGAGTGCCAAACATCGGCGATCGGGTTGTAAACCGACATTACGTGTTCTCCGTGTCTCCAGATACGCGCGTCGAGTTCCAACTTCAAGTTGAGAGGAACATTGACTTCGGAGAAGACAGTGTTCAATTTCATGGAGGTGAGAGTAGGTATTCTGGTAGCCAGAACTGTCGGTACACCCAGGTCAGTTGGCACGTGCATTTCGTAGAGGTTTTCATACATAACTTGCTGCCAGTTGATCTTAGCATCGGTAAAATGTTGCTTCCATTGCTTAACATCGTCGAACAGTTTTGTCCAGGTGTTCTTGTCATAGTGGTTTGCAAGGATAACGTGGTCGTTCATGGTGAAGAAGATGTCTACGTGGATGTCCCTGTGAGCTGGCATATCCTGAGCGGCTCTGCGTAAGACGTTCTTCACATTTTCGTTGGTCACGCCTTCGACGCTGTCACCGAAGAGCTCGCACTTGATTTCCTTCATGATTTCATCCAGACCGATAATACTCCAGTGGACCTAGGTGGAAGTGAATTGTGCGTTAAACAATTACGCTGACGAGTAAATGTATCATAACAAATAAAGGCAATAAAAACTACTTACTCCCAACTGGTTCACGGGTTTACGTGCAACAGTCGTGAAATGTTCGACGGATCCAACGTGCGGTAATCCAGTGAGTTGATCGACGATCAGAGCAGCCTTCAGAGTTTCGCCATGTCCGTACACCTCGTCGATATAGTCAACGTGATATTTCGTAGAAAGAGTGGTAGTGACAGGCCTGACAGCGGTGAAACGAAGGACTTTCCTGGCCAATTCGCGAACAGGTCTCAGGCAAGGGTCGACAGAGTTAGCCAAACCTCTCATGGTGGTTACGTGGTAGTTGTACAGGTGTTCGTTAGTCTCGTGAACCATGAGCCATTGGATGTTCATCATGCGACCAGAGTGTGGCAGCTGGTTAATCAAAACTTCGTAAGCTGCGATCCTGACGGTCACCGGTAGGCTAACGTCAGCGAGGATGGGCCAGAGTAAATCGTGAACGTATGTAATGTCCTTGACGACTACATTCTTGATTGCCCAGATAGCTTGGACACGAATGTGGACTGGATTCTCAGAAACGACGAGATCACCACGGATTATTGGCTCCAAGATCTTGTGAATGTTGCCAACACCGACGTTCTTGATGGCCATCAGGTACACCATCTTCATCTGATAGGTTGGTTCGTCTGAAATGAAGCATAGAAGGATACGTTTAGCATTTAGAGAATTCTCTTGTTTAAGAAATGTGAAAAATCCTATAAAAAAGGACAAGTACTCTTGACATGGTCCATGAAGTGCTGAAGGTATCTCTCCAAGAGAGGATTGACGATGTCAGTGTGTTCGGTCTTGAAGGTCTTGTGGATCAACGTGGAGAAGCAGAGAATGCTGGCTTTCCTGACTTCGAAGGATACGGAGTCACCGAACTTAACGAGGTCCTCCATCTCCAGGAGCAGTCTTTCGGATGGTATTTTCACGTGCATGGGAAGTTTGTGCAGCATCAAAATGGCGGTCAGGTCCGTAACTTTGTGTTTGCGGATTACATTGCGGGTGAAGACACTTGTGGCGACGGTTCCTACGTTTGGTACCATGCCAAGGAAGATGTTCCTAGTCACAAAACCATCAGCAATTAATTTACGAGTCTTCAAGAATGTTAGATCTTTGAAGATCCTTCGATCCAAGGCAGACGTACCTGATGGTGACGTCTCTGGGTGTCTTGGCATCCTGGATCACGTGGTAAACTTGTTCCAAGGATCCAAGATCCATGAAGCTCATGGTGTGCAGGAGCCTGTTGATGGTCTGGCCATGCTTCCAATCTGGCTGCTTCATCTCCATGTGGTTCTCTTCAAGATAGTCGGCAGCTTCGCCAAGCATCTTCTTCAGCTTGGGGATGAGGACATCGAGCTTGACGATGTGTCGGCCTTGAGTGACATCTTCGTCGGCGAGAAGGGCGTAGTTTCCTTGGGGTTTGTTGAAGGTAACGTCACGAACCAGCGGAACGTTTAGGAAATTCACTGTTGACGGTACTTGGACGGTAGTTACTGGTACAACGCTCTCCAGAACCAAAGTTTGGCTGTGAAGATATCAGCGATGTTAAATCCTGTCGCCTAAAGTTCAAAAACAGCGAAGAAAAGGAAAAGAAGAATTACTTGGTCAGCAGGTAGTGCGCCTCGGACCTAGCGAGCCAGGGGAAATAGTTGATGACTCCGGTACTGAGCATATTTTTGATAAGGATTTCACTGCCTTGGTCCTCGATTTCAAAGACGCGCCTAGATACAGCGGTCATAGCATCCTAAGAAAAATAGTCAAAGTTAGAAACATCGAACAAATCGAACGATACGTTGATTTAGTCCCTTTAATTACCTCAGACTCTACGTGACAGTGTTCGCAGTCAACGTGATCAAATACACGTTGAACGAAGTGAGTACAGGTCCTTGGGTCATGGACTTTGGTCACTACGAAAACGTTGGTAGATTCTGGATGAACCTGGTCCTTCGGGTGCACGTCGTAGGCCACTTGGCAGGTGCCGTGAATGGTGTTCTAGTGGTAACAACCAAAGAGAACATTCAATCGAAAATCCAAGATGTTCCCATCAGTCGTTACCTACCTCGTGCGTTATGAAACTGTGGGATTTCACGGGGGTCTGGACGTGGATGTTGGTCAAATCCAGCTGGATCATGGAGGCGATGGCTTGCTTCATGTTCTTCGACCAGCCGCTCTCGGTTTCTACCAGTTTCACACCTTGGAACTAAAACGACGATATTATCAATCATTTTCTTCCTCTTGCCCATCTCATTCGAAGTTTCAATTTGAAATTCGCAGTTCTAACTTGTAGAATTAATTATTAAATTGTAGTATCTTGAGTAGGGTACACATTTTTTGCTGTGTTAATAAAATTATTTTCGGAAGAAGAATAAATATATACCCAAAGAATCTTACTTTGCCAGTTTCATCGTAGACGACCAGGAAGGGATCCTGAATCATCCTGGCGGCTTCCACGATCGGTTGCGAAACATCGACATGCTGCACGAAACCTGCTTCGCCGTTATGCAATCCATATTTCACATCGGTCAGGGTGATTTGATAAGCGTTCTTGAGAGTTGGATCGCTCGTATCGTGTCTCACGTGAAGAAGAGCATCGATGCCGAATTCAGATGCAAACGGAGCTGGCTGGGCAGTTCCAGTCTTAACGTTTGCATTGTATTTGTAAATCACCGTTTTTCCATGGGGAAAATGGACTGCAAGAATAAACACTGATAACGATATCGTCCCAACAATACCCTATAGCCGACGAATGATTCACCGATAGAATTCAAGATCTGTTTATTCGAAAGAAGAACTGAACAACTAATTTCTTCAAGAAAAGATGGAAATTAGTAAAAAGTAATTAGAAGTTTTCATACCTGGCACGGCGCTAGCCGCAGCTAAGCATACCAGCAATGCTGCAAAAAGAAAATAACACCTGTTAGCGATCATGAAGCTACTTCAATCGTCGAAGAAATAGGTGAAGTTAATTGTAACTTTCACTCGAAATCCCAGAGGAACTTCATTTCCTCACACTTTCATACTTTGCACTGTCCGAAGATTCTAACGGAAAAGTGAAAGAAGAAATGTAAGAAAGAAGAATCCTCTGTTCCCTTTCTTCGTTGAACTTACCAGTTAGGACATTCATGGCGTGACCCATAAAGAAAGACTGGTATGGTCGCGAATCGGCAATCCCCCTTTTATAAGGCGAAAAATCCGCAGATGCCGGTAAAGTACGAAAGTGCAAGTGCGATGATAACCCCTCACGAAAGGGTGTTACGAGCTGGCCGTGCCGGTGTCTAATCAATGCAGAAGATAACCCTTTCGGGTATCGGTGCAACCGGTTGCTTTCAAAGACCCGAGCATCTCTTCAAAATATATCGACCTGCGTATTCATGTTTTTGCGCTCTCTTAGATTCTACGTAATAAATAGATAACTAAATACATAATAGACTCTTCCTTATTTCGCGATGTTTTTATTCTTTGCGCTGGTAAACAGATCGTTTGGAAGCTGATATTTCCTATTCGAACGGAGCAATGTTGCGGATGTTGAGGTACAGGTGAGGACACAGACAGGTGTGTTGTTAATTTCATATTTATTATGAATTTATTTTAATATAATTGTGAACATGTATCAAGAACTTAGCGGAAGGTACGATAGATATGATTGAACGTTCGAAAAGTTCTTGATTATGGTGATCTATAAAAGGAAGTGTAATTAAATCTGATTACAATGCTATCGTAAAAGAAAGGAATAAGGAAATTAAAAGATTCTTACGGATAGCTTGTCTCCAGCGAGTTGCAATGTAACAATTTGTTTTAATAAGATATGCATGGAAATTAAAATCGAATGCACGATAAAGTTCATAATCTTTACAGTTTAATATTGTACCGATAAGCTGTAATGTTTCATTGTTACTTGATACAGTCTCGATGATAACCTTGCAGGAATTGTTTTGTTCTTGACAAAAAATCTGCGTGAGAATAAGAAAAACAAAAATGTTTATGGACTATTAACCTGTGATACCGAACATGTGAAGCTTTCCACTGGCAAATATAGGCTGCGATAATTAATGAAGTAACAGTGATTATTTTATTTCAGAAAGATGACACGTAATTAATATATTTTTACTCAAACGTGCAAAACTGCAGCAAGGTAGATCGCTCGGTTCAAAAATTTCTCGACAACTCTTCCTTTAAATTCATCATAATCGTAATTGATTGCGGAGACTAATTAACGGCATGGATGATACCACGAAGAAAACAAACCGCCAACGATTACGTGTTTACTATCACCTACGCGTGGCAATAAAAAGTCGAGCATATGTTTCCCATAACTGTAATTATTTGTCACAGAAACCATCGTAAAAAAATGTTCCCAGAAGTGTTTTATTTTTCTATTTTGACTTCAAACATTCATCGTAATTTCAATCCAAGGAAGCAATTTAAATAGCATGTTATATGTAACTTTGTAATTACGAGAAATGAAACCTTGTATTGTTTTTGTCAAAAAAGTCAGCATGCTTACACACTCAAGACTATTGCATCACTTTGCAATCGTTTTGATAAATGTATCGCGGATATTTGCGATGAAAGTTTAAAGATTAACGAGATCAGTGGAATATTTGATTTTATTCGTAAAAGAAACCGCCTAAACAATCAGAGACAAATGGGCATTAAAAGAAGAAGTACAGTTCGATATCGATGAAGATGATTCGATTTAAAAAAATAACTCTTAACTTCATTGATCTACAATCGCGGATTAACTGAAAGCGGAAATTCTCTATTTTTCGTAAAAAAATTCCTCTGTACGATTTAAATTGAGTGTAAGCAGAGTCCAATGGCTATCATTGGGACAAGTTCATCAAAATTTGTTTTTAATGCTGTATCACTTTCGATAAAGTAAAGATACCTCTCGTTAATATTAGGTCAAAAAGACATTTATTAGGTTTATATCGAAGTTAATCTATCGAACAATAAAACACTTACAGTGTGAGAAAATGAAAAGAAGCAAGGATTAGATATTCCCATTTGAAGCTACATTAAATCTCTGAACTCTACGAACAGATCCCATAAAAGAAGTTTAATTTCAAAACCGGTAGGGAAACATAAAAAAGGGGGTATAAATTTATTCCAAAATGGTAGTTATATTAATCAAAATCATTGTCTTAATACAAATTCTTAACGTCCTTTACGAGGTCGTAAGGTTAAATCAATACTGAGTTTCTTTAATGAGGCGAAAACAGTGCCTTAATTAATTTTTAACATCGTTCATAAAGTAATCTTTCAATTTCTCCAAAGCTTTGCTACGATGAGATATTTTATTCTTCATTTCCTTCGGTAATTCTGCATAAGTCTTGTCGCTGTCCAGAGGCTGAAAACAGGGGTCCCAGCCGAAATCTCGGGGTCCCCGGGGACTCACAATGGTCCCCTGTGTTCGACCTTGAAATAGAATCACAGGATCCTCGGATTTTCCTTCGCAATATGCAAAAGTGCAAACTGCCTCCGCAGTTTTATCATCCCAGCCGTTGAGCATCCGGTGCAGTCCTTCCGGTCCCAGCTTCTCGAGGAACCATTTGATGTAAGGACCAGGAAGACCCGTCATCGCATTGAAACAAAGGCATGTATCTTCGATGATAACTGGACCTTTAATTAAATTAGCAGCAGCACGACATTTGTCCCTGCAAATGTCATCTATTTCGCCCTGATACTCTGGAAGATCGATCTTCTTGCTCGTGATTTCACGAGGAAAATTCTTTCCTAGGATAGCTATGAATTCCTCGAGCTTCTTTGCGTTTCCTGTCACGAACACGATCGGTTTCGACATTCTGTAAAATTGTAAATTATAATTGTAAACATTTTGCCGCTTAATTTTGCGTTAAATGAAGCTATTATGGAACGATAGTGGAAGAAGCATGGAGGAAAGATTTGAATTGCTCGCGCCCTCTCTTCGGAACTAAGTTGGCAGCCATGATTTCTGATGCCATGGAGCATAAACTGAGAGGATGTTAATTTATCTGATATAAATGTATGAGATTATGATCAACAGATATTTATGTATAGCTTTACATTTTTGAAAGACCTGAGACTGTCTGAGAAACTGTTTATACACTTCGTTCACACAGTACCTTGCGATAAACTGATGGTCGACGACAAGTAACACACTTGAGAAACAACGTGCTTCCTTAGCAGTGCTGTTAACTTAAATAACTCGATACACTTCAGACCAGTTGAAAAAATGATTCTCATTAATATGTAAAGAGAAATACTGTAACACCTACATTCTTTCCAAACATTATTCTTTTAAATTTCCTGCAAACTTACACTCCTAATTGCATACACAACAGGTCATACTAATCTCTTAAAATATCAATACTGTACGTGTTTTCTAGCAATATAAAATTTTTCTCGTGCACAATAAGCATTCAACGATCAAAGTTTAAAAACAAAATGCTCCTGGTTCATAATTAATGACAAAAATTATTAATTACGCCAAATTGCGCCTGTCACGGATTGATCGAGTAGTCAGCGTGTAGGAGTCTCACTGATTCTGCAGCTATGTATTGGTTTTTTCGTTCTGCCATCTAGCTGAGAAACCACGAAGAGGAATGAAAACGATGCCGATTTGGTGCTGGCATTGCAGCTACGTTCATTGTGGAAAGTCAGAGAATCCGCTCAAAAATGCCGAGTCAAGAGGTTGTGACTACGAAAGTGGTGGTTCACCCTTTAGTATTATTGAGTGTGGTGGACCACTTTAATCGTATGGGAAAGATTGGCAATCAGAAAAGAGTGGTCGGTGTTCTTTTGGGTTGTTGGAGAGCCAAGGGTGTTCTGGACGTGTCAAACAGTTTTGCAGGTTAGAATTCCACTCCAGTAATTTGCAATTTAAGCCTTTTATCACTCCTTTTTAATTATTCTGTTTGATCGATAAATAATTTCTTACAGTGCCCTTCGATGAGGACGATAAGGATAAGACCGTGTGGTTCCTCGATCATGATTACCTCGAGAATATGTACGGAATGTTTAAGAAAGTTAATGGTACGTATTTTTAACAGTATTCTTCCTAATAATGCTCTAATCAATGGTAATTCGAAATTAATTAATGTAATATTAATTTGCAGCTCGTGAAAAGGTAGTGGGTTGGTATCATACCGGACCTAAGTTGCATCAAAATGACGTAGCAATAAACGAACTGATCAGAAGATACTGCCCTAATTCCGTTTTGGTTATCATTGATGCTAAGCCTAAAGACCTTGGACTTCCAACAGAAGCATATCAAGCGGTCGAAGAAGTTCATGATGTCAGTTTTTAATTGCACAATTAATCGTTGAAGCTTTACAGCTACTTCATGTACTTTAATTTGCTTACAGGATGGCTCACCAACTTCCAAAACCTTTGAACACATCCCCAGTGAAATTGGAGCCGAAGAGGCAGAGGAGGTGGGTGTTGAGCACTTGCTGAGAGACATAAAAGACACTACAGTCGGTACTCTTAGTCAGAGAATTACGAATCAATTGCTGGGACTGAAAGGTCTCCATGAGCAAATTAAGGAAATTCGAGATTATTTGCTGCAAGTCGGTAATGGGAAACTGCCAATAAATCATCAGATCGTTTATCAGCTTCAAGATATCTTTAATTTATTACCGGACATGACGCAAAGTACTTTCGTCGATTCGTTATACGTGAAAACGAACGATCAAATGTTGGTCGTTTATCTCGCGGCCCTCGTTAGATCGATAGTGGCATTACATAATTTGATCAATAACAAATTGACCAATCGCGATGCCGAGAAAAAAGAAACGGACAAGAAAGAGGCAAAGAAGGAAGAGGAGAAGAAAGACGAGAAAGAGAAAGCAAAAGCAAAGAGCCAGTGAACAGAGTGCATTTGAGACTAATCCGTGCGATTGAGACTGTTGATCTTGAGTACTTGACTGTTAACATTTATATATAGCTAACGAAGTTTGTTTACATTTCTACCGACGTACTTCGTGCTGTTACACGGTCGGCAATATTTGAGTAAACACCAAAAAATAAACACGAGAGACTTTATTCTTAAAGTGTTCTAGCGTAGTACGAATGTTCGAGAGTATCTACATTAGATAAAGGATATGATAACAGAAGGCAATTGCGCGCATTTCGTATTTTGAGGATAGTACAATTACATGAAATCTGATATTGATTCAATTTTTACACGTACATCGTGCGACACGGTAATCGTGTTTCTCGATGTTAAATCGATCAGTCACCGTTGACGGAGAACTTCGAATCCTTCATTTGTTTTTAATATATCGATATCAGTAACGACTTGATAATTGTCGATACTCGCAAACATTTTGATTGTCATTGAAATTTTCCCCAAAATTGTATAATTTTTTCTACCTGATACCTGCGAGAGATCGCTTAACGTAGGATTCTCACGGTACACACGAGTTAACAGGAATAGATATGTATTTCTTAGCAAAGTCGAGCTTTCGTGAACACAGTATAAATACATAAATAAAAAAAAAAGAAATCGATCATTCGCATGTTCGGCTTTATTTATTTATCGCTCATACACAGGGACTACTCGCGTGAAGAACATGGAAGCGATGCACGAATCGATAGTGCACACCTGATTTTGTAACATAACAAATTTTTACCGAAAATTGTGCGCGAAGCGCGAGAATATGTAACATGAAACAGCGTTTCGTTATGCTTGTACTTGTATAATGCATGATTTGAGATACAAACAACGCTTTTCATTGATAAACATAATCCCTGACTTATCCCTCGAGCCGTTCAACGATCCTGTTTCTGCAGGCCGGAAGTTGATAAAGGAAAACCTCATGTACGAGTTTCAAACGAAAGAAATAAATATGATTTTTTTTTCATACGAAACAGCGAACAATAAAGTACATTTGAATCAATAAAATCCATTGACTCATGCCTATTTTCGCACTACCCCCGTACACAATACCAACGAATGGTTCTAAATTGGTATCATTGTAATGTTGAAAGTACCAGTTAAAAGGACTGTCCTCAACGACTTTAGCATTTTCATCGAAGCCTTCTTCCTTCTCCGACAATCTGTCTTCCAAATTTTCCACGTTTCTTTGAACCGCCTCCGCCACGGACTTCTGTTTCTCCGAAGTTTGTTCGCCAAAATGGGGCGAAGGGACTTTGGTTATCGTTGGTCTACCTAGCGGACGTAAGTTTGGTAGCAAACCGGAAGAAGGAAGCTGACCACCTGGTATCAGGAGTGCTGAAAGAGCGGAAGCCTCGGTTTCTCGAGGGGTGTAAGAAGAACTGGCATTTTTTCGATTTTCCATTGGCGAAATTGCTGACGTTGGTTGGGAAGGTGGCCTATCCGTTGTAACATGCTGATCGTCTGGAATTGATGAACATTTACAGAAATTCTCTTCTAAAATATTCCTAGAATATTGGTAACTGTTGTTTTTAATGAAATGTAAACTGTAACTTAGGATATTAATAAGTGCTACTTGTAAGTGCAATTTTACCAGTTGATACGCTCTGAGAATCTGTCGTCATTGGAGTTGTAGATGTTTTTTGATACTCCATCGTTTTAAAGGAATTCTTCTCCTCTTTCAACATTTCCATGGAGATCTTCTTAGTCACCGTACTTCTCGTAGTTTCTACGATAATTTTTGGTGTCGTCCAAACAATTCTACTAGCAACCTCCATCCGAGGACTCGTGTCTTCTTTGATTTTCTCTTTGGTCGTCTCGAAAGTCTCTCCTTCGTAAATTTCGGTGGATACAGAAGTTTCGTCAGCTTCCTGAGGTAATTCTTCCGCGATCGTCGTCATTTCAATTATCTTCGCTTCATTCGATGATAAATTAGTACTAAACAACGAAACCAAATTAAAAAAGTCACGACATACCGTAAAGTGTTTCCAACAAACCACAATTCTTTCGATGGTTATGAAAATGGCCTAAATAAAAAATTAAAATATTGAAGCTCTTACTTATTTCTCTTTACGAGATCCTAAAATAACAATACTCTGTAGAGATGAAAAGAAATTAAATTGTTCGACCCAAAACTGAACGCACACGCCCAAAATAAAAGTCCGAAGGGAAGAATAAATGATTTGAACACCGTTCTAATTATCAGCCCAATTAAAAAAGTTATTATTTTACCTATTTTTTTTAATATTGGCTGCCTGTTTTTGAGAATCAAGAGCCTCCTCGTTAGTAGTCACCGTCGATAATTCTTCTCTCTCTTTGAATCCCACCCGAGATTTAATCTGTCTAGGAAAAGTCTTCTCGACTTTCACCACAGTGGCATTTCCACTCTTCCATCGTTTACGATCCTCCTGAGCATTGCTCCCATTTTGATTTTTCATTGTCTCGTTTCTAACGTGCCTCTCGTAAGTTAATCTAGGATCAGGAATGGGTACAAACCCACCCTCTCCACGAGGCAATGGTACAAAACCACCCCTGTGTATCTCTGGCTCGGTTGGAGGGAACATTCTGTAACGTCCTCTTCCAGGTCTACCCCCGGAATCCTTTCTGTCGGCTTTTCTTCCAGAATTACCCCAAAGATTGAAGTTCAAGCTGGGCAAAGGCACCCCAAAGAAAGTGAAGCCCGAGCTGCTGGGTGAAGGTGGCATCGGGGATGTTTTCTTTCCAGGTGTAGTGATATTCTTCTGACTCTGAATCTTCTCTGCCGTTGAAATTGTCTCCGCCGTTGTCACTGGCACAGTTAACGGAGTTGGGGTTGAAGTCGTCGAAATATTTGGAACTTGAGTCTTATTTTCCTCCTGGTAATCCGTATATTCGTAGAAATAATCGGTGCTTTGAGAATTGGAGGGTTTACGAGTCGATGATTCTTTTAAATTCATCCAAAGTGGTACCATTTCAGTCGCTCCGAACACTGATGGGTGAAAGTTAATCGAAAGTTAATTGTAGAGAACTGTTCTCCATAATTGGAAAACGGTGAATTTTTCTTACTCGAGGAAGAAATAGAAGATGTTGCCGGATCGATCATTTCAGATTCACAGCCAGGGTGTATCGGCTCGATTTGTCGTTCTCGTTGACAATCGTGACGAGATAATCGAATTTCTTTGAATAATGAGCCATCGGCGCATCTTGGACCCTCGGTGGAAGCCTGCTGCAACCAACCCCTCAACCAGAGCATGCCGCAGGAGCACGAGAGTGGATTACCTTTTTTTTTGCAAATAATATACAAATTCCAATGGTTAAAATAAATTGAAGAGTCGATGGAACCTCTGATAATTACCGTCGATATCGAGAACAGCGATATTCGATCTCAATCTCTTGAATGCATTCTCCGAAACGGATGCCATGCGATTGCTTCTCAAACTGAGAACCCGAAGTCTTGGCATTTCGTCGAAAGGTGAACCATGAATGGCGCAAATCCGATTGTTGTCCATCTGCGGGCAATGTGGAAAACATATGTAAAACGGTCCGCTATCTCCTTAATTAACGATGCAGCTATACGAATAATTGCTCTCCTAGCATAACGAGCGGCCTCGCACCACGGTTCACGGAGGAGTTTCACTCTCGACGAGAAAGTATTCTCCATTATTGCCAAAGACCATCCCCCCCATCCTATTTTTTTCCATTCTTAATTCGTTTTGCCAGTTTAGCGTAATCGTTGCGAAAACGGAATTTTCTTTGCCGCTATATAGTAAACTTTTCATTCTCGCTTTCGATCGTGATTCACGTGTTGCAGTAAGGCGCAAGGGGAATTTAAACGTATAAACCTTCCTTTTATTATTAATAGTTACTCTGTCAATGTTCTCCACTCACCTTCAATTCAACTAACCATTCCATCGTTGCCAAACTATCGCTGGAAACTCTGGACAATCGATTATTGCTCAAGTCCAGAACCTCCAGCGAACGAAGGCTTTCCAAGCCTACGTAGTCCAAATTGGGTAGATGATTGTAGCTTAAATTAAGGAAGAGAAGGTGAGGCACATTAATGAACGCGTTACTAGCGATTTCCTGAATCCGATTTTCCTGCAGTTCCGCACTCTGCAGCAGCGGTAGCTCGGAGAAAGCACCGCTCGGAATTATCTGCAAGTTCAGGACAATTGCTTTCAAAAATTCGAATAAAAAGAAATTACAAAGGTGGACCAAAGGTCACCAGGAAAGAAAGATTTTGAACAGTGCAATCATTCAATAGGATTATCGCTACCTGGAGGCGATTTTTTCCAAGTCTAATTGCTTGCAACTCCGGTAACGCTCTGATGGCGTTCCTCTCGATGACCCTGAGATCGTTGTTCTCCAGATCGATCAAAGACAATCGTGGCAGACCGTCGAAGGCACCTTCTCGTAGCTCGCGAATACGATTCCGCACGAGCTTCAGCTCGAGCAAGGCCGACAGACTGCTTAGTGTTTCCGGCGACAGGATGTTCAGCTTGTTGAAGCTCAAGTCGAGGACCTGAAGAGCCGTTAAGCCGTGCAGCGATCCGGGTAACTCGGTCAAAGTGTTGTGCGACGCGTACAGCTCACGAAGGTCCCTGCAATTAACGTCGTTCTTTCCCTTTGACATCGTACTGCCCGAAGAAATAGTCGTTTCCGGTTGGGACAGATCGAACTTGATAAATCTCACTATTTAATTCCGTCTCGTACGCCGAGAGAAACGACTACGCTCTTATTATTTTCAGAGGGTGGCTAGAGGGGAGGTAACTTTGTTCTCGGAGTTCATGCGTTGCTTGAAGGACGTGGAGGATGAATTATTATTGCATTGGCTTGTTTTAATGGGTAGGAATTTTTATACCAAAATAATTCAAGTCCGTGGACAATTAAGCGACCTGCCGTGGCAGTACCAAAATGGGGAAGGGGACACTTAACGCGAGCACGAAGAACTTTCTAGGTGCCAATTTGCTGGTGACGCAACTAAGCACCTACGAGTGAAACTGCTTTTCTATTGTACTCTAAGAGTGGAGGATCAACTCGAAAAAGAAAGAGTCTCAAGTATATATAGTTTTAGAATAGGACGGAATTCAAATATAAAATGTATTCTCGCACCTGGTATTCGTGAACGTGGCATGAGGAATCTGTGCTAAATTATTCCTGCTTACATCCAACCTCTGCAATCTGCTGCTCTCCTGGAAAATATCCGGTCTGAGAACTTCCAATCGATTTCCACGTAGATTCAAATCCATCAGCAACCTGAGTGGCCTGAAGCTTCTTCCGTGCAATGTAATCAATCGATTGTATCTCAAATCTAATTGTTCCAATCTGCTCAGACCATTGAAGACTCCATCCTCTATCAGTCTTAAGGAATTGTAGCCAAGATTTAGCTTCCGGAGATTCGGTAGATCCGTCAGACTTCCCGGTGGAATTCTCTCGATTCCATTTGCACTGAGATCCAACGATCTTAGGACAGGTAGATCGAGATCTTGAGAAGAAATCGCCGGCAATGCGACTATGCGATTCATCGGCATGTAAAGGTGTTCAATGTTTCTCGGTAAACCGGGAATAATTTCGAGCATTCGATTCCAACCGACGTCGAGTTCGTAAAGATTCGTTAAACGACGGAACGTCAGTGGATGGAAAACGGATAGAGCATTTCCGGAGATGTTGATGTGCTCCAAAGCTGGCGTTCCGATAAACGAGTCGGGTTCTACCAAACCGATTGCATTTCCGCTCATGTCCAAGCGCCTGAGACTTGGCAAATTTGCCAGCAATCGTGGTTCTACATGACGGAAGTAATTCTCGGACAGATCTAATCCCTGAAATTGTTCGAGTGGCAAACAATGAAGCGGTGTTGTCGAGCGAACTCTTAACGATACGGAATTCGTTGAAATATGTAGGAGAAACTTACTTTCAACGCTGGCAAATTCCAAAACGGTGCCTCCAGCAAATTCGACAAAGAGTTGTTCCTCAACCTTAGCTCTCTCAGGGCAGGCATCGCTGTGAAGCTTTCTCTTTGCAGAAAAGTTAATCGATTATGATCAAGATGAAGCCTCTCCAAAGTTGGATGGCCTCTCAATGCACCGAAAGGTATCTCCTCCATCTGATTATGACTGACGTCGAGAAATTTCAATCTTGGCAGTGCCTCCATCACCGATCTCAACTCGGCCACGTGGCTCAGGTCGTTGTTGATCAACCACAATTCTTCGAGTACGTTTCCAGGTCTGCGTGGAAAAAATTCCGGATGTATACGATGTATCAGATTGTGATTGAGATCCACAGTCTTTAACGCCGGCATCCTTTGAAACGCTCCGGCGAACACCTCGGTAATATGATTCCTCGATAAGTAGAGTCTCGAGAGAACCGAGAGGTCGACGAAGGATTCTTCTCCGAGGCGATTTATCCGATTTTTATCGAGACGTAGCACCGACAACGAAGGCAGATCTATGCAGGCACGACCTACCATGGCAGCGTCGATTATTGAGTTTCCAACTAAAGACATTTCCTTCAATTCCGGCAAGTCTATCATCGCTCGAGGATGAATCCAGTGAACGCCGCAGTCGCTGATGTTCACCAGCTCCAACCTTGGATGACCCCGAAGAAGACCAGCTTCCAGACGAACCAGACGTGGGCTGCCAAAGACGTGCAGTTGCTCCAAACTTGATAAATCCCGGAAATTTCTAGGTGCCAACTCCAACAACGCTGGTGAATTGATCTGAAGGTATCTGAGCTTCGGAAGACTCGAAAATCTCGGTAGCCTCTTCATCACTCTGCTCTGAAGGGTCACTGCTTCCAGACCTTGAAGGTTCTCCAAACTGTCCACTGGTAACGATCGTAAATCTGGCTCAACGACGAAGAGTTCCAGCAGAGAATCATGCAGACCTTCCAGCCAGCCAGGTGACACCCTTTCCAGACGATTATTCCGAAGCATCAATCGCAGAACTCGCAGAGTAGCAAACACTTTGCCTGGTAGACTAGGTAGATTGTTATTTTCTAAGATCAGTTCGTCCACTGGTCGATCCAGATAGTGACTGACCGCCCTTAAACCTTCGAGAACCTTTGGTAACTCGCTGTGACTACACCTGTTCCACAAAATACGGGAAGATATGATTGACTATGGATCAAATACGGTTGACGGTCCAAGTTTTCTTGAAAAAAATGATCCTGCCATCAATTGACGTTTCTTCCGGGTTGGAGCCACGTTGAAAGTTGGAGTTAATCCGACGTTTCGCCAACATTGCAGCCTTGATACCCAGTATCAGAGTTCCTACGAAACCCTGATGAAGCCAACTGCAATGTTGGCGAGACGTCGGATTAACTCCAACTTTCAACGCGACTCCAACCCGGAAGCCAAGTCAATTGATCGCCAATTTGGTCGCGAAAGCCTCAAAAGTGTTACTCGAACTTGCCATATCTGTATCTCCATGTCACGAGTGGAACATCTGCAAGGTAGGATCTTCTCCTGAGGAGGACACCCGTATTCAGGGTTCAACTGGGCCCTAGCACCTATCCAATAAAGTACCAGGATCCAGCTGGCTACCAGGAGGCCTCCACCTTCCGGCGGTTTAACCATCGCGCATTTGGACCGTGGTCTACGACCTTAAATACCAGTCCCGCATTTTCTGTGAAAATGTCACGTGTTAGAATTTCTTCTCTTATTCTTCGTGAATATAATAAGAGAGGTAGATTGAAGTGTGAATTTTAGAGGCTCTTCGTGCGTGATCCTATCCGTAAAAAGGTACGACGCACGTGTATGTACGTCCTGAGCACACGTCACGGTCGCAGACGACAAAATTGATGCTTCGTACCGTAAGCAAAGCTAAAGACCGCTAGGACAATCGTTCTCCGTAATAATTGTCTTCGCTTTGAGTCTCATAATATATCTGACTTCTATTAGTCTCGATCGGTTTAACAGAACCGACGGAGACAATACTTCAACAGGTGAATTCACGTTTAATCGAAGAATGGAAATTGATAGAATCTTGCAGACTGACGGGAACATTTGTGATAGCAAGTGAGAAGATGGTTTTGAGGGGATTAATGCGGAAACGATAATTCCTTTCAAGAATTCCGCGAGATGAAACGAAAACAAAGGTGTTCCACGAGGATACCAAGTGTCACGGGTGACCACGTGCGTTTCATAACGCATCTTCCGTAAGTAGAAACAATCGGACGTCCTAAAAAGGCAGTCGTACATGAAGAATGTCGATACCGCGTGACTCTTAACGATGAATGGAAGATTTGTAATCACTGTTGGCTAGATGATCGTCGTAAATTTAATTATACACGTAGGTCAAGCAGAATGGTTCGAAAGGGTCATCGCACTTGGGCCGTTGATCACTCAAAGTGTCAATAAAATTGCGAAAATTGCGGGAAATTAACTTGCTCTTTGAGATTCCGAGCAATTGGAGTTTATTGAAATGCTAATGAGTCTCTTCTACGAATCCGACCGTAATTCAGTTAGATTGACTTTTCAAATACGTGATGTAATCATTTGTTATGTATCGGACTCGTTTTTACAATAAGTACAATTGATAAAGGTGCAGCTGTGCCACTATTGTTATCGTCATCGTACGTAACTTTGATCGCACGATGGGAATCGTACGCGATTTCAGTGAAAGTGATTTGTACTTCCTTGCTTTTCCTACTTTGCGCTCCTTCGTTCTAAACCCCATCTAGAGCAGCTGCATATGATTATGTAATACAGTATTCGCGAATTTCTCCCTTTTTAAATAATAATTCCAATATTTTTCCCTGATTTTCTTTACAGACTGCAATTCCACCTGACGAATAATGATTTATTGCCCAATAAATTTTTCCTATCGTAGTCTACTTATTCTTTTATTTTTCCTGCATTTTTACAACCCCAAATCCATGAAGTATGAAGCCTACCTTCCTCTCGGCAGTGTTTGCCGGAACTCCAAAGTATTTTTAAAAAATTCCACAATGATCCCCCGCTAATATCCTTGATATTTTAGCGAACTCTTCTGATAAATGTAATTTGCACCAATCGTCTCACCGAAAAACGACACGCCGCACTTTAAAACCGTGGAGAGAATCGCGCGGCGATGTTGCTCTCGTTACGAACAGCTACAAAACTGACCGTAGGAAGAAGTTTCGTGCAAAAGCGTGCTACTGCACAAAGTCGAGGGGAGAAGATGACTGTGGCGTGGGTGATGGCGAGCGGGACGAAAAGAGAATTGCGAAGTGCCGTGTTTAACCACCGTGAAGACACGCTTCCAGGAAATTCTTCCCTTTCCACCGAATCTTTGCGTTCAAACAAATTACCGGGGACGAAAAATTTCGTTAACGATGTCTCCCGATTGTGTGCCCCTTGACGTCGTAATAACTCGAAGGAATTTTCAGATAGGGAACTCTAAACACGAAATAACAAGTAGATGATGGTAACTGAACCCCTTGCCCTATGCTTTTTTTCGTTCACTGTGTAGCAGCAGCTAAGACTTGAATTAAATCACTAAAATATTAATTTTTTGCTATATTTTATGCTCTAAAGTAAAATTAATAGAAGGAAAATAATTTTATCGTGCCCCATTGATTTTTTTCACCTTTGACAATTTTTGGAGAACCTCGAGTGTTTTAATTCTGTGTTCTACGGCCACGAGTGTCTCTCCAAAGTTACTGTAGGGCAAGGGGTTAATTCTATATGTGTTAATTGATCTGGACACCTGAATAGTTGTAAGACAAAGACAGTAGGCCGGTTACCATCAAACGGGATGGTTTTAGGTGTCGTAGATTGTGACCTGCTCTAGCTAGATCATTGGAAAGTCAACGTGTCCAATGTAATGACCTATTTGCGGTCCGTAGTGATGGTAAAATGCGATCATCGAACGCGATACCCCTACAGTAAACAGATTACCCAATGATAAATGAACTTTGAAGGTACGATTATGTTACTCGTTCCTTTGAATTGAAATTTACGTCATCAGTTGCCTCAATGAATATTGCAAATTGTCGTCTGTGGAAATAGGAATTCCGAATGGCAATAACCCATGCCAATCTCCGACGGTTGAGGAATATTTCAACAGTGTCCATCAACCTCCCGACAATCGTCAAAACCCGCAGGAGAATAAGCATGATTTCCACGATTTTCTCAAGAATGTGCAGTTAAACGTGTTCCAGTCCAGATGACAAGAGTTCCGTCTTTCTTTCGCCGCAATTTTTCAAGATACTGAAAGCCTGCGGCTAAACAGCAACGGTACACGTAACAGAAACAAATTTGTTGGGCTAATAACACTAATTACCAAAGTATTTAATTGCTTCGAATTTTTTGAACCGCTAGGAAAATGAAGTAATGTAACTAATTCGTTGCAAAACACTGTAATTATTCGTTGCATTTGAAGGATCGTTTAAGATACACGGTAAAAATGTTATCAGTGATTCAAACTTCGCTGAAGGCTAATCTAGAACCGTAGGTGCTAATGTTTTAGTGTTGATGAAATAACCGTGTCATTTGAAATCGAGAATTATAGAAACAAAGAAGACAACAATTTTTTTTTAAATATTATATTGCCTTTTCGCCGCCTCCAATCCAGTGTTATTGAACTCGGATATTGACACGTATCTATGCATAGTCTTAAATCCTGAAATTTATTCCTCCAGGCGAAATATTTGGCAATAACCGGTTCTGAATCGTACGAGAAACCTGGCATTCTCCTATTGGCTAGCTAAAACAAGCCCCCAAGAGAAGTTGCTATCTAGAAATCAGTCTGAAAAATTAACACACGTTCTCCATGAGATTCGTTGACACGCAAGATTGGAAACTGGTATTTTACATCGGATATTATGATGTCATGGTCATTCTGACGACATAGGAAGCGATCTATTGATTTACTTTTATATTTATCAATAAACAATACTATATTTATCAAACCTATAGATTTCTGAGAGTAGGAGAAATTTTCCTACAAGGAAAATTCTATTTTGAATTATGCAGACCATTAATATATGATATTTGCTGTTAGGAGTAATTGTTAGACTTTTGCTAATGTATTCCTTGTATTTTAGTGTTAATTATTTAAATGATGCTAGAAGCGAGTAATTTATGTCATTCATCACGGAGAGTTTACGATTTCGAATGTATTGGTGAACCAACACGCGGCTGCGGCTAAATCCGTGTCGCAACAGGTTTTTAGAATGATCTGTGGTATAATATCGCATAATTATGCGAACCTTCGTCAGTAGTTTATCGACGCTGAGTCGAGAAAGGATCCTTTTCTACTCGATCGAGCATCTTCCACTTGGAAAATACCACTTTTCCTAGTTTTCCTCGGTAAATTCTGCTTAAGGCTTTCAGTAGTTTACGGAAAATTTCAGTCAGTATCAGGGTGCAACGTGTAAGTTAGAATTCAGGTGAAAAGAAGTTCTTCAGCGCTCAAAAGAACGCTCTTCTTCATTGGGTTTTGACTAAAAAAAATATGTGGTGCAAAAGTCTTGTGCGTGTCTCTCAAAATGTTACAAGAACTATATCCAGGGATTTTCGTGTGACTATAACTCCATTCGCGAAAGAGGTCAACGAAAATAGAAATGGCAACTCAAATTCGAATGAAAAAACACCTAGAATACTAATTACAGGTAATATAAAATTATTAAAAAATAAAACGCAACGTATTTTTACATTACTATTAACTACCGAAAATCTTCCAGTGAATTAAGTATTAAAAATAAAAGATATTAAAAGCATCGTTGTTCTAGAGGAACTTTACTTCGACAATAAATTGCTTATACTTTTCCTGCGCGTTTGTAAATAATAGATCTGCTTGAATTCCAAACGCGTTGTAAATATTTACGTGTTTTCAATCAATTAGCATCGATGACATCATAATCATAGGATTCTTAGAAGAACTGTTATTCTATCGTGATCCTCTTTGAAAGGTGGCCTCGGACAATTGGGCACAGAGTGTGCAAAACTGCTTCGCAGAAATTATGGAAACGATAATGTCATTCTATCGGACATCATCAAGCCAACGGACGAAAGTTTGGCGAATGGTCCCTTCATTTTTGCCGATATCCTTGACTTCAAGGGCCTTCAGAAGACCGTCGTCGATTACAGAATCGACTGGCTGATTCATTTTAGCGCTCTTCTTAGCGCCATTGGAGAACAAAACGTCCCCCTTGCTGTGAGAGTCAATATCGAAGGTAATCAATGCATTTTTTTTCCGGTTCCCTTAATTATTTGATTATCTGCCATTTTCAAACTTTTTGTACAAAATATTTGACGCCAGGTTTGATCCCTTTTCTTTCTCTTTTTAATGAGATTTCCAGTAGAACGACGTTACTTTCGAACGTTGCGTTCGCAGAAAATAGAATGTGGCGTTAATGAGCGAATTTGTCATTACGATAACAATTATGTCGTTGTCTTGATCGCGAAAGAAAGTACCGAGGAGAAAGTGGATTTGTTTCTGGTAGTGCTAACGATCCTCAGAGAAATTCTTCTAACTGGTGGCGAAAAATAAAATTACCATTTTTAATTAAAATACAATTTTACAGGGAGTAATGATTAATTCCTTTTTTTTTAAAATTAGGTATGCATAACGTCATCGAATTGGCGAAGCAGTACAAACTAAGAATATTCATTCCCTCGACGATCGGAGCTTTTGGTCCCGATTCTCCGAGAAATCCTACTCCAAATGTCACCATACAACGTCCCCGTACAATTTATGGTGTCAGTAAAGTACACGCTGAACTTCTGGGCGAGTATTATCACCATAGATTCGGCCTGGACTTCCGGTGTCTTCGTTTCCCGGGAGTCATCAGCAGCGATCCGCCAGGCGGTGGTACCACAGGTGTTTGTCTAAAATCATTCTCCTCATTTCATGAAATAACAAGTAGTTAACTTCAAATCATCAAGATTTTGAAATAATTCAATAATTCCTTCGGAATTGGTCGTGTTCAATTAGCAAGTAGCGATGCTACGATTAGACCAAGTACTTCTTTCCTAACATATAATTCGGCAGGTGAAATAAGATACAAGTTTTAATGAACATGATTTTACTATAAAATATCCTCTTTCACCGAGAAGTAGAGCACGTTCCAATCACGATTAAGCTAACTGCATAATAATGCAATCTATCGTTTCTCAAGGACAATCATACTAGCAAATTATTCCGCGTGCCTTGATCACGAGCCATGAGATCGTTTCTGGCGTTTCCCTTATCTTCTGATGCGTAAATACGAGAATAACTGTACACATGAATAATATACAAAATTGAACGGAAAGTTGTAAAATGTACAATTTTCATTTTATAAACATAAAATTAATTTTCTTCTCTGAGCGGTACAATTTCGATATCTTGCAACGCCGCGTGGAATAGCTCAGCACTTTATTATACCACGTAATAATTTATCTGAAAAAAGTCATCCTTGTTTTCAGATAATTTATTACACTACGTAATAATTTATCCGAAAAAAAGTCATCCTTGTTTTCAGTTAATTTACTACACAGCGTGATAATTTATTTGAAAAAAAGTCATCCTTGTTTTCAGATTACGCTGTCGCCGTTTTCCATGAGGGTTTGGTCAACAAGAAGTATGAATGTTATTTAGAGCCGCACACAAGATTGCCGATGATGTACATCGAAGATTGTCTGTCGGCACTTTTACAATTTCTTAATACGCCGAATGAACAATTACAGAGGCGAGTTTATAACGTGACAGCTATGAGTTTCACCCCCGAAGAGCTCTTCAGCGAGCTTGTAAAACACGTTCCCGATCTGAAGATCAGCTACAAGCCAGACGGACGGCAGTACATTGGTTAGAGGGCGTTGAATCATTGACTTTGTCAATTAATGCCACGTTCATTCAAGAATATCTATGTTCATTTGTGTTTCACATTTTTTCAGCTGAAAGTTGGCCGCAAGTTTTCGACGACAGCGAAGCAAGACGAGATTGGGGATGGCAACATAAGTACGACTTAAAGAAACTGGTTGAATCGATGGTGCACGACGTAACGCAAAACTTTCTGTCGAAAAGATCACTGAAAGAAGTTAACAGTTACGTATAAGCAACATGAAAATAGATCGATCGGCAAAGTTACGAAAATATTATTTATTTAAGAGGAATAAATACTTCACAGACGTGCGAGCACGTATATAGCGTTGTTTCATTATTTTAAAATCCCACGTCCATCAATTCGGCAATTTCGTCGTCGTTCAGATGGGTATCGAGTCTTTTCGGTGTATTTATACTTTTTCTAACTGATGGCGTAGTCGGTGTATTTACTTTCCTCGATGGAGTAGAATTTGTTTCCGTACTCTTCATAGGTGTATCGTCTCTATGTGTACTTATCGAATGATTATTTGCTCTATTTTCATTTCTCGATGGTGTACCATTGATTCTATCCACTCTTCTGTTAGGTGTAGCGCTGTTCCTATCACTGAATGTTCCGTTCTGCGATAATACGCTACTATTTTCGAATTCTATAATAGAAATAATACTGTTTAGGACCATTATAGATGAATAAAGTATACACATATTTGTAGCATCATACTTTTCTCTTCAAGATTATCTTTAACCGGTAAGTTTCTGCTTTCCATAAAGTATCTGTTCGGATGCATTATTGACGTTTCCGGTAGTCGATTGTGTAAAACTTCAAAGTATTTTGTACACGCAAGGAGATAATGTCCGGTCTTCGCGAAGTCTGCTATTTCGGTAACATCTAAAATATCTAAGCGTTAGTATTTTATTATTATTATATAAACAACAAAGAGAAGCATATCCTCACGGGCTGCAGATAAACCATAGCCAGACAGCTTCTGCTTCAAGGATTCATGGTCCATATGCCTGTATGGACAACCATGATGTTCCCCTGGGCCCACAGCAGAGTTTATTATTTTCGGACAGCCGAGTGGCGTATAACTTGTCTGTTTTCCTTCTTTACCGAATGTATGTCGTATAGAATACGAATACTGCTTCTCGAATTTATCAACATCTATCTTCTTCGTGAATTCTGTCTTCCAGAATTGCAAAGCATCTTCCATAGTCACTCCTATACCTTTTATGAACAAACCGTACTGAATACGTGCCGAGTTTTTCAGATGATGATCAGCCCTCAGAGCTTCATGAAGATTCCTCATGCACAAAGGATACGATGTTTTTGATAACTGAAATAAATTCCATTGGCAAAATAATGTAAAACTTAAATAAATGGGTTCAATTACCTCGTCCAATTTTTCAACAGGGGTGGTAGTGGTAGTCCACACGACGCGGGTCATGCCAGAGAAAGCACCAGGTAAAGATTTAAGATATGACATCAGCCTCTCATCGTCAGATATATTATATACATAGTGTTTTGCATACTGCATGAAAGAAATTTGTATGAATTTATTGAAATCGAAATACTTCGCAAATAATGTCTATGTACCTCCATGCCATTGGTTAAAACTTTCCGAAAATGAGAGACAAACAATGATATCAAGTCTGCCTGTGGAATATAAGCTATCCCTTGATTAATGTATACCCTACGTGACCTAACTAAATCAGTGACATTCTGGAAAGGCACTTTATAAAATTCATTAATATCAACATTTAATTTCCTGGCTGTAGATGAATCCAATTCTTCGCGGCTTTCATCTTTTTCTTCTTGTGTGACCTTGAAAAAAGTATTGTTTGTCAGAAAAAATGTCCTTGTATATCGATTAATTGATCTTTTGATACCATTACATACTTTTATACAGTTAATGTTATGCAAACTAAGCAATTTTTCTGTTCCCTCTTCATCTAACGAGCTAAATCTTAATTTAAACAGTTCTACTTCTTGATTAATGAACCACATCTGCCGTTCTGGATCCTGGCAATATGACAATCTTGTTATAAAATGAGATATATGGTCCCTTCTCCTTGCTTGCAAATCTGTATCTGTAGATGAGCTGCATCCCTTTGCTTGTATGAGATGCACGAACTGCTTAAGTCCATCCTTCGTTAGAGCCGTGATCAAATGGGTCTTACGCTCCTTTGATGTCTTCAAATCGGTTTGTAGTACACTATTTTCAACAAACTGTAAGACTGTAAACAATAACACGTGTATATAGTTGCCTTCATACAGTACTTATTAATGTTTCTAATAAGCTGAATAAATTACAGCAAATAATTGATATCGCATTGAATGGGACAAACAGAGATATATACCATAGTAAAATTTCTTTATTCTCCTGATAATCTATGTGTATATTATTGAATTTAAAACTGTATGTATAAAATGTTTAATATTGCTTACGTTTTAGCCTTTCAAGGCCCAGTTCTTGAAACTCAACAAATGGAATTTCACCTGTTGGAGCGGATTCATAAAGTTGCAAATCATGCAGATAAATATCTTTAAAATCGTTTGTTTCGTTATTAACGGTGTACCTTCGCCTCTTAGTATATTCCATCTTCCGCCAAGAAAATTCACCGTAGTCTTTAATGCTATGATAACAAAACTGTAATAAATGCCAAATTCTTCTTTCAGACAAATTTCCTAAGCAGGTATCAACGCAAACGAGAATCGCATAGAGACAAATTAATAGTCCAAAGCACGACAGTAAGTGCATATTCTTACCTAATAATAAGTTATCAACATCATTCGGACATATTGCGATATTAATAAAACCTTAAATAAACTGCTATGTTTTCGTATCAAGTACATTCAGCCATTACTATATAGCTGTAAGTTTACCGCGCTTTTTCCCGCTGCCATTTTAAAACGGCATATGGTAAAACAGTGAATGAATATTCCGTCACACTATAAAGATCTGATAATTAATATCGAATTAATATTTATAAAAATTCAGAGGGCAGGTAATATTTCATTTATATATTTATTCAACATGAATGTCTGCGACAGGAGTTCAGCGCAGAACGAAATTATCTTATAAATGGAATATAAAGAGTATACACAGGAGCACATAAAAAATGTATTTATACGTTATTTATAGTTCATCGGTGTTGTACCAATATCTTTTAATTGTATGGGAGGTAAATGTCCATCCATACTGTCGAAATTTTCCGCAAGGATGTCCTCTACTTCCATATTAACTACTTCCACCCTGTTCTTTGCATCAGACATATCCCGCAATTCCTTCAGAGTTAATGTTGATTTATCAATTATTTGCTTCTCCAATAAACTCAGATTCTTAGGATACATCGAATCTCCTGGCAGAACATACGCTCTTCCGTCTTTCAATTGTATTCTGACCTGTGTACATTGAACGATGAATGAAAGCGTTATACATTTCATAGAATTGAAAAAACGTTTTACATACTGGTAATTGCAAAGGAGTTCCCATATGAATACGATCGACGGCGAAATCTAGCAGATTATTAATGTTCTCGAACTTCGCTATTCTCGATACTTCGTATTTCTGCGTAATTGATAAGGAGAAATCTGGGGATGGAAATAACAGATTCCCAGGCACATCCCACTGAAATATAAAGCGCAAATTATCATCGGATAAAAAGATTGTATATTATGAAAAATTATACTTTTAATTCCTCCATTTCCGTGGGTTCGTAATTAGCATAGGGAATGAACGGCATGCAGGCTAAAAAAAATATGGTATCATAACGTCTTTCTGGAAAACATGTTGGAGTCAACCAATTGCTCCATTCGTGCAAAGACCAAAGATCTGGATAACATTTGAGGTTTTCGCATAAAGTGAAAAATTCTGTGGCGTCGTTGTGCACTTTTTTTTGCCAATCATGCAACTCCGCTTTGGGTACTGAAAAAAAAACAATTACATCGATTGTTAGACCTGCCTATGTTTAGCGTAATTTTAAATTAATAAAATAGGCAATACAGTGCAAGAAAATCATTGTTTAATGTTTGTGTTTTAATTACCTTCCATACACTGTGCCCAATTATTTTGGGGAAAATTTTCCGGCGATCTTCTGCACATTAATACGCCGCATTCTTCGAACGTCTCTCGGATTGCCGTGATTCGTAAAGAAATCTGTCTCGGCAACTGATTTGGTTTTGAATCAAATATTTTTGACCGCTTATTTGCTGGAGTACTGAGAGATTTAAAGCTGGAATTTTGAAAGCCGAAAGTCGAAAATAGGCTGTTCCATTTCAAATCGGTGTCGGAAGGATGTACAATTCCGCCAGGAAATACGAACTTGTTCGGCATGAATTTCGAATTCTGGTGCCGCTTCAAGCACATTAAACTGTAGTTGTACTGAAACTATATGTTGCGTTTAAAATATTTTCCCGCAAAATCAATTTCAATCGAATTCCATTTGTCAAATTTTAAATAAATATTACATCTGAATGGAGACACGTTGAAATTTTTCGTACCTTCCTATAGCAATGGAATGACGGAGATAGCAATATTTTATAAAATGTACAAAGTGATAGTAATTAGAAAAAATACTTAATTACATACATAATTCATTAATAAATTACCACATTAATTATAATTTTAAAAATTGCACTCTACTTACGTTGGAGGGGAATGATGTACGAACATATTTCCGTCCATGATGCGCCGTGAGAATTAAACTCGCAGATTCTCTCCAGCCTTTCATTATCCTTTCAGGATTAACAACAATTTTTGTTTTTAATATTATATAGTAATTTCTATAATTATTTTCTTATAAGATGCGATTAATAAGGTTATGTTTCCTAGCCCCGTGTATATATATATATATATACGTATGAAGATAACAGATAAATGTACGAAATCAATTTGACATCATGACTAATAAACTTTTATTGATATGAGAAAAGAGTACTATCGATATTGTTCGAGATTTTATTTTTCTCCTGAACGTTTAAAAACAGCTTATCTTCACGAGACGATTGTAAACTACTATGACTTAAGGACTTATGTAAATTAGCATGACATTGTTTTATATTTAATTTTTAACAGTAAACCAACCAATTCCATGTCTTCGGAATAATGATACATATTTCAGAATTTCATTTAGGGATTGAATAATTATAAATGATAAAATTTTATCATTTCAATATTCATTAGAAATTAATTAGAACTGAATTTGCTATTAATTGAAAATGAATGTATATGTACAATACTGATAAACACTTCTTAAAAAGTGTATTAGAATATGCTATTTACAGAGATATTTACATATATCTATATGATGTAAAATTTCATTTAAAAGTTATGTGCGTATGATAGGAAATATGTAGCATAAAATAGTACCAGAATCTGCAAAAACTAAACAGTTCCGATTTCTTTGAAATCATGTACTAAGTTTTCTTTGATAAATCATCATTCTTTCCAGTCGCTGCAACCATTAATTCATATAGTTGGTAGACTTGTTCATCTTTAAACTTGTCTAAATCTTCTTGCTTCAAATCTTTGCCCAATGGTCTGGCGGTACGTGGCCCCTTTAACCCAAGTTGTTCGGCGAGTGACAATGCATAATTCTACAATTAAACAGTATTACACGCTTCGCCAAGAATAAATGTAAAAAGAAAACAAAAAAATCCACATATATTTCTGGATTTCAGGAATTACATAATACTAAGAAAAAACATAATGATCATTAAAAGGAACATTAATTTAATTCTAATGATATTAGCATTATATGAAATTGTACTTACCGTCCATTCGTTCATAAAAATAATTGTCTCAGACTCATTACAATTCTTATGCCTCTTAAATTCATCCCGCGCATAAAGATCTCCCAGTGACTGAACCTCAACCGGTAAACCACGATGTAACCTCAAAATCGTTTTATAAAGCATTCTTACTCGCTGTGCGTGCGAAAGGACAGTCATAATAATTTTTTTATGCTATTATAAAAATATAATAAATAATTATACCGGCCCAGTACCTCTGTCATTCAATAATTTCGTTAAAAGAGAATAGAAACTATGAGTGGAACGACCTGACCCAGTTAGATCAGACACGTACATGCATATGCATATGTGGATCACACGTACATACTGCACACACGTGCATACTGTACACACTTGCAGTTGATTTCTTTAGGTCAGTGGGTAATGTTAGAGTCGCACAGCTGATTTATTTAGGTCACTTGGTCACATTAAAATCTTATAGCTACTAGCTTGAAAATGGTGTAAATCTATAATTAATTAAGAAAAAATTATTATTATGGTCACAATTTCGATTTCGTGCATACAGTATGTAATGCCATTAATAAATGCTTGCAGGACATTATAAAAATAAAATGTTTTAAACAAAGTGTCAATCAATACTGCCGGTAACTCTTTTTTTATATTTGCCGGGGATATTTCAAAAGTAATGATATAGAAGATAAGGCTTTCTGTCGGAATTAAAATTTCATGTAATTTTACAATGAATAAAAAATTGTTTAACGTTAAAAATATTGATGATGTACCGGTAGAATATTTGTTGGTACTGTAGGATTCTACATGTTCTAGAAGTATATATGTGACGTCTTAAATTATTCCTCACAATCAATGATGATAAACAAATTTATTATTATAGTAATAATATTGATTTGGTGAACACTACACGCAATGCCATCAACGAATTCGCAGGACATTACGAAGGGACAATTTTATAAATGGGTTCATTTTTAACAAATTGTCAATAAATTGTTTATGTTTAATTATGCGTATTTGAAGTTAGTGATGCAGAAGATCGACATTTGTATCGTAATTGAAATTACATGCAACGTAACAATAAATAAAACATTGTTTACCAATTGTTTAGCAATAGAATATTTGTTGTGCAATAGTTGTATTTTTAGCAATATTTATCTTCCCTGCGATAGCAAAATCTGCGGCGCGATCGGAAGCGAAAAGATAAGCCGGTGTTGTATTACGCTTCCGAGAACTGGCGGCACGAGCCAGACAAACTTCCCCCTGCCCTTTAACTCATAAAGCAGCAACCATCCTCCTTTTTCCTGATGCGTACTTCTTCTTTGCCGAAGTTCTTTATTCTCTTGGCTAGAAAATCGTAAACAGCTTTGTAAATCGAGGATCGCAGCAGCGATTCCGAATGCGTCGTTTTCGTCCGGCATACGTCCTACCTCACGTATATCTCACACATGTTAATGCACACGGATACACACTCTGAAACCATGCTCAACATACGCACTATACGTTCATACTAAATTTTACCGTACTCTACATCTACATGAGATGTTTATTTAAAAAGTGGCATAAGTTGCATTACCGTAATTAAAAATGCTGATTCTTTATTGACTGCAAGAAGTAATTTATGAAATGAGAAGTACAAGTCAATCACAAGCCCGCCGGCGCGCAGTGGAACGGCACGATCATCTAGGTGGAAAACAATAATAACTTAAAAACTATTAATTTTAGAGAAAAATGTTATAGACAAAAGTTTCTTAGTATCGTGCAGGGAACGCAGACCAATAATTGGTTTTTATTTATTAAATTCATTCATAATAATTTAAAGGTTAATTTAATTTTTTTATAGGAACACCTATATTTTTCTTTGCAGATTCTCATTCTACACAAGAAGCTAAATAACTTTTGTATAAGTCATTTTTTAATTGGAGCTCACGTTAAAAAGATATTTAATAATAAAGGGCTTACCATAGTCTCGCCGGTGCGCGTCGGAACGGCACGATATTCTAGGTAGAAAACAATAATAACTTGAAAACCATTAATTTTAGAGAAAAATGTTATAGACAAAAGTTTCTTAGTATCGTGCAGGGAATGCAGATCAATAATTGGTTTTTATTTATTAAATTCATTCATGATAATTTAAAGGTTAATTTAATTTTCTTATAGGAACACCTATATTTTTCTTTGCGGATTCTCATTCTACACAAGAAGCTAAATAACTTTTGTATAAGTCATTTTTTTATTGGAGTTCACGTTAAAAAGATATTTAATAATAAAGGGCTTACCATAGTCTCCCCGGTGCGCGTCGGAACGGCACGATATTCTAGGTGGAAAACAATAATAACTTGAAAACCATTAATTTTAGAGAAAAATGTTATAGACAAAAGTTTCTTAGTATCGTGCAGGGAATGCAGACCAATAATTGGTTTTTATTTATTAAATTCATTCATGATAATTTAAAGGTTAATTTAATTTTTTCATAGGAACACCTATATTTTTCTTTGCGGATTCTCATTCTACACAAGAAGCCAAAAAACTTTTGCATAAGTTATTTGTTTATTGGAGTTCACGTTAAAAAGATATTTAATAATAAAGGGCTTACCATAGTCTCGCCGGTGCGCGTCGGAACGGCACGATCTTCTAGGTGGAAAACAATTCATTAATTCATTAATTATTTCTAATTTGCAACAAGTTCTATGTGATAAAATCCTTTTCACTCTTGCCGTTATCACGTGCGAAGTCTCTTGCCGCCGTCCCAACACCCACTACTTGCTCTTCATAGACCACGCTGCCACTTGTGGCTTCCAAACATTACCTCGTGCTGGATATATATCGTATTTCCCCGTAACTTCTATTTATTTATTCTTTATCCTGAGCTAGATGACAACCTTATTCAGTTCATGAAACAAATCCTTCGATTATTTCTCTACGATGCAATCTTTTTAATCCCGCCGCTTCCCCGCGCGCAGTCAGGGTCCACTTTTTCCGCCGTTGTTTCCACTCTTGCAACATTACTGTTCAGAGACTAATGTCACTTGTGAATTTCAAGGATTGCTGTGTGCTACATTTCGTGCTTTGCCGGATCTTCTATTTATTTATTCTTCATCCTGAGCTCGATGACAACCTTATTAAGTTAATCAAACAAACCAGCCGATCGTTTCTCTGCGATCTCCGCGTCGCTTTTTAAACCCGGCGTTATCTCGCGCGCTGTCAGGCCCTACTTTTTTCACAGTCGTGTTCCTCTCTTGCAACTCTGCTGCTTGAAGACCATTGCCACTTCTGGCTTCGAATGGTTAACCAGGGTATCTTGCTCTTTGCGGCATTTTCTAATTATGTTTTATCTATCCTGTGCTCGATGACATCCTTGTTACGTGGATTAAGCAAACTCTCTGATCGGTTCTGAACGACTATCGTGTACCTGCTACAGGATGCAAGTGCGAGAATCTGTTGTCAAAGGTTAATAAACAAAGCGCAGGTAAGAGAGTGACGGCAAATACTGTGCATGATTTTGAAAATAGAAGGATATCATTAGTGTGCGTCAAAGGATTGAAGATTTGATTATAGTGCATGAGATATTATGTCAGAAACCCTTCCTGTAAAGTGCTTAGTGATCCGTTGCACGAGAAAGGCATTTCACGCGGTGCATTGTACGACTAGGTGCAATTCTTTCGATTTATTATTATGTTTATCTTGTTATTCATTATTGTTCAATGAATCTTCCGATCGGTTCTTCCTACGGTTTCTGTAATTGCTACATGGCATAGACATGAACGAAAGATACAACGATTTCGCGGTAAAGTGACGGCAAGATGATCTCGCATTATTCAGTGATTGTTTTACAAATAATACTGAATAATAATTATTTTTTCGCGTTATAGGAAGGGAAGCTTTATTGCATAACATCGTGTTTTGTATTTCTACTGCGGTTAACCTCCTGTAAATTAAAAGTATCCGTGAAAATGCGCGTTATCTCTAAGAATGCGGCGGTGAGGCGTTCGTGAACGATTCAGTGCGCATTTTGCAAATAACATCGAATGATAATCATTTTTTCGCTTTATGGGAAGGAAAACGTTATTGCATGGGATACTATTTCGCATTTCTGCTTTGGCGAGCAGTCTTGTAAATTTCGATGTTCGTTAAAATGCATTTGATCCGTCAGCATCGGTGAAACGTGCGTAAAGGGAAGTATAAATTACACGGCTACAACGTGTCCGATATTTGTAAACACAGCGGCGGCGCTTTTCTGTCATCTCTTGCGTTATCTCTAATATTGATTAGCATTTTAACCTAATACGCATATTCGATTTCATGTATTTACAATCGTTTTCTATCGGTGCGCACGGCACCTGTGAATAAGGGGTAGAGGTGTGCGCGGGCTTTCATGTTCCCGCTGCCCGCCACATAACATTGCGCGCGCAACATTTTTTGATTTTCAAATGTTTTCAATTTGAAATCAAAAGGAGGACACAGACGAACTGACAGTGGACCCGGTTTTCTGACACGTTCCTCTCTGTTCGCGAGAAATATTCCGGTAATTCGCTGACGGACGGTCGTTCAGTACTTGGGCTATTTATCCACGCTATAATATAATATCTCTCATCGTTTCTTTCACCGATTTCTCATGTCAAAGCAATCTCCACCTACGAAAATGCATACATTTTCCATTCGGCACAGTGCCGGTTCTATGGTATATTCGACGCAATGGCATATTGCTAATATTTCGCGCGGTTGCTTCTTTATCTCGAATAGACCACCGTGATCCTTTTTCATGTAGATAAGTGCAGTTTCTATACCACCTCCTCCACCTCCTTTAAGTAATTCGCGTTTGTCGCCAGGGGCAGCATCGTCTCAGCCAATCAGAGGGCATCGATTTCCACTCCGTCAATCTTACGTTCGTCACTCGTCCACTTCGTCGGGGATCCTGACGGCAGATAGACCTTTCATGCACTTGGCTCATTTTTTACAAAGTGTTTTTGCATAAAAATATCTGTTCATCCCGAGAGTGTGCCATCGACGAGAGGAAGCGATCAGCATTATCGGTGAGTACATTGTTGTATCATTTTTTTTATAATTTACGCGAAATTGGTAATTATATGTGGCGTGGGGGGCGGGGGAGGGGGCAACCCAAGTAGATTCGTCCGATTTTCCTATAATTTTCGACTTTCCCGATTCTCTCGCAGTGATAAATGGTCATATTTCGGTCGCGCGGTGTATTGCAAAGTGCCGTGAGTGTGATTTTCGGTCAGTTATCGGATTTGTAAAAATTCGGATTTTTTACCGGCAATTGCGCAATATGGCGGCCGGGACCGTCTTTTTGCGCGGTTTCTACGCGGTTCCATGGTGGTCGTTCAGGATCCCGCCCCGCGTGCAGCCGGTTACCGCGCAATTTCTTTAACGATAGAATTTCGGCTATGTTTCCATCTATTCACATTTTCGGCGGCCCCTAGCTTACGTGATATTTTTTAAAAATTATTTACGGCCACAGCGACGATAAGTGACAAGTGAATTTTTTCGTGAAAAATAGAATTTGTCCAATTTTCGCGTGATTCTCATATATCAGAATGATCTCGCGGGTAAAATCGGCATATTCCTTGCACGCGGCGATTCTGAAAGTGCGGTAATTGTGAATTTTCGATGATTTACGAAATCTGGAAAAATTAGAATTTTTACGAGTCATTATGGAATATGGCGGTCTTTTTGCGTGTTTGCTATGTGATTCCATGGTGGTCCGTAGGGACCGTCTTCCTCATCCCATTGTCTCAGCCAATCACGAACGAGAATCGCGCCGTTGACTTCGCGATCGTCCGATGACGGCCATTAGTGGTTGCACTTATCACCTCGCGAGGTCTTCTCCCCCGCGGTGCTCAATTATTTCTTTTTTGTGCCAGCTATTGTTCGAACGCAGTGCTTAATTAGTGATCAACAGGTACGTTGTTTATCAAGCTTCAATATTTTCTACATTTCTACCCGGATATTTTTTCGATTGCTGTGATATTTGAGAATAAAGATACGTCCGAACGCCTCGCGAGACCCCCGGTACCGCGCGTTTTCGTCGACGATAGAATTTCGGCTATTTTCCCAGTTATTCACTTTTTCCGCGGCCTCAGCTTTCGTAATATTTCTTAAAAATGGTTAACGCATACAGTGACGATACGTGGAAAGTGATTTTTTTCGTGAAAATAGAATTCGCTCGATTTACATGTAATTTTTTTCATGGAAAATTGAATTCGCCTGATTTTCGCGTGATTCTCGTATGTCAGAGTGATTTCGCGGTTAAAATCGGAATATTTCTTGCACGCGGCGGCTCGGAAAGTGCGGTAAATGTGAATTTTCGATGATTTACGAAATCTGGAAAAATTCGAAATTTTCCGAAGTCATTATGTAATATGGCGGCCGCGTCATCTTTTTGCGCGTTTTCTACGGGGTTCAACAGTCTACCGCCATGACGTCTTCTTCATCCCGTCGTCTCGGCCAATCACGTTCGTGAATTGGACCGTTGACTTCGAGATCATCCGATCACCCACCATTACGGTTCGCGTTTTCACTTGGTAGCATGTTCTCTCTGTGGTGCTCAGTTTTTTTCATTTGTGCCCGTTAATAATTCGAGCAGAGCATCTAATTGTTGATCAAATGGTAACAGTCCATCATTACTTTAATAATTTATACATATTGTCCCGGGGATTTATTCGGTTTTTCAGAAATTTGATATAATAGCTTCTTTCCTTTGTCTCGGGGAGACGCCCTTATTGCGTCGCAATTTTCAAGATAGAATTTCGGCAATTTTTCCATTTATTTGTTCATTTGGCGACTTCTAGCTTACGGGATACTTATTAAAAATCAATTACGCGCACAATAAAGATACGGGAAAACTGAATTTTCTTTGGAATTCGATTTTTTCAATTTTTCCGAATTTTATCTCTTATACTTCGGCCGCGTTAGCTCGTACTTGAATAAAATATCAATTAAAACATTTAATACATCTTTACACTTGTATTTAGAGAATCATCTTGAATATTTTCACATTTTTTCCGAAATATTCCATTTTCGAATAATCTTTTATTCGAAATTGCAATAAATTTTTTTCTTTTTCCCATTTCGCGGGAAATATTATAAAAATTTCGCGGAAAATCACGCCATACATTAAAGTCTTCATAGATTTTGCATATTAGCTTGAAAATATTCATGGTTTTCCTCAAATTGAAATTTCAGTTTGAGAAAACGGTCTTCTTCTCGTTCGTTGCAAGCGACGCCATTACGAGAAGAAGGCCGTTCGTCTCCCACGCGACGGCCATTTTCTGACTCTCTCCCTCACTCCACAGAATCCAAGCCTCGAATATTCCGATCGATATTTCACCAACTTCCTAATGAAAAATAATTTTTTTTTTAAATCGATACAATTATAAATCCATTATTCTTGCTAACAAATGCTAATACAATTTTGAATTTGAATTTTTTTCAGATTCCCAGTAGATGATAGAAGTCTTTACGCTGGAAAATGGAAAGGAGAATGAGACGAGTGGAAAGACGCGAACTACGCAGTATAAGCGGCCGGAAAACATTTTTGGTAACTTCTGAAAAAGATGGACTGGTGAAACTGTTAAATATTTTTATTACTCCACTAATTTTTAACATATTAATTATTTTATTTTCTTTTATCTACAATTTCTTCTATTTTCCTTAATACGAAACATTTTTTCAAGTTTTTCCAGGTATTCCCAGTGCGCTTTTCATGCTGATCGATATAAATAACTTGTATTTCTCATGTATATTTCATATTTCATTGATTTCTAATTTGAATCATTTTTCTATCATTGATATTTCTGTATGTTAAAATATTATAATGATTGTAATGGCACAAATGATGACTTTCTACTGACCGAATAATATATATTTTCCCGGTGAAGGAAGGAAAAAGGTATGTCTCCTTTCTTCCCGGTTTATAAATATTCTTTCCAGCAGTGTTTTGCTATCGCGCGCAATGCGATCTTAGAATCATTAATTTGAAATTTAATACTTTGAAAAGTATGCCGGCACGCACTAATCTAATCTTTTCAATTCAGAGCTAGTAGAGTTAGAGTCACTTGTGCGCGATTTTTTTTTCTATGTTTTTTTAACGAAAAAAGTGAAAAATAAGGCATGCTGAGGAGGGGATCTCCATCAGGCGGTGTTTCGATTAACAAAAATGTAAGTTCAATTCAATATTTAATAGAAAACATTAATACTTATAATTTTATATTTCTGAATGTATAACTAACAATTTTTTGCATCTTTCTGTTTCAGATCAGACTGATTAATACTTCCAATTGTAAAATCGACTTCTCCCACTAATGAGATATCGAATCAACATTGAAACTACCAAAATAAAATGTAAGTATAAATAAAATATGAAATTTTATAATTAGCAGAAGACGATAAATGTGAAATATAATATGTTTTCATTCTTTAACATTTTACATTAACAAATTTGTTCTCTCTTTTTTACAGATTTATTGGAAGCATCTAAACAAAGTTATCAGAAGGAAGTTCATCTTCCTCGGCGAGAATTTTCTCGAAAAAAATGTAAGTTTTTAAGATTACATTGAACTTAGAATTTTTTTCAATTGGAACATATCTAACATTGAAATTCTTCTACCTTTTACAGAATCAACGACTGATATTAACGTTAATCGAAGCAACACACTTGAAGAGGAATTGAAATTGAAATTGAATTATTATTGAAATATAACAATATTTGTACTCTGAAATTCGACACATCGATGAAGAACCTACTTCGTGGGTAAGCAGAAATTTTCAATTATTAAATATACTTGCAACTTTCCAAAATATCTTTTGGAATTTAATTAAAAAAATTGATACTTTATAAATTCGATAATTAAAGCAGTTTACTAATTTTTATGATTCGTCGTTTTTCAGGTTCTGCAGTGAAAAAAGTGGTTCGTGAAAACTTGTATGGCGACTGGAATTGGCTATTTGATACAACGCGGAAGGACCTATTTCATAGGTGAGCTGAAACTTGTATTATACTTAAATATTTGCAACCCTACGAAATAACCATTTGATTTTCAGCTTCTTTTTTTATTAGCTTTTTGAATTAACAAAAATTATAGTAGTAACACTTTCGAATTTAATCGAAAAAAATTGATATTCAGTAAATTCAATAATTAAAACTTTTGCAGTCATAATAAATAAAATTCGAATTATTTCATTGTACAATCTTTTATCGTTTTCATAGGCTTTAATGATCTGTATACTAATTTTTATGATTTCTGTCTTTCCAGGCTCCGCAGTGAAAAAAGTGTTTCAAGAAACTTCAAGAAACTTCAAGAAACTTCAAGAAAACATAAGCATCGTTGAGGAGCAACAATAGCAACACAACTACACAAGGTATTGAAAATATTAAACGACTTTGGTGAGTCACTAAATAACTACTTATGAAATGAATATTGTTTTGATGGTTCAACACGTGAGCATAGTAAATATTTATGTGTGCAAATTTCTATGTTAGTTTTAAGCATGTTTTTATATGTATTAGATCAGGATAGGGCCTTCTTGTCTTCTTTTCTTTTCACTTATTAATACTTACAATTAAAGTAGAAGTCGGATGACCCTCCGACTTCATGAAAACATATTTATGAATATGATCATAATAATGTATTATAATTGAATTAAAAATTTTATTATTACAATTAAATTAAAAGATTGTTCATTATAATTAAAAATGAACTTTTTCATACATTTTTGATATTTCAATGTGGCATACACAATAATTCCAACAATGAGCAAGAAGGCATTTCGCATTAATAGTTATAAGTTTTTAAATTTTATAATTAATTAAATTTTTCAATTAACTTAACTTTTCAATTAATTCAACTTTTCAATTAATTCAACTTTTCAATTAATTAAATTTTTCAATTAATTAAAGTTTTCAATTATTAAAATTTTCAAATTAATTACATTTTTCAATTTAAATAATATTCAATTAATATCTTTTGATGAATTTTATGCAAATATGCAAGTAGAGTCATCGCGGTTTATTCTACTAATCATACTTTTAGATCAGGATTTTCAGCTAAAAGAAGAAAAGGTACGTCCCCCTTTTTATGGCTGTGTTCATTTCGAATCTAAACTCACGGTTAGAGTTTCAGTTCTAACTTTTGGGTTTAGATTGGTGGGCATGGTGGATGGTTTATATTTCTGTGTCGGCGACTGGCAATGCGTAGCGTTTCATGCACGATGTACTTCCCAAATGTGTGAATGATTATGGTTTTTGGGATTTGCGTCGGAAATAATTATTTATATCTATATAGCAAATGTGCTATATAGAATATATTATGAAGTATCGATTGAACAAATACAACATAATCTCCGAATTATGTTGTTTCCTCTTATATCATAACGTGAGAACAGGCTCATGATTTCAATAATAGTTACATGTGAGAAAATACTCACAATTTCAATAATATATATGTATACGTACAAGTATACAATTGTCTATATTTACCTGATGAAAGAACGATACATTAGAATTTTCATGAATGAAATAACGCAATGTTCGCTACCTTACCAGTCGATTTCAGCAAATGGTACGTACTATTTAATGTATGCCTGTTGTCAAACTCGGGTGTCGGAGGCGTCCCGGGACGTCCTCTCTAGAGTAGGCCCCTGCGCCCGGGTGGTATACTAGAGAATCGTGGAGTGAATGTGTTGGAATGTCTGTTTTGCATTTTTAAATATAGGGTTTGAGGCAGGCAGGTAGTTTACTTCGGTGTGAGTCTGTAAACATTTGTAGGAAGGGCCAGTGCAGAAAATATCACTTTCTGGTATGGGGTGAGAAAACTGCATCTGGGATGTAATTGGAACTAATTAATTGATTCCCTAAGTGACGATTAATTATTCTAATTTAGTATCTAAGGTACCTACTTTTAAGGCCGTCCGCGGTCTCAGACCTGGACGAAAAATGAAGTACAAGTGAGTGATAGTGTGATATTTACAGACAGCTATCGTCATTTGATAGCTGGCTGTATTGGAATTAATTAGCACCGCGGTAGATGTTTTTTTTTCATATTTGCTATCCGATAGGGAGTGTTAATTGTTTACGGCTTTGCCAGAAGAAAGAAGAGACTATGTCGAAGAAATTTTTTTAGAATGGTTTTCTATTTAATAATAGGCAGCCATTCGCCCAATATGGTACAACTTTTATTCCTTAATGATGGTTATATTATGATATTGAATACTATGCTCACGTGATAAAAATGGTTACGGTTATTAATATATTAAGAAAGAAAAATATATATATGTTATAAATAATAATGATATTAAAGAAGAGAGAATGATGGATATAAAGAAGTAATCAGTTTTTCAAAATAACTGGAAAGTATCAGTATATAATTTAAAATGTATACAAATTATTTTCATAATAACTTTTGCTCAAAGAAAGGAAAGATAAGAGATCATAGTTCAATTTGAAATATACTTGAGCGATATTTTTTCATTTTCATTTATCAGAAAGATAATATATAAAGAAGCCATTAATTTTCTTTAAGTAATTGAAAAGTACCAGTACATAATTTGAAAGTAATATGTAAAAGAATTCAAATAATTTTCATATAAAAGTTATGCTCAAGTAATTGAAAGATTAGAGATCATAGTTCAATTTTGAAATGTACTGGAATGATTTGAAAAGATATTGTTATAATAAGGCTTCTTAATTAGAAAATAAAGTAACCGGAGCCATTAAGAAATGAACATCATTTTTTCATTGAACACGTATATATCGTGTCACATGTATTTTCATATGTCTTCGATTGAATTATTTCAATAGGTATTTATTAACGGGTCTTGTTGGTTGCACATTAAAATCACAGAAGGCAATTTCGTATCAATATGCAATTTTATATTCTTGTATGTTTAATATGGACCTTTGTTTGTTTCAGCTTATTTTTCAGGTTCTTTTTTTTTATCTATTTATATTTATGTATTTTCTCGCGTTTTACGTATTAATTAAAGCGCCTTAAACGGCTGATGATCAATGATTATCATGATCAATTGATCTGAATGATGTTTATATGATATATGTTCACGATACGAATTGCCTGACGTGATAAAAAATATTGCTCATGAATAATGGAGATCATGAAAATGTCAGAGGAATTTTGTAAATTTTAAATATATATAAGGAAAGTCATTCTGATGCAAGGCTTTTCAACTATAAAAGCCAATTAGTCGAAATGCAACTAACAGGACTGCAGTTATTCAATGTTTATTATGTGCAATATGAAATTTTATTATGTCTTTATTATGCATAATGTCATTTCATGTGTATTGGTAAAATTCGGGTAGAAAGTCATTGTTTGTAGGTACATTATCTTAATAATGTTCACTGAAAGCCAATATTTATGATGATATTTAACGAATATTTCATATTATGTTTCATATCATCTTTATTAATATTAATTTATTATAGATTATATTTTTTCCACCAAACGAAAACTTGAAAAAATGTTTAATTAAGGTCTAAAAAATGAATGACTTCCTAATGTCTCAAAAAAATGAACATTTGATTATATTATATTGAATTCAAAGGGTTACATTTATTCTATGATTCTAAATTATAAAAGACTTGGTTCTCCACTTTCACTTCTGTCTCTCGTCATTTCATATACTATCAAAATATATATTTTTTTCTCGTTTTTTCATTTTTATCTTTGCTTTAATCTGCACTTAGACTTTTTTACACCAGCATCTTTTTGAAGTTACTCTATAAATGTTATTAATTATATTCCGAATCTCTTTCTCCATTTCTTAATAATTCCTTTATAAAGATTTCTTTGTAGTCCCTTTTTTTATATATTTTTTTATTATCATTTGAATAATTTCAAAGTTGAATTTTTTTTCTTTTTCGATTTCTCTTGTCCTTTTTTATGATAAACCGATTATTTTGCGGGCGCGTTTACTTTAATAATTGCCGTCAGCTTTCTGCTTCAGAAGTTCCCAAATAACTTCCTTCATCATCGAGTCTACGATCTTCCGTCCACTATCATCTCAAGTCCTTTTATTCTACTATTCTTTTTTATTTGTCACAATTGTCATTTTATTTCAGGACCTTAATTACTCCTGCTTGACATCAAGATTGTTTAATTATTTTTATTATGTGTCATTTTTATTATTGTGCCACCATAAAATGTTCATCGATAATTTTTTATGTACTGATATGTCTATTTATGCCTATATTATTTCTTGTGAATGTGTTAATGTCTGACTGCACCCCATTATTGAATTTCCCCTGGTTTAATGTCTGACTGCACCCCATTATTGAATTTCCCCTGTTTTAATGTCTGACTGCACCCCATTATTGAATTTCCCCTGTTTTAATGTCTCACTCTCCATAATTATTGAATTTTCCCTGGATTCATGTATCAATTTAATATGTTGGCCAACATATTTGTGTGAAATAATTTGATTGTTTAACCTGCCCATATGTATTCTCATGTATTTGATATGTTCACATGATTATTTAAAATGTGATTTTGATTGCATCGTATTATTGTATTGCCCCCCATACAGGACATCGGAAATTATTTTCAATCTGTTCCCCCCAGATATTTGTTTAGATGTATTCCGGGTAGGCTAGAAAATCAAAACTCCATTTGTGTCTTTTTGGCAAAACGAAAAATCTTTCGTAGCGCCAAAATGCAGCAAGCGGAAGTCTCAATGATGAAATAATTTGCAAAATGGAAGGGAGGATGGGATCGGGATAGGGCCGACTGGGGTTCCATCCGAACCCCGTCGGCATATTTTTGTTTTTCATGATTTTACATGATTTCACTTATTTGATATGTTCCACATATTCATCTAAAATGTGATTTTTATTGTTTTAATGTATTATATTGTTCTTTTGCCCCCTTTACAGCCTCCAGGTAAATTTTAGATGTATTCCGGGTAGGCTAGAAAATGAAAACTCCATTAGTGTATTTTTGGCAAAACGAAAAATCTTTCGTAGCGTCAAATTACAACAAACGGAGGTCTGAATGATGAAATAATTTGCAAAATGGAAGGGAGGATGGGATCGGGATAGGGCCGACTGGGGTTCATTCGAACCCCGTCGGCGTATTTTTATTTATAATACATATATATGGTTTCATTTATTTGAAATGTACCATATATTCATCTAAAATATGATTTTTATTGTCCCCCTGGAATTTCGAAGCCCCCTGGGGCTTCGCCCCAAGACGAACCCTGATGTGCTGTGAAAATTTGTTAAAATATCTTTATTCCGATTGTCATATCTCATTGTCTGGTATTTCGTTGCTTAAAAAATATCATGGAAGCACGCTTACTTATATTTGCAAATAATTATTTGCACATTATTATAAATACATTTAAGTACCTAATAGATATTATAAAACGTATTCTTACAATCAGAATCATCGGGCTTCTGGTTCATGTCTATACAAGTCGTATTTCGAAATTTTCTAAATGAAAAACGTTAGTTAAAATTATTTAGTCAATTGACTAAATCATAGTTTATCGTTATCTCTTGAAAACGTTTCATTCTTGATGATCTAATTATCTTCTGGACACCTGGCATCTTGAATTTCCTACGTAACGTATAAAATACATATGTTAAAATTCATACGAAAGATTAAATATTTCTAACAAATTATCGGTAATCTTACCCGGTTCCGTTTCTCTCCATATTTCGACCAGAAAGTAACTTTACACGCAGATCTTTGTCCAGTTTGTTTGTTGAAAACGGAACACGAAGAAAACGGCGGTGAATATAAATGTAACGAAACTGCCGAATTCACAGCACTCGGGTTCTCGACACGGTGAAGCCCCAAGGAATCTGAAAATATTCATACTTAAAAAAAAAAATACGGAACAATTACCGTTATCCCCCGAGGAACATGATAATCGTACCGTTTATATAACATATCTCATTGAGTCCAAGAGTATTTCTCTGTAATTCTTTCAGTTCCCCTTCGTCCTCTGCAGGAGGAACATTTTTGCATTTCGATGGCCATGCATATCTTGTCTGTGAAAAATATTATCTTCGTGGTAAGGAAGTCTTTCAACGAATTATTTCATTTATTTCTCACATATGACAATTACACATGTCTTCCTATTGTCTAATGAACTGTTTGTGTTTTATATTAATTTCCAACATGATCGAATTTTATATTTTTCTTTTTAATGTATTGAATTTTGTGTGATATAAATGAACTTTTAATTTGTTACTGTCCCCTGAATATTCTGTGTTTGAAATTCAAGTTTTTAATCGTCATAATACTTAATGTACAAATGTCTCCATTTGACTTACCTCGCACAGCTCGCCTTGGAGAACTTTCATAACACAGTGTGCATCGGCATGGTCATGTATAGCCGAGCCATGACCTTCCCCCCAACACAGCACCATAAGATTGAACCTCCCATTCCCTTCGTCCACCAAATTTCTTGTGTACCTGAACATAAGAATGTAATGCTATTATGGTACAATGTAACGTGGATTAAATTCTGGGCTTCGCATTATTAGTAGTTGGGTGTAGTTGTAGTAACAAGGTAGTAGTTATTAGCATGGGCCCTAGTAGATTTTTGCTTTTATCTTTGCTTTGCTTCTTTTTAACGAACACGATTTATTTCCAGGTTTTTTTTCAGGTTTTATTTTAGCTTCTTCCTCCATTTTCAAGATTCTTTTCTGGTTTTATTTTTAGCGTCATCCTTCATTTCCAGGATTCTTTTCAGGTTTTATTTTCAGCTTCGTCCTTTATGTTCAGGGCACCTTCCAGGTTTTATTTTCAGGGTTCTTTTCAGGTTTTATTTTCAGCTTCGTCATCTATCTTCAGGTTTTCTTTTGAGGCTCAGCTCCTGTTTTCAAGGATTTTCTTTTCAGGGTCAAGTTTCAAGATCAAACTTTTTTTTCGGGTACCTCTTCAGGTTTGATTTTCAGGCTTCCTTGCTGGTTTCGTTGTATGATTCAGGTTGTATCTTTTACAACCTGTTTCATTAGTTGAACGTTTTCAAGATTGTTTTATTTGTTCAAGTATCATTTTCTATCCGAATAAATCAGTCCAAGATGATTCAACGAGCTGGAGGAACATTGCAATGTTCCTTCATTGCTCACTACTTTCCTCTCGTATTCCTGCGAAGTCAAAGAACCGATGTTCTGGATCGAAGAGAATGTCAGCAAGGAGAAGGGGACCATACGTGGAGAGCATGTGCAACCAGCCATTCACCTTACCAACACTTACCAATTTTCTACGCAATATTCAACCGAAGAATTCGTTAATTCACCGGAGCGAAGATGCTCTTTAATTCAGCTTGGTAAATATTAGTACCCATACAGATTTTCCTTTTAAATCCAAATTGGTTTACTACATATTTACCTACGTAACAAAAGTAATCGCATTCCACTTCGTACGAGCTATACTTTCCATGCTTTCGTGAGTCACGTGGATATCGGTCAGGTTGGGAATTACTCTAATTGTAGGTCTCCGTTCGACATGATCGTTGGTTGAATTTTCCAAATACTTTCATTTTCATTCCATGGTTCTCCCCCTTCGAAAGACACGCGAGACAGATTTATTTGAATCGCTGTCGATTTGTCACTCAGTATTTGCATCGACAGATAGCCGACTTAATTGTGAAACGGTAAAAGAATAAAAGAAAAAAAATCTTCAATTAATGTCTTCAGCCTTCATCAATTGAAACGTATCGTTCGAGCCACCCATCGTTACGTTATATCTCTCGTCTTTCCGTTTCAATTGTATATGTAAACAGACATTGCATCGTGTCATTAGTTCCAGAACGATTATCTTCTCGGGTCATTATTAACATCACTGTCGAACGATTCTGGAACCCTCTCTGTTATCGGTCTGGCCTGCACGTCGTTCATGCATCTCGCTTTATTTCGTGGAATAGCGAAGTTTCTCACCGAAAGTCCAACTTCGGCGGATTGTACGATTTCCTGCTGATAGTCGTTCTCGAAAATCCCGATAACTTCGCTATGCGAGACTTCGCGATAACACTTTTTCATTTATCTCTAAAGTCGCTCCTTCTCCTTCTAACGTCGACGTTCCCTCCTCGTTTTAAAAACGTTCGGTTATGTTTTCGAAACCGGACGCCATTGAAACTTCCCCTCGGAATACCTATATTTCACTGACTTCGTCGATCGATGAATGGAATTTTAATCCGATCTGGCAGCCACGTCTTTTGATAAATTCCCACCTCGTATCGATCATCCGAATGTCGTTGCGTGGAAAAAAAATATCGACGTCATTCGCGAGGCAGAGGTTTCTAAATCTCTCCTGGTCATTTAAAGGCGATTACGTCGAGTGCAAGACAGAAAACTATTTACAAATCAGACTTAAGAGAGGGAAACGGTAACGAGTGATAACCTATCATGAACTCCCGACGCGTTCATTTTATTTCACAATTCTGTTCGTGTTCTATTTACACGCGAAAAATTCGCCGACAAACGTAAGACAGTTTGGTGGGGCAATTTAACTAGAATTGTTCTCTCGCTCTCTCCTCTTCGATGCAAAGATTTCTCTTTGATAGGTTCCAAGTAACAATGTACTCTATTCCTCGTAATTTGACAGAAGCTATCGATTGCCATTATTTACTCACGAATTATTTGGACTCATTGAAAACACAGATACCGTGCGAAATCCCATTGCTAGCGATAATCAAACTTCTATGGATATCTCTCACTAGATGCTAATCGATTACGAAGTTACCTTCGCCAGTCGCGATATAACGGAACGAACGAAAATATCGCTTCGTTGTTATGCAATAATAGAAATAATTCATCAATTTCAAGATCCCCTATCAATACCCACGTTCGAGCTTGTAAATAAGGAACGTAAATGAATTTCAATATGTACCTGTATCTGTCAAATTTCGCGTATTTTTTCCACTCCAAAGGATTGCTTCTGTAAGAGGTCATGAGATCCTGAACATGATCGATGTCCACGTGGTCGGTCTTGAAAGCATCGTGCAAAGCTTCTATCAATTCACGTAGAGTAGAGATTTTCCCATTGTATGAAAATTTATCACGGGGTATATAGGAATATTCTGCTACTTCGTTGCAAACTTGCATCTTTACTCCTCGATCGTTGCACTTCACTCGAATTTTTTTAATTCGAACCGATACCTTTATCCGGTTAGGATTATCTCGGATTTTTTTCACAAGTTGGTCTTCCGAATTTTCACGAATTACAATATACGACTGGAGAGTAGAAGAAATGTACACGTTTTGTGATCCGTCGTTTGAGGCAGCGCGATAAGCACTAATCCGTGTATTCCAGCTGTCTTTCCCCGTCTACAGCTCGTACCGGTCTAGTAAAACAGGGGAACAGCATCTTATATGCAGCTTAAGATACCCCCTACTCCAAAGACTGGCTTCTCCAGTCGGCTACGGCATTTTCTCAGATTTTACGAGATGTCTCGACACGATTTTCAATCGTTTTACAATGATTATTTAATAGATAGGATCTTTATTTTTGAACGTAATGATGAAACGGTGGCGAAAGATGAGGAGGGACAATGAGAATTGTATTGAATTTTATCAAGTTCTTTGGAAATTTCTATTTCTTTCTTTCTGTTCTCTTCGAGATTAGAATAAATTGTTTGGCGTTAGGAGAAATGTTTATGAATGTATTTTCTGGAAATCTCATTAGGTTCGAAAGATTATAGAGCGTTAATAGAGTTAATAGTGCGTTAATTTGTTTTTCATTCTCAAGATTCGATCTAATTACGTGTTCCGTCAAGGTGCACGTGTTTCTTTGAGTTTGCTTTGTAACAGAGGCATGACACACGAAGAAACAGCAGTTACCGATCCTCGTCATCCATCGTCATCGTTTCTCTGTCGGGGAGATAATAGAAAATATATGTTTGATAATTCCTACGTTCGACGTCCATTCGAAATTATGACGGCAGCGAATACATTCTTCGGTTTATTTGCTTATCGTAACGGCCCGTGCAATCGAGGTTGTTTGCGTGAAATATACAGGGTGTTCCGTAACTGGTGGTACAACCGAGCAGGGGATGATTTTACATGAAAAACTGAGTCGAAAATATAGAATAAAATTTGTTGATGCAAGGCTTTGTTTTCGAGAAACATGAGTTTGAAAATTTGTGTAGTGTGCGTGCACTCGGCTTACTTGCGGCTCAACGGACTTTATTCTGAGTTACCTCAACCTCTGTTCGCAAAGGTTTTCGAGATCTGTATACATCGAATAAGTCGAAGGTCGGGGTTACAATGGTCTAATTGCCTTTGAAGAATTCGTTTAATTCATAAATTGCTGGAAGTGTTGTTCACGTTGTTGTAGATATAATTGTGCTCTTCGTATTAAATTCCTTCGAACCTCTCGTAATGTACAATTATTATGAGAGGTTCGAAGGAATTTAATACGAAGAGCACAATTATGTCTGCAACAACGTGGACAGCACTTCCAGCAATTTATGAATTAAACGAATTCTTTAAAGGTAATTTTAACGTTGTAACCTCGACCTTCGACTTTATTCGACGTTACACGGATTTCGAAAACCTCTGTTCGTAAAGGTTTTCGAGATCTGTATACATCGAATAAGTCGAAGGTCGGGGTTACAATGTTCTAATTACCTTTGAAGAATTCGTTTAATTCATAAATTGCTGGAAGTGCTGTTCACGTTGTTGTAGACATAATTGTGCTCTTCGTATTAAATTCCTTCGAACCTCTTGTAATGTACAATTATTATGAGAGGTTCGAAGGAATTTAATACGAAGAGCACAATTATGTCTGCAACAACGTGGACAGCACTTCCAGCAATTTATGAATTAAACGAATTCTTTAAAGGTAATTTTAACGTTGTAACCTCGACCTTCGACTTTATTCGACGTTACACGGATTTCGAAAACCTTTGCGAACAGAGGTTGAGGTAACTCAGAATAAAGTCCGTTGCGCCGCAGGTAAGCCGAGTGCACGCACACTACACGAATTTTCAAACTCATGTTTCTCGAAAACCAAGCCTTGTATCAACAAATTTTATTCTATATTTTCGACTCAGTTTTTCATGTAGAATCATCCCCTGCTCGGTTGTACCGCCAGTTACGTTACGTCCTGTATATCTTCTTTTATTGTTTTAAAGTGGCACAAATATAGGGAGTCCCGTAACTGGTGGTACAACCGAGCAGGGGATGATTTTACATGAAAAACTGAGTCGAAAATATGGAATAAAATTTGTTGATACAAGGCTTTGTTTTCGAGAAACATGAGTTTGAAAATTTGTGTAGTGTGCGTGTACTCGGCTTACTTGCGGCTCAACGGACTTTATTCTGAGTTACCTCAACCTCTATTCGCAATGGTTTTCGCGATTTGTATACATCGAATAAGTCGAAGGTCGGGGTTACAATGTTCTAATTACCTTTGAAGAATTCGTTTAATTCATAAATTGCTGGAAGTGCTGTCCACGTTGTTGTAGACATAACTGTGCTCTTCGTGTTAAATTCCTTCGAACCTCTCGTAATGTACAATTATTATGAGAGGTTCGAAGGAATTTAATACGAAGAGCACAATTATGTCTGCAACAACGTGGACAGCACTTCCAGCAATTTATGAATTAAACGAATTCTTTAAAGGTAATTTTAACGTTGTAACCTCGACCTTCGACTTTATTCGACGTTACACGGATTTCGAAAACCTTTGCGAACAGAGGTTGAGGTAACTCAGAATAAAGTCCGTTGCGCCGTAGGTAAGCCGAGTGCACGCACACTACACGAATTTTCAAACTCATGTTTCTCGAAAACAAAGCCTTGTATCAACAAATTTTATTCTATATTTTCGACTCAGTTTTTCATGTAGAATCGTCCCCTGCTCGGTTGTACCGCGAGTTACGTTACGACCTGTATATCTTCGTTTATTGTTTTAAAGTGACAACTTATTTTATTTATTGCAACTTACGATACGAGGATTACGAACGATAGTCCTTAACATAATCTGAGAACTTACGTCCTTAATGTTATTCCGTTGTAACATAATGAACTTTCATTCTTAATATAATGCAATAATATTCATTACAAACGAACTTACAAACAATCTCTAATTATTCACAAAGAAGAGGGAACATCGCGGAAGGAATTATCTCGTTACAAGCAGTTCTATCGTCTTTAGTCGGATTTCAGCTCTAGAAGTTTCTGCTTTAGGTCGTTTCTTTTTTTTCTATGAGATTTATAGCTTTCTGTTCCAAGTTGATAACGATATATCTCAGTCCAAACACTCATTCAGTGCCAAATGCATTTAGGTACAGTACGTGCACTGATAGCAGTGATCCCGTAGTTGGAATTCGCGGTCGATATATTTTCACGTTTTACGACTTCCTTCTCTCTCATGGGACAAGGTGAATCAGTGCACCTGTACGACCTCGACTTGTTGCGCTTTCTGCCCGCGATGCAGCTGCACCGAAGAATGCAATAAAAAATCAGCAACCGGCAATGCAACATCTACGTACGGAGTAATTAGCGAGGCTGCCTTCGTCGGTTTCACCTTCTACGGATGCTCTCTCGGATTTACCCGGACAGTTTTACTCGAATATCTTTAGTCAACGTATCATTGACCTCGCTCAAATCAAATCACGATATCCACGACCGTATTTTCTGCATCTCCTATGTCAATCTACTCAAACGCAAGGTGTACTCTTGCAATAATAACACTTAGGTCTGACGATCATCTGATTCCCCTTGTTTATACACCTACAAGGCATCGTTCTGCAGCCGCAACATACTGGCATTATCACCACTCTTTCCGAACCTTCTCTCGACACTTTGGACTCGTATTTTCTCGACGATTTTCCTCTGTTTCCCTCGGCACTTCCATCTTTCCATAATTTTGAACTGTTCGAACAGAAATCTTTCGTTTAATTATAAAAGAATCCCAGCGTAAAGTGAATTCCCGAGGAGCCTTTCACGTAAACCTTTCGCGCATACCTGACGAACTGACGAGTTCTCCTGGCATCTCGCTCTCTCTCCCTCTCCACCTTGACAGTGCAGCAACAAGGTATCGTCTTGCACCTCCTGCAGCACGCGGTTTCGCTGATTTTCTGCTGCAGTTCGCTCATCACGTCGGAAAAGACTCTCAACCGTTGGTAAGGGAGATCGTCCGAGCCGTGAGGCTTGGGTTTCTCCTCGTATCGACGGTCGTCCTTGTATTTCGACGGAATGTCTTCAGGTTTCCTTGAGAAATAACGTCTAACGTCCTTCCTAGGCTTCCAGGCGGTAACGTGCATACTCCGATCGTTATCGGGCTCTATGAAAACCGGTCTAATATCGTGGAAAATCTCTTCGTCGTGACATCTACAGAGATCGAGAGAGAGTTCGCAGTAGGTGCATCTTTGAATCGGTGCTCTGCAGACACACTTTTCACGGGGTTTGTCGCAGTAAAGGCAAAACATGGATTTTTTCCGCCTACGATCGCTCTCAGTCTCGTACATATTGCAGGTGCAATTTGTTCTTGGCTTGGAAATTGTTTTGGTGAAAGATCTGAAAAAAGTTACGGTGATATCAGATAAAATTTTGTTTTTGGAAGATCGTTTTGGTTTTAATTACCTGTCGTTCGATGGTTCGCGATAGTTTGGAGCTTGAGACTTCTTGCAGGTACAATTTTTCCAGGTTTGAGGAACGGTGTGAATTTGGGGGACAGGTTTTTCAATGTTGGTTTGGCAGAAATTACGATTTGCCTTTAGACAACTTCTTGGATAGGTCGATGATTTCTTGCAGCGGTGAAAAGATGGTGAATTGGTACATCGACAGGTTTGAATTTCTTTTGTGGGTTCAGGGAACTCTGTGGTACCGCATTGCGTGAATTTTTTATTGGAAGCTTGTCGATTGAGATGGGTCTCTGTATTTGGAATTTGAGAGACGTTGGATTCTTTAAATTGTGTCTCCGATGGTTCTCGTTCGACGTATTGCGTGCACACTGTTTCCCCTTTTTGCGCACCGCAAACTAAATGTTTTTCACCATTAGCTTCTCGCGATATGGTTTTATCTTCTGCCGTAGGTACTTTGACGATAAATGAATCCCGTGGTTTGGATGCTGTTTGTTCTGGAAGTATTTCTTTAAGATTTTTAGCTTCTTCAGCTTCGGTCCGTTTCGAAGGAGTCTCTGATTTTTCCATTTCTGCAGTCAGTTCTTCAGGAATCGTTTCGGGCTCTTCTCTTTCCTTGGAATCAGGCTCTCTTTTTTCCTTAGAATCAAGTTCTTTTTTTTCCTCAGAATCAGGCTCTTCTTTTTCCTTAGAAACAGGCTCTCTTTTTTCCAGAGAAAGAGGCTCTTTTGATTTTTCTGCTGCTGAAACTGAGGCTCTTCTTTTTTCTATGATAGTCAGTAATTTAGATTTTAGAATTCTCTCTCTGTTTTTATCGTACGCCAATTTAATTTCATCCTGTTTCATAGTTCTCTCATCTTTTACCTGCGCAGAAGACTCGGGTCTTTCTGCATTTGTTGCAGTCTTTGAAATATCTGTTTTCCTTATTCCTTCATCTTTGGTACTCATCGAACGCTTTAAACTATCTCTTTTCCCATTTATTTTTCCATTTCCAGATATCTCCTTTTTTAAAACAACAGTTTCGTCTTTAGCATCGATCTTTCCCTTCGTATCGCCAGTGATTTGCGCGGGTAATTCGTCTTTTTTAATTTTTGGGATATTATTGTTATATTTCTTGTTTACGTCAGCATCACGTGGAGTTTGCTCAACGATCTTATCACTTTCGGCGTGTTGTTTCGATCGGGCACTACGTCGTTTTATCGTGTCCATTGCTTTTTTCAATGTCTTACACAACAGCGAGTCTTTAAGCTTGTCTTTCACCGAGTTTCCCTTCACTTTTTTCTCATCTTCCTCCTTTCCTTTTTTTTCCTCGGAAACATTCACATCTTTGTTCTCCTCCTCCGTTTTTTCCTCAACTGCTTTACTCAACTTTGAATCGTGTCTCCTTTCGGAAATTGGAATTTTGGGTTTTACAATTTTTTGCGGAATTTTCTCGTGATTTTTGACAACATTTTTAGCAACTACAGGCTTCTTTGGCGACGTCAGAATAGTTTTATCACTGATTCTTTTCGGAGATGCCTTTAATTGCGCTCGCTGCTTTAAGATACTATTACGTAATTGGGTTTTCAACTTAGATTCACGTAAATCAACAGACTGTTTAGATGCCTCATCTTTAATTATCCTCGAATTCCTCTTAACCCGTTTACTTTCATTAGATTCTCTATGTTTATTTTGTTCTCCCTCCAAATTCCTACTATTTATTTTTCCTTCTCCGTCATTATCAACAGCCTGTTTATTCCTCTCATTATTATCATCCTCATTTGCCTTATCTTTCACCGGTAACAGTTCATTACGAGATAATTCCTTCCTTAATTTCTCTTCATCCTTCGCCGATACACGTTTCGTACTTGTCCTCGATAATTCATTCACCAATTCCTCCTTTTTTTCCTCCTCCACGATGGGTGTTTCACGAACTTCAAGCTTTTCTTTCCTTTCATTCTCTCCTTTCGATAATTCTATCACACCTTTCCCATCCTCTCTCGATTTTTCACCTATTATTAATTCCTCAGCCTGCTTCTCATCCTTTTCACTAGCAAAACAATCCTCTCTCCCCTCCTCCTCCTCAGCGATGCAAGAACAAACCGACCATTGTTTCCCTGCATTTTCTCTCTGCGTTTTCAAAGACTTCCGTTTAATTCTATAATTATTAAATACCTTCCTGTCGCTCGAACCACCTGCAAAATTCTTCTCTTCTTTACAGCAACAGTTAGAATTCGTTCGAGTACTTTCACTCAGGTCATCCTCCTCTCTTCTATCACTTGCAGCGATGCAAGTGCAGCTGGAATTTGTAATACTGTCAAAAGAATCGTAGCGAGCGTTCGTACAAATAGACTTCAATTGCCAATCGCTCTCGGCCTCTAAACAGCTTTTCCTATCAACGCAAACGCGCCTTGATAACCACCTATCATTATCATTTTTATCAGCTGAAATTTGTCCCTTATCGTTTTCCCAGACTCGTTGATACTTCGAGTAATCATTGTCTGATAAACAAACGTTAGAATTCGTCTCGCTGTACGTGGATCTCCAGGACCAGTTTCCGATCTCCATCGAGTTCGAAGCGACATTAGGAAGAGGATAGGTCGTGTCGCTTGACAAAACAAATAAATCGCTTCTGTCGAACGTTTGATCGCTTAAATTCGACATCTGGAAGCTTTCCGAGTCTTTTTCGATGAAGCTGGACTCTGTTTTACTCGCGATAATGTTTTCTCTGCTGTGGATGTCATTTTTGATGAAATCGTAGTCGAACTTTGGTGGGAGAAAATTTGAATTTGCGGGCGAAGGGATAACATCGCTGGTTTCGCTATCAATTTCTTTTATGTCGTTTAAAAAATTCTGAGAATCTTGTGATTTCTTTCTCTTATTTTGAATATTAGTTTCCAATTTACTCGAAGGAACGCTCGATTCCTCCGTCGTGGTCTCCGAGATCGTCTTCGAGCAGGATTTCGATTTTTCTTTCTCTTTTGTCTGGAAAAAAAGAAACAATTATTGGAATAACGGGATATTTGTGTGTAATTAAATCGTGAATTTACTTGAGCATTTTCTACAGTCTCTGAGCAAATGTAAATATTCACGTTTCCCGTCATTCTACGATTATCGGTCTTCACGTTATTCATTAATTTCTGCTGCTTTTTATCTCTCGAATTCTCGCGAAGATTTTCTTTCTTTTTATCAATTTTCGAATTTTCCACCTCGTGATTTTTCTTGGGATGCTTCTGAATCGCATTGTAAGTTTGAATATCACGTCGATTTACATTATAAATATTTTCACGAGGTCTCGTGCTAATTTGTCGATTATTCGATATTTCTTGAATCACGTGAGACCGATTTTCGTGTTTATTTTTTACTCGTGCCTTCTCCTTGCAAATATTTTTATCGTAGCATGTCTCGTCTTCTTTATTCCGTCTCTTTTCAATCTCCAGCGATGAAATCCTTTCTTCCTCTTGCTGCTATTAACAACATTACCGTTTTAGATATTACAAAGAACTCTCTAATCATACAGAAAAGTTACACGGCATCAAGTATTTAATATTTTTATCATCCTCGATACTTGCATCTTAAATACCATTCTACACTGCTTCGCAATAGCTTCCACCGCTTCCTTCATCGATGTATTAATGATATCTGCCAATTTCGTCAAACTAACGCCACTCTCCAACTTCCGTTTCTCTCCAGAAAATTCGCAAGGCTGCCAGCTGAAATTTTTCATGTCGCAATTCCTCCAATCGCAGGTTCTTTCCATCGAGGAACGTTTTTCTTCCTCATCCATCGTTTCTTCCTTTTCCCTCGATTCCTCCTTCGTTCCAACACTTTCTACAACCTTCTTATCATCTCTCTTTAAATCCTCGGTAATTAGATTTCCCGAAATTATTTTTTCTTCTTTAACCGCAACAATCGGTTTCTGAGGATCGGTTGAAATCGATGCGTCTATCGACAGAGGCGGAGGAACGCTTGTTGCCTTTTCATCGTGAAACGGATAAACAGTGTTTGTTGCGTTGAAAGACTTGCGAGGCAATTCTTCTTGTTGATTTACGTTTAGAAGACTTTTTTCTAATTGTTGCTCTTGATTCAAAATATTGCTGGTATTTCTCTCGGAAGTTTTTACTTCCGATTTCTGCGTTGGATTTCTTGTAGACAAGAGATCCCTCAGTCCCATTGTGACATTGAAAAATTGGAATTTTCTTGGTTCTCTTGATTAAGTTGATTTGAAATTTGAAAGGTAATTCTTGACGACAGGAGGAAGATATTTTTAGATTGTACGAGGAGTTTGAAAGTATCGTCGACATCTCCACGAGTCGATGATGCAGTGCAAATGTGATTTCTTATTTCGTAATCCTTCCAACCGATTACTCGCTGGCGTAAAGTTGTTTTTCCATTAATTACAATCTCTCCCGTTACTCGTAAATAGCGTGTGTCTTTATCACTTTGATGTGTTTGCAGTATATTGCATATTTTATCTGTTGTTATTACAATTCATTTTCTTCTTTTCTTCGTGTTGCTTCATGCTTCGCAGTTTTAGGATATCGATATTCAAGAGGCAACTGTTAACAAATATGTTTGATACCGAATCGTGAAGAATTTAAAACACTTTAAAGAAGCACTGAAAATTCAGAAATATTTCGAGTGCAAGAAATTTTAAGAAATTACGAATTTTATAGTTTCCTGTGACAGAACATGTTGCACTTCGCTGTCGAAAAATAAGGAAAAAAGGTTATAACAAAGAACGATCAACTTTTAGAATTTGTGGCGAAATCGAATGCAAAGATGTATTGTTCGATTGCAATTTTTTAAAAATAACACTTATAACTCATATTTTATCTGGTAGATTCGTTATTATCGGTCGTTCCTTCCTCAGAAGGAACATCGGAGTCATTTGTTGTGCCGGAACATTTGCAAACGGATGATGCATCGCTTAGAAATTCTGGATCGCTCGTATAATTCTTGTAGAATTCATCCGGTAAAAGTTTGCGTCTCATACTTCGCTCTTGATTTCTGCTTCTTTCTCTTTTATCGGAATACGGCTGCAGATGCAGATAAATCATTGATAAAGTTTCTGCTGACCAACGAGGAACGATAAATTAATCAATTTTCACGTACTTTTAATGCACCGACAATTTTCTTCGTGACTTTTCGCACAATTTTGGATGATCTCGCACGATTTCTCTTATCATCGAGTGGAAATAGTTGCTTCACTTCCTTAGTTTTATCTGCATTTTTTGAAAGCTGTATCAATGGCACGTTTTGCTCTGCCCTTTCATTTCTTTGACGCATTTTCTCGCGAAGTTGATGCATCAAATTTCTGAAAGCCCTCGTTTCCTGGTAAGGGAGTTTCATCCCCTTTTTCGTCAATTTCGACGAAACCTAGAACAAAGACATTATTTACAGTATTATTTGAGATCAAAGTGACTATAAAACACTTGCAAAATTATTATAGTTAATTTATTTTTTGGTACATACGGGAACAGCATCGTTGCGTTTAACGGAAGTAAGATTATCTTGATTTTCCCTTCTGCAACGTTTCACGAGATCGTCTTTTCGTGGAGAACCCGAAAGTCTTCGCCTTTCTGCTTCTCTTTTGCGAATCAGTCTCATTCTGTCGTGTGCTTTTAGCTCCTCGATTAATTCAGGACTTTGATACATCGGCAGGTATTTTTTTAATACGGGATATTCCAATGATTTTTGCATCCTTTCGCGCATTTCCGGTTTTTCCGGAAGGGCTTCCGAAGAAGTCGATATTTCGGAGTATACTTTATAATTTCTCGAATGACATCGACAGGAGGATTCAGTGCACGGTTTCCATTCGATTTGACGGTGAAAATTGCCTGAATTTTCTTTAGAATGATAAACAGACGATTGAGAAGAAGAGATTTCTCCGTCTTTCGTAGCTCTATGTAAATTTTCTTTAGTTTGAGATGGAATTATTGGTCTGAAGCCAAGTACCGATTGTCCAGCGGCTTGTAAACCCTTCTTATTTTTTTCGCTATTTCCAGCATCTTTGTTAGCATCTTTGGAATCGTCGGTTGATGTCTTGCTGTCCAATGGACTTAGATTTATATTTTTTCCAATTTTGTTACGTCCCTGAATTTTTTTATCGCTACGTTTTTCGTCAACTGAGCCAGGAAGTTTACCAAGTTCCACAGAAGGCACTCGTTTGCCTCTTGCTGCATTTTTTGTCTTGTCTTCCAAAGATTCTTGCTTCGAATAAGCAAATCTTGATTCATCGGCGACCGTTTTTCGCGAGTTAGTTGCAGGTGAAAATTTAATTTGCTTCTTCGATTTTTGTCGAACACCGTAAAGTTCCAGGCCTGCGAATGGATCTTGCAAATTTTCTTGTCGTTGCCTTACAGAGATTTCTTCCCTTTGGGACTCCAATTTTCGAGTACTTTCCGGGGATTCTGTTTCCTCAGTTTCCACCGTCTCGCTTTGTGAAGGATCCGTAGTATCCTCAGCTTTTGAATAAGTTTCACTGTTTGTACGAGTCTCCGTCTGCGAATCAGTTTCACTTTTCGTACGAATTTCTGTCTGTGAATCAACTTCAGATTTCGTACGACTTTCTGTTTCCGAATCAGCTTCAAAATTTTCCACGTCATGCGTATGTTCCGATATTGTACTCATGCCGTGCAAATCTTCACTTTTGTTTACGATACTTTTATACGTGCTTTCCGACGTACACGAACAAGATCTCTGAAACGTACGAACTTTTAATTCGCTCGGAATACTGAAGAATACCGTAAATTAAATTATAAAGTAACCTAATTACATATGAATATACAGGGTGTCCCGTAATTGGTGGTACAACCGAGCAGGGGATGATTCTACATGAAAAACTGAGTCGAAAATATAGAATAAAATTTGTTGATACAAGGCTTTGTTTTCGAGAAACATGAGTTTGAAAATTTGTGTAGTGTGCGTGCACTCGGCTTACTTGCGGCTCAACGGACTTTATTTTGAGTTACCTCAACCTCTGTTCGCAAAGGTTTTCGAGATCTGTATACATCGAATAAGTCGAAGGTCGGGGTTACAATGGTCTAATTACCTTTGAAGAATTCGTTTAATTCATAAATTGCTGGAAGTGCTGTCCACGTTGTTGTAGACATAATTGTGCTCTTCGTATTATATTCCTTCGAACCTCTCGTAATGTACAATTATTATGAGAGGTTCGAAGGAATTTAATACGAAGAGCACAATTATGTCTACAACAACGTGGACAGCACTTCCAGCAATTTATGAATTAAACGAATTCTTCAAAGGTAATTTTAACGTTGTAACCTCGACCTTCGACTTTATTCGACGTTACACGGATTTCGAAAACCTTTGCGAACAGAGGTTGAGGTAACTCAGAATAAAGTCCGTTGCGCCGCAGGTAAGCCGAGTGCACGCACACTACACGAATTTTCAATCTCATGTTTCTCGAAAACAAAGCCTTGTATCAACAAATTTCATTCTATATTTTCGACTCAGTTTTTCATGTAGGATCATCCCCTGCTCGGTTGTACCGCCAGTTACGTTACGCCCTGTATATCTTTTATTGTTTTAAAGTGACACAAATACAGGGAGTCCCGTAACTGGTGGTACAACCGAGCAGGGGATGATTCTACATGAAAAACTGAGTCGAAAATATAGAAAAAATTTGTTGATACAAGGCTTTGTTTTCGAGAAACATGAGTTTGAAAATTTGTGTAGTGAGCGTGCACTCGGCTTACCTGCGGCTCAACGGACTTTATTCTGAGTTACCTCAACCTCTGTTCGCAAAGGTTTTTGCGATTTGTATACATCGAATAAGTCGAAGGTCGGGGTTACAATGTTCTAATTACCTTTGAAGAATTCGTTTAATTCATGAATTGCTGGAAGTGCTGTCCACGTTGTTGTAGACATAATTGTGCTCTTCGTATTAAATTCCTTCGAACCTCTCGTAATGTACAATTATTATGAGAGGTTCAAAGGAATTTAATACGAAGAGCACAATTATGTCTACAACAACGTGGACAGCACTTCCAGCAATTTATGAATTAAACGAATTCTTCAATGGTAATTTTAACGTTGTAACCTCGACCTTCGACTTTATTCGACGTTACACGGATTTCGAAAACCTCTGCGAACAGAGGTTGAGGTAACTCAGAATAAAGTCCGTTGCGCCGCAGGTAAGCCGAGTGCACGCACACTACACGAATTTTCAAACTCATGTTTCTCGAAAACAAAGCCTTGTATCAACAAATTTTATTCTATATTTTCGACTCAGTTTTTCATGTAGAATCATCCCCTGCTCGGTTGTACCGCCAGTTACGTTACACCCTGCATGAGAGAAGTAATGCTTTACAAAGAAATCATTTTCAGTGATGATATTCCAATTGTCTCCTTTTCCACTGTGCGACGAGGACTTCGCGTCTGACAAAGCATTGACTTTATTTACTTGGCGAATGCACTTCCCTCGCGCTCGTTGTTCCTTCGTTTCGTCCACTTCAAAGTACGATGACCGTTGTGAAACTGATTCCAGATATCTGAATTAAATTAAATTCAGAAGTTATTAACCGATATTAATTTATAACGACGTTATAATTTCACCTTGGTAATTCTTTCGTGGTGAATTCCTTTCGACAAGGATGATGTAAATTCTGGTTTTCTGACGTCTCGCATCCCGGGCACGGAATTTGCGAATCTCTATCAATGAAATAATTGTACGAAAATTCTTTCTCTGCTGGTCGTTCTTCGACAGTAGAACGGTCTTTCGTTTTTAAAAGAGCTCCATCTTCTTCAGCGTCGGACAAAGAAAAAGACGAGGACGATACCGAAGAATACTCCTTTGTTTCTTCGTCACTGATTGTTTCCGTTAACTCCGTTGGTTTCCGTTGAACTATATCAACTAGCTTGCTCACAAGAGACGATCGCTTCCTCCGACGTTTCTTATCAGTGCCTGTATCACTTGTCTGTTAATATAGAGTTGATTTCATCAACAAAACTGATAAGATTTAGCAACAGAAATTGCATAAAAACACAGAAGGTGAAAATTGTCAGAAATAATGGTGAAAAATAGGACGTAAGTGTATTTCAAAGATAAAACACCTTTCTCTTGCTAAGCCATGGAATCCTCGAAACTGCACCAGTGAGCTTATTTACACGACCCAGTTTTTCCTCGGTCATTCGATCTTTGAGGAGTAATTCTTTCGAATCGTCGTCGTCTTCTATTTCTGTACGTATAACTTCTTCCTCGTCGACTTCCTCGGTCGGCCAGGATTCCGTATCGGCGATCGAGGTCGATGATACCGAATCTGTCACCCCAGAGGATGAGATTCGTGATTTCTTTTTCAATCTGGCACGGAACTTCTTATCCTCTCTGGCTGCGAAATGTTCTATCGGAGTTTCGGCGTCGGAACTTGCCTCTGTGATCGATGCCTCCTCGAATATCTGTGCTCAGAGCCAAGAAAATGAAAATAGCGCGCGTCCATTGCAAAACTTGCAAATTACAAATGTATTTCGCACTCGAGTAGTAACATCGTCCCTTATTTTTTGCCCTTCGACATCTTTGAAGGGCTTTCTCTCATCTTCCATCGATACTTCTTCCGCTGATTCGTCCTGATAGGCTAAAATATTTGATAATAGTCAATGAACCGATGATAATTTCGATTTTTATTATTAATTATGAATAAGTCTGAATATGTGAGGGAGAAGTTATTAGTTTTTTTTAAAGTACTGTAGGAGTAGCTGGTGTCGGAAGTACGGTCGATATCTTCGGTTTCCCTGTCATCGATTTCGTCCTTTGACTTCTTTTCTGCTATTTCGACTCTTTTCAATTCCATTTCCTCGTCGACCTTCCCGGGTTTGTATTTCAATATTCTGTCATCCGTTGGCAATTGATCCTCCGAAGAATCTCTAATGACAGTAGCGATTCATTATCGAAATTCATCATCGCCAAAATTTAAGATAACAATTACCTCTCCTCGCTCATATCCGACAGATCGCCATACTCGATCGGCGATTTACAAATAGTGCAGATATTTTGCAAGTCCGCGAAACACTGCGTGCAAAAGAGACCCACGCATCCAGGACTCGAGCATTTTATATGTAAATTCTTATCAGAAACTTCAATCGCCCCGCAAAGGAGACAAGTATTCTGTTTTAGCGGAAACAAGATGTTCAAAAATGGACAAATTGCAGTCAAACGTTCCCTCAGAGTTACTCTCTCTATCTTTTCCCCCTCTGTCATACCAAACTTTCGGCGCAATTGACGTCTTGCAAATTTTAAAAAATTCCCTCTGGATCTGCACGAACGAAAGTAATATTTTCAAGTATCGTGAAATTTTCTATCGTTTCAAAATTCATAAATTATACCTGATAATATGATTATACAACCAAGCCGCCCTTTGCTTCGCTCTGTCAGGATAATATTGACACATAACCACTTGTCTCAGACGTAAGCCATAGGGCTCGAAAATTGCCATGAGCCAGGAGAAGATAATTAGCGTTGCAATTCTAACATATTTATCGAAATCCGGAGGGATAGGAGTTGGAAGACACGAAACCGTGTCGACTTCCATTTCTCTGCCATGGGGTGTGAAAGTGTTTACTATGCTTCTATAAAGTTCTGCCAGGTATCCTTCTCCCGAGACGTTTACCGTGACAACATTCGGTCGTTCGACCTGTTAAAGTTGTATATGAGATTCGTATATAAAAATGAAACAAATCTACCATTTAGGACGTACTTTGCTCTGAAACCTGCCATGATATCGAATGGCATTTAAAATCCAATAAAGACTGTAATCAACCACGAGGTAGATAATGAGTTTCAACGTGGCTAAACCGAGAAATACAGCTGATTTTGTTAGCCTGACTTTTTCTACTTGGATCAGCGTGATCGACGTTAACGGAATATATTTATTCCTTTCTCTTGGATTAAGTGGAAGAACAGTTTCTTTATCTTGTCGAGTTCTTATTATATCGATAGTGCGAATGTCGCTGGTTATGTATTTATTATCGAATCGTTCCTTTGTTAGCCACTTGTGACGATAATGCATCACTCTAAAAGTTTGTTCGACATTGTAGAAGTAATTAGGGATTCTTCGTTGATGTTTCATAACGGTAGAGAAATTCTTACTTCAGCAATAGAAAGAAAATGAAGAATGCCGTTATAAAACGCATCCAGTCGAAAACGTGGAAAAATCTGTCTGCTCTCGTTCGTATTTCCGTAATGATGGCAGTTGATACTTCTCTCGTTGATTTGCTCTGATTCGTTTCGAGTTGAAAGGAATGCGAGAACTTAATTTTCACGTAGAACATCGCCTTCATTTGCATCGCGAATCTTTTAACCTCTGAAAGTCCCGATAATAACGTATCAATAAAATACCGTTCGTTGACCGACAACAATTTGAATGAAATGATGTTTCGTTTCTGTTCTAGAACATTACTCGCTCGTACAGCGTTGACAACTGTGTCGGCAACGTAAGAAACCAGCATGCAGATAAAATCCAACGGCTTTACAATATAACAGAGTGCACCGACAAGGTAAGTGAGATTACAAATAACACCAATTACTGGGCCTAATTTTGCCCTGCAATCGGCGACAGCGCCGTCAAAGACTCTTTGGCATCTATCAAACGGAGTGCCTAATTTTTTGTTGCAGATATTTATGATACTTCCTAACCACTGGAAGACCGACGTGATAACTCTTGCTGGAAATAGTTTTAAAAGAAAATAAGTTAAATGTAGGGCGCAAGTTCGTTTTCACGTTTTGAACAGTAGACGTGAAAGTACCTACCTATACTTAGAACGAGTCTCTTAATTGCAACGAGAGTCTGTTTGATCTGTTGTACAACCATCTTCACTGTTTTTATGACTTTTGATATCGCATTACCAAGAGCGTAGAAGGGTTGTTTTGCTAAGTCTACGATATTTTTCACGGCTTGCTTGAGCTGTTCCTAAAGTTCGTGTAATAATTGAAATGGATTGAATGAAATATCTATTTGATATTTTAGAGTAATGTTCGATTTAACAAAATTAACAAGCTGATGTTTGACTGTGTCAACAAAGAGCATTTTTTTAAATGATTGACGTAATGAGTACGGGCAGTTTTTGCGGTAATCGAATCGTTTGGAAAAGAACGTCATACTTGTCCACACGCGAGCGACTCTGAAAGAATGCCGATGTTGTGTAAAGTATTTTTTACTGGTCCTGTTAATGCTAATATATAAGCATACGCCATTAATGCTTGTCGTCCACGCTTCGAAAAGAATTGCGGCAATAGCAAAAATACTATGCATCTGAAAAATATAATGCAGGCAGACTTCAGAGGATAGATTTTAGAAACAAATTTTCGTAAATTACTATGAGATCATGCAATTTTCTATCATTTCTATAATCCATATATCGTGGTACATTAAAGAGGCAAAAGCAGAAGATACTCACCGTACTCTATGAAAAAATGCCAAGCCAAGCGTTAAAATTATTCCAATTACCATACAAAGAAATATGGCCGATGAGAGTTTAAAGTTCAATTGAAATACGAAAAATATGAAGAATATATACGTGAGAACTATTCCACCAAAAAAGCCAAAAACGCTCTTCAGTACGTAATTTTCGAACGTACCATCCGTCCGAAGAGACAATACTTTTCTATAAGGCCATGAATTTTTTCCGCAAGGAGTAACTTTATCCCAAAAACTTTTTATTTGTTTCTCGCATCTGTCCAAATGGATTTATTACGATACGAACGATAACTTATAATGACCGTTGTATTTTCTTACGATTTATTACAAAAATATTTTTGACAACTAACGGAAAGTATCAGAGATTACCGCAATTTTTTACGACGAATCCGTTGCCTCCAATTTAAATGTGGTTTGGCATCTCTCGAGAAGGCAATGGAGGTTAATTTTTCATCTTCGTACTTTTGCCTCGTGTTTTCCACTTTTCTGGCTTTGAGAACTAACTGAAGGAACGCCATGATCGTGCTGCGTGTACGTCTATGATATCACTTGATATTATTTACTCCTTTAACGAGTTTCCTATTGTGGTCACCATATTTATTGCTGAACCTATAATGTTACAATGACGGCCATGTACAATATTTTAACGATCATGCTGATATAGAAAAAGTCATCGACATCAATTGTCGCCTATACTATTGATGATCTTGTCAAACAAGTTTTCGAGGATATTGATCTCAGTTATCTCAATCATGAACGTATCAATTAAAATTCAATACTGAAGAGTTAATGAAGAATGAAGAGAGAATGAAAACATTTAGCACGTTGAACGCCTTATTTTAACAGCATTTTATATATTTAATGTAGCATTAAATATAATTTTTAATACATTTGATATAATAAATAATATATAGTATTAAATTTCCTTGAAATCAATTTCACCGGTCACCGGTAACCCCATGGCGTTCAGCGTGTTACAGATTATTTATAAGTCGTTTAGTGTTGCGTCAAAAGTCGTGTTTGATCGGTCGGTAGCTCGCGAAACATCCACGAGGATGTAGAAATGTACGTCGCAGAGATATGATGTATGTAATATTAAATCGCGAAGGGTGTCGGATCCCTCGGACGGATTTCAAAGTATCCCTCCTGGGATACTTATATTTTTACCGCGATTGGCGCCCGCGAGCGACCTAAAACATGTGTTCACCGGGAGCACCGATAATAATTATTTTGAATCGAACATGAAATCCGTATCCGAATATGCCCCGCCAAAACGTTGGCAATATCCCCCCTCCTCCCATTCTCCTGCTCATCGCGTTTCTGCAAAGCCATGCAATACGACAATCTCCAGTTCATTTTTATATTCGCGTTCATATTATTGTTTGATCGTATAATGATCAATTTTTTGAAATCTCAATCCCTGTCCGAGGCAACTTGCGGCACAGTTGGTGACATCGGAACGTAGCGAGGTCATATGTTGCCGTTCTTTGGGCGTTGGGAAGAGTTGGTATTGAGGTAGTCGGTCGACAGCTGTTTCAGTTGCGATTATATTATCATCTGGATAGCCTCATATCCCCATCGATATATCGATGCGCTTTGATATCAACTCTTGTCACGTTCTCGGTTCGGTTAACCCGACTCTCCGTAAATCGGACCCACGTCCCACACAGTAACTCAGGTTCGTTCCTGGCGGTGATGACGACTCGATTTAATCGTTTGATAGTTACAGTTAATTTTTAGAAACAGGCATATATCGTCCTGTTTCGTATGTCTTGCATAATGTTATGGAAATCTTATCACAGAGATATCTTTGTTAATACTTCCTTATACCGATCGGAACGATGTCAAAATGTGAAGTTTAATTTCCCGTTCTTGTAATGATTTCATGTTTTTGGTATTCCCCAAAGGGGGTCGATTTGAAATTATTCTTGTTATTACAATTATTGTACTCTCTTGAATATCAATTTTCCTACCATGGAATGTGAAATAACTCAGGTCCATGTTGAATCTCAGATATTGGCCGCAGATCCACGCCCTACTGTTCTCCGCGTTTCTCTTAAATAACCCATGCAACAGGACAGTGTCTTGTTGATGTTCATATTTAAACTCTCGTCCATCTTCTTATTCGATCGTTAAATGATCGATTTTCCCAGGTTGTCACTCCTCGTCGGGGGCAACTTGCGGCACAGTTGGTGACATCGGAACGTAGCGAGGTCACAAGTTGCCGTTCTTTGGGCGCTGGAAAGAGTTGGTGTTGAGGTAGTCGGTCGACAGTTGTTTTTAACTGCGATTATATTATCATCTGGATAGCCTCATATCCCCATCGATATATCGATGCGCTTTGATACCAACTCTTGTCACGTTCTTGGTTTGTATAACACGACTCTCCGTAAATCGGACCCACGTTCCACACTGCGACCCCAGGTTCGTCCCTAGCGGTGATGACGACTTGATTTCAACTATTGATAGTTGCAGCTGATGATTAGAAACAGGCAAACATCGTCTGTTTCGTGCATCTTCCACATTTATAGGATAATCTTATCACAGATATATGATTGTCAATACTTCTTGAATCGGAACGGAACCGATGACTTCTTCATGTTCATCTTTAAATTCTCGTCCATCTTCTTGTTCGATCGTTAAATGATCGATTTGCCCAGGTTGCCACTCCCCGTTGGGGGTAACTTGCGGCACAGTTGGTGACATCGGAACGTAGCGAGGTCACAAGTTGCCGTTCTTTGCGCGCTGGCAAGAGTTGGTGTTGAGGTAGTCGGTCGACAGTTGCTTCAACTGCGATTATATTATCATCTGGATATCATTATATCCCCATCGATATATCGATGCGCTTTGATATCAACTCTTGTCACGTTCTTGGTTTGTATAACACGACTCTCCGTAATTCGGACCCACGTTCCACACTGCGACCCCAGGTTCGTCCCTAGCGGTGATGACGACTTGATTTCAACATTTAATACTTACAGCTGATGATTAGAAACAGGCATACATCGTCTGTTTCGTGCATCTTCCATATCTATAGGAAAATCTTATCACAGAGATATCATTGTTAATGCTTCTTTAATCCGAACGGAATCGATGACTTCTTCATGTTCATGTTCAAATTCTCGTCCATCTTCTTATTCGATCGTTAAATGATCGATTTGTCCAGGTTGTCACTCCTCGTCGGGGGCAACTTGCGGCACAGTTGGTGACATCGGAACGTAGCGAGGTCACAAGTTGTCGTTCTTTGGGCGCTGGAAAGAGTTGGTGTTGAGGTAGTCGGTCGACAGTTGTTTCAACTGCGATTATATTATCATCTGGATAGCCTCATATCCCCATCGATATATCGATGCGCTTTGATATCAACTCTTGTCACGTTCTTGGTTTGTATAACACGACTCTCCGTAAATCGGACCCACGTTCCACACTGCGACCCCAGGTTCGTCCCTAGCGGTGATGACGACTTGATTTCAAATTTTATAGTTGCAGCTGATGATTAGAAACAGGCAAACATCGTCTGTTTCGTGCATCTTCCATATCTATAGGAAAATCTTATCACAGATATATGATTGTTAATATTTCTTGAATCCGAACGGAACCGATGACTTCTTCATGTTCATATTAAAATTCTCGTCCATCTTCTTGTTCGATCGTTAAATGATCGATTTGTCCAGGTTGCCACTCCCCGTTGGGGGCAACTTGCGGCACAGTTGGTGACATCGGAACGTTGCGAGGTCACAAGTTGCCGTTCTTTGGGCGCTGGCAAGAGTTGGTGTTGAGGTAGTCGGTCGACAGTTGCTTCAACTGCGATTATATTATCATCTGGATATCATTATATCCCCATCGATATATCGATGCGCTTTGATATCAACTCTTGTCACGTTCTCGGTTCGGTTAACCCGACTCTCCGTAAATCGGACCCACGTTCCACACTGCGACCCCTGGTTCGTCCCTAGCGGTGATGACGACTCGATTTAATCGTTTGATAGTTACAGTTAATTTTTACAACAGGCATATATCGTCCTGTTTCGTATATCTTGCATAATGTTGTGGAAATCTTATCAGAGAGATATCTTTGTTAATACTTCCTTATACCGATCGGAACGATGTCAAAATGTGAAGTTTAATTTCCCGTTCTTTTAATGATACTATGTTTTTGGTATTCCCCTAAGGGGGTCGATTTGAAATTATTGTTGTAATTAAAATTATTGTACTCTCTTGAATATCAATTTGTCTATCATGGAATATGAAATAATTCAGATTCGTATTATATCGTATACATTGGCCGCAGAAAATTGAGCAAGATCCGCGCCCCACTGTCCTCCGCGTTTCTGTTAAAAAACCCATGCAATACGACAATGTCCAGTTCATACTTATATTCGCGGATATATTGCTGTTCGATCGTAGAATGATCGATTTTTTGAAGTCTCAATCTCTGTCCGAGGCAACTTGTGGCACAGTTGGTGACATCGGAACGTAGCGAGGTCACAAGTTGCAGTTCTTTGGGCGCCGGCAAGAGTTGGTGTTGAGGTTGTCGGTCGACAGCTGCTTCAGCTGCGATTATATTATCATCTGGATAGCCTCATATCCCCATCGATATATCGATGCGCTTTGATATCATCTCTTGTCACGTTCTCGGTTCGGTTAACCCGACTCTCCGTAAATCGGACCCACGTCCCACACAGTGACTCAGGTTCGTTCCTGGCGGTGATGACGACTCGATTTAATCGTTTGATACAGTTGATGGTCAGGAACAGGCATACATTGTCCCGTTCCGTGAGTTTTTTAAATTGCCGATTTTGCATGCTATCCGAAAAATCTCGTTACAGAGATATCAGTGTGAACACCGGAAGTGTCGGGGAAAGTTCGTTATACTTTCATGGAATTCAATTTGTTGTTGATAGAATAAGAATTCACTCACGTCCATATTAACACCAACCGTACCGGCACTTTGCGCGTATCTATTCATACTGGGGTCGATCATTTGACTTGTTATAAAACAATGAATTTAATTTTCGAAAGGACACAGAGACCCATATTTTATTAAATAATACGTAAACTTCTAAATTTTCTTTCCGTTGTACCGGTCATTTGACCGTGCGTGGTACGGTTCGCGTTAAGTCGTGATTGTGTTACATTTGAGTTGCAATTAAATTTTGTACATTACAAAATTCTTTTATTACCAAATAAAGCATACGTACGTTTCACTTACTCCAAACGTGTTTAGTATTTCTCACCACTCTTTTTTTTTATAGTAGATGGTGTAAGAGTAAATTAAAAATTTCGTGCGTTGCTATATTAGATGTAGAAATGAATTCCTTCCAAGTTTTTGATAGAATGAAAGCTTTATTTAAGAAAAGGCGTTACACCTTAATCATCGAAATATTCGCCATTATTATCAATGAATTTCCGCCACTTTTCTGGCAACTTGCGGATCCCGGTTCGATAGAAACTTGATAGCTTCGAAGCACTAAAGTCGTCTAGGCTTTTTCGCACCTCATCCTGAGTTCTAAGGGTGTCTCTGGTAAATGACACGAAGAGATCTGAATAATTAAAAATCAGATGGGGCCATATCTGGAGAATAAGCTGCGTAAGGCAGGGTTTCCGAGCCCAACGTGAAGATGAGATCTTTTGTCACCTTTGCTGCACGTGGACGAGCGTTGTCATGAAGAAGAAGAATCTTACGACTGCTTTAACAAGATAATGGTCGTTTACGATCGAGTTCGTTATTTAAATTAATTAATTGTTGTTGATAACGATTTGCGGTCATCCTTTCTCCCGGATTTAACAGTTCTTAATACAAAGTTCCTTTCATATGCAACAAAATTGCATAACAACACTTTCTTGGTAAGTATGTTTGATTTCGCAGCGAATGTCGTAGGCTGACCAGGATTTACCCAGAATTTTTGTTCTCTTCGGATTATCATGGAGAATCCATTTCTCGTCGCCTGCCACAATTTGATATAGAAAATCTTTTTTGTTAAAACGACTTATTTTTAACGAACCTTGTTCTCTGCGGACAGCTTATGTGGTACCCATTTTCCTAACTTTTGAATTTTGCCCACTCGATTTAAACGATACGAAACGCTTCTTTGACTAACACCAAGGTGCTCTGCAAGTTCTTTTTGTGTTAGCGTGGAATCAATGTCAAAAAGATTCTGTAATTCTTAATTTTCGAACTTTCGAGGACCTCCCGCACGTGGTCGATCTTCCAAATCAAAGTCACCTTCTTTAAACCTTTTGAACCAATTCTTGCCTGTTCTATCGCTTACCGTGTCATCACGGTAAGCGTCACTAATCATTTTGGCAGCATTTTGCATTAAATGCAAAAAGTATGCAATGTCGAATATGCTGTTTCGTACTTGTCATGGTAAACACCACAGTTCTACGAGGTTATAATGTGAATTGCCGACATGGTGCAGTCTTTTGTTTTCTATTTAAATTACTGAAGTCTGCGGCTTAAGTTGTTAAAAGATTGGAAACTTATTTCGTAGTACAGCACTGTAGTAACCGGCTGAAGTCCGCCAGAAGGAACTCTTTTCTATACCTAATATATATACACATATACTTTTCACTCCTTTTTACGATATATATTATAATAGCAATAATAGAGTATAATATTCTCAAACGCGGGCAGATACAACATAACGGTACAAGCGTCAGGATCCGCTTGTATCAGCTCTCTCTGCGAAATAGTATATTGCCGATATCGCGACGATGTGACCGAGATGTGACTTCGTTGGGCCCTAGGCTTCGACTCTTTTCGCGACGCTTTCCCTCCTTCGGTGGTGGAGTCCATCAGGGACCTCTTTTCCCCGAAAGGCCCCGTAGGGACGAGGGTCGTCTTCCTCCCTCGCTAGAGAAAGTGTCCTCTTGACGAAAGCCAGGCGTGAGAATGCCCAGCTCGGCGTCTCGCTGGCGCGGAGTCTCACAATGGATTTGGAATGAAATCGGTAACGTTTGAGATAATACTGACACGATAACGCAAGGAAGCGACCGGGCAAATTAGAGAGTATTCTTAGATTCTTTTAGTACAACGATCTACAATAGTAACTTGACTTTCAATTTTACGTTCAGCGTGATAGTCGGTTACACAGTAATTCTTATCAAATACTATTGGCAGTAAAATCACCAAACACCTCGAGAAAGTTCGGCTAGTAAATGAAAACTCCATTTGTACCAATTTGGCAAAACGAAATACTTTTCATGGCGTCGAAGTGCAGCAAACGGAGGTCTGAATAATGAAAATATTTTCAAGAAATGGAAGGGAGAATGGTTTCGTGATAGGGCCGACGGGGGGACCTTCATGGGCCTATGGGCTTGGCGTACTCGGGGTCACCCGATCGACGTGGATGGAGAGTGGTTAGGCGGTCCTGTGTAAATTCCCCAGGGGCCTGTCCAGCTTGCTGGGCAGGTACGGGTTTGGCGTACCCGGGGCACCTGAGCCAAAGGGGCGTGGGATGGTGGTATATCCCACGTCTCTTCTAGATCGTGGGCCTCGTTGGGCCCGAGTCCGGCGAGGCATTGCAGCCACGATAAGGGTGGGGTGCAGTCATTCATTTATCACTCTTTTATTTAACATGAATATCGTAGTTATCTACAATATGATTTCTATTGTCTTTAGATACATTTCCGGGTAGGCTTAGAAAGTAAAAACTCCCTTTGCACTATTTTGGCAAAATGAAAAATCTTTCACGGCGTCAAAAAGGCTGCAACAGGAGGTATGAATGATAAACAAATTTGCAAAATGGTTGGGAGGTTGGGTTCGGGATAGGGCCCCCTGGGGCTTCACCCCGAGATGAATCCTGATGTGCTATGAAAATTTGCTGAAGTATCTTTGTTCCCATTGTCACATCTCGTTGTCTAGTTTGTTGATGCTTTAAAAAGGAATTAGGCTAGGTAATTCTAACTAGCTAAATAATATACAAGTAGATAATTCATAGCACTTGGGTTCTCGACACGGTGAAGCCCCGAAGAGTCTGAATATATTCAGATTCATCAAAAAAATACGGTACGATTATCTTTATCCCTTCCCCTTATATAATCGTACCGTTTATATAATGTATCTCTTTTCAGTTATATCCCATGTGTTATAATTTTATATTTGCTTCTATTGTCTGATGAATTGTTTGTGTTTTACATTCATTTTCAGCATAATTGATTTGTAAATGAGTTTTTACAGGTTTATAATTGTACCATCGTTTCTGCTGTGTAATGATTTTTTTGTGTTTGGAATTTACGATTTTAATAACCTTAATATTTAATATTTAAATGTTTCCATTTCCTCCATGTTCCCCCAACATAGCACCACACATTGAACCTCCCGTTACATTGTATCGTAGATTAAATTCTGGTTTTAGTATTATTATTAGTTGGGTGTAGTTGTATTGCCAGATTAAGTAGTTTGGGCTAATTAGATTTTTGTTTTTTTCTTTGGTTCCACATAATTTTTCAGGTTTTTCTTTTCAGCGTCCCTTTTTCAGGTTTTTCTTTTCAGCGTCCCTTTTTCAGGTTTTTCTTTTCAGCGTCCCATTTTCAGGTTTTTCTTTTCAGCGTCCCTTTTTCAGGTTTTTCTTTTCAGCGTCCCTTTTCAGGTTTTTCTTTTCAGCCACATTTTTCAGGTTCAGAGTTTTTAGGTTTATTATGTTTCATTTTAAAATTAGTTCAGATTTTTCTACTAAATCCGAAACTGTACCATGAGGAAGTAAAGTATTTTCCCGATAGTAGAGTTTTATTTGGAAAAGAACGTAGTACTTTGCAATATTCAGATTAAGGGTTAAAATTAATCTAATTATCATATACCGAGTTATAGCTGATGAGAGTTTAAAGTTCAATTGAAATACGAGAAATGCCAAGAATATATTCGTAAGAACTATTCCATCAACAAAGCGAACAATGCTCTTCAGTACGTAATTTTCGAACATCATTTTATGTAATAAAATATATATAATATTCGTGCTCGCGAATAGACAACGCCTTTCTACAAAGCTAAGAATTTCTATTCTTTTTTCTGGTACGTATCCGTATCGCACTTAATATTTATATATTCTTTGTTAAGTCGCCCGTTTTTTATGGTCAAAGGAAGATCTCTTTACAGAAATGGCATTGTTAAGACGTTGATCACCGGCATAGTGTTCAAACAATCCCTCACATCCGGGTGGGTGACACTTAATATTTGATGTTAAAGTAGACTGTAGACTGTACAGTATACGACTGTATACCGAACGATAGAAGATGAAATTTGTAGGACAGATTTAATCGTGCAGGGTGTCGGGACCCTCGGGCAGTGGCCAATGTATGTCGAAAAGTGTTCATCGTGAATAGCGCCCGCGTGCGACCTGCGACATGTGTTCAAGCGGAACACCGTTATCGAATATTGCCAACACAACGCGAAATCCGTAGGCGAATCGCCAACGCGTGAAAGGGGTGCGGATACCCCTCGCGGCCCCCTAATGTGTTCAACGGGAACACCGATATCGAATATTCCGAACAGTAGGCGAAATCCGTAGCGCGAAATCCGTCGGTGAATCGTGAATCGCGAACCCCTGAAATCCGTCGGTGAATCGTAAATCGCAAACGCGCAAAATCCGTCGGTGAATCGTAAATCGCGAAATCCGTCGGTGAATCGTAAATCGCGAACCCGTGAAATCCGTCGGTGAATCGTAAATCGCGAAATCCGTCGGTGAATCGTAAATCGCGAAATCCGTCGGTGAATCGTAAATCGCGAACGCGCGAAATCCGTCGGTGAATCGTAAATCGCGAACCCGTGAAATCCGTCGGTGAATCGTAAATCGCGAACGCGCGAAATCCGTCGGTGAATCGTAAATCGCGAACCCGTGAAATCCGTCGGTGAATCGTAAATCGCGAACGCGCAAAATCCGTCGGTGAATCGTAAATCGCGAACGCGCGAAATTCGTCGGTGAATCGTGAATCGCGAACGCGCGGAATCCGTCGGTGAATCGTAAATCGCGAACCCGTGAAATCCGTCGGTGAATCGTAAATCGCGAACGCGCAAAATCCGTCGGTGAATCGTAAATCGCGAACCCGTGAAATCCGTCGGTGAATCGTAAATCGCGAACGCGCAAAATCCGTCGGTGAATCGTAAATCGCGAACGCGCGAAATCCGTCGGTGAATCGTAAATCGCGAACCCGTGAAATCCGTCGGTGAATCGTAAATCGCGAACGCGCAAAATCCGTCGGTGAATCGTAAATCGCGAACGCGCGAAATTCGTCGGTGAATCGTGAATCGCGAACGCGCGGAATCCGTCGGTGAATCGTAAATCGCGAACGTGCGGAATCCGTCGGTGAATCGTGAATCGCGAACCCGTGAAATCCGTCGGTGAATCGTAAATCGCGAACGCGCAAAATCCGTCGGTGAATCGTAAATCGCGAACGCGCGAAATCCGTCGGTGAATCGTAAATCGCGAACCCGTGAAATCCGTCGGTGAATCGTAAATCGCGAACGCGCAAAATCCGTCGGTGAATCGTAAATCGCGAACGCGCGAAATTCGTCGGTGAATCGTGAATCGCGAACGCGCGGAATCCGTCGGTGAATCGTAAATCGCGAACGTGCGGAATCCGTCGGTGAATCGTGAATCGCGAACCCGTGAAATCCGTCGGTGAATCGTAAATCGCGAACGCGCAAAATCCGTCGGTGAATCGTAAATCGCGAACGCGCGAAATCCGTCGGTGAATCGTAAATCGCGAACCCGTGAAATCCGTCGGTGAATCGTAAATCGCGAACGCGCAAAATCCGTCGGTGAATCGTAAATCGCGAACGCGCGAAATTCGTCGGTGAATCGTGAATCGCGAACGCGCGGAATCCGTCGGTGAATCGTAAATCGCGAACGTGCGGAATCCGTCGGTGAATCGTGAATCGCGAACCCGTGAAATCCGTCGGTGAATCGTAAATCGCGAACGCGCAAAATCCGTCGGTGAATCGTAAATCGCGAACGCGCGAAATCCGTCGGTGAATCGTAAATCGCGAACCCGTGAAATCCGTCGGTGAATCGTAAATCGCGAACGCGCAAAATCCGTCGGTGAATCGTAAATCGCGAACGCGCGAAATTCGTCGGTGAATCGTGAATCGCGAACGCGCGGAATCCGTCGGTGAATCGTAAATCGCGAACGTGCGGAATCCGTCGGTGAATCGTGAATCGCGAACCCGTGAAATCCGTCGGTGAATCGTAAATCGCGAACGCGCAAAATCCGTCGGTGAATCGTAAATCGCGAACGCGCGAAATCCGTCGGTGAATCGTAAATCGCGAACCCGTGAAATCCGTCGGTGAATCGTAAATCGCGAACGCGCAAAATCCGTCGGTGAATCGTAAATCGCGAACGCGCGAAATTCGTCGGTGAATCGTGAATCGCGAACGCGCGGAATCCGTCGGTGAATCGTAAATCGCGAACCCGTGAAATCCGTCGGTGAATCGTAAATCGCGAACGCGCAAAATCCGTCGGTGAATCGTAAATCGCGAACCCGTGAAATCCGTCGGTGAATCGTAAATCGCGAACGCGCAAAATCCGTCGGTGAATCGTAAATCGCGAACGCGCGAAATCCGTCGGTGAATCGTAAATCGCGAACCCGTGAAATCCGTCGGTGAATCGTAAATCGCGAACGCGCAAAATCCGTCGGTGAATCGTAAATCGCGAACGCGCGAAATTCGTCGGTGAATCGTGAATCGCGAACGCGCGGAATCCGTCGGTGAATCGTAAATCGCGAACCCGTGAAATCCGTCGGTGAATCGTAAATCGCGAACGCGCAAAATCCGTCGGTGAATCGTAAATCGCGAACCCGTGAAATCCGTCGGTGAATCGTAAATCGCGAACGCGCAAAATCCGTCGGTGAATCGTAAATCGCGAACGCGCGAAATCCGTCGGTGAATCGTAAATCGCGAACCCGTGAAATCCGTCGGTGAATCGTAAATCGCGAACGCGCAAAATCCGTCGGTGAATCGTAAATCGCGAACGCGCGAAATTCGTCGGTGAATCGTGAATCGCGAACGCGCGGAATCCGTCGGTGAATCGTAAATCGCGAACGTGCGGAATCCGTCGGTGAATCGTGAATCGCGAACCCGTGAAATCCGTCGGTGAATCGTAAATCGCGAACGCGCGAAATCCGTCGGTGAATCGTAAATCGCGAACCCGTGAAATCCGTCGGTGAATCGTAAATCGCGAACGCGCAAAATCCGTCGGTGAATCGTAAATCGCGAACCCGTGAAATCCGTCGGTGAATCGTAAATCGCGAACGCGCAAAATCCGTCGGTGAATCGTAAATCGCGAACGCGCGAAATCCGTCGGTGAATCGTAAATCGCGAACCCGTGAAATCCGTCGGTGAATCGTAAATCGCGAACGCGCAAAATCCGTCGGTGAATCGTAAATCGCGAACGCGCGAAATTCGTCGGTGAATCGTGAATCGCGAACGCGCGGAATCCGTCGGTGAATCGTAAATCGCGAACGTGCGGAATCCGTCGGTGAATCGTGAATCGCGAACCCGTGAAATCCGTCGGTGAATCGTAAATCGCGAACGCGCGAAATCCGTCGGTGAATCGTAAATCGCGAACCCGTGAAATCCGTCGGTGAATCGTAAATCGCGAACGCGCAAAATCCGTCGGTGAATCGTAAATCGCGAACCCGTGAAATCCGTCGGTGAATCGTAAATCGCGAACGCGCAAAATCCGTCGGTGAATCGTAAATCGCGAACGCGCGAAATCCGTCGGTGAATCGTAAATCGCGAACCCGTGAAATCCGTCGGTGAATCGTAAATCGCGAACGCGCAAAATCCGTCGGTGAATCGTAAATCGCGAACGCGCGAAATTCGTCGGTGAATCGTGAATCGCGAACGCGCGGAATCCGTCGGTGAATCGTAAATCGCGAACGTGCGGAATCCGTCGGTGAATCGTGAATCGCGAACCCGTGAAATCCGTCGGTGAATCGTAAATCGCGAACGCGCGAAATCCGTCGGTGAATCGTAAATCGCGAACCCGTGAAATCCGTCGGTGAATCGTAAATCGCGAACGCGCAAAATCCGTCGGTGAATCGTGAATCGCGAACCCGTGAAATCCGTCGGTGAATCGTAAATCGCGAACGCGCAAAATCCGTCGGTGAATCGTAAATCGCGAAATCCGTCGGTGAATCGTAAATCGCGAACCCGTGAAATCCGTCGGTGAATCGTAAATCGCGAAATCCGTCGGTGAATCGTAAATCGCGAACGCGCGAAATCCGTCGGTGAATCGTAAATCGCGAACCCGTGAAATCCGTCGGTGAATCGTAAATCGCGAACGCGCAAAATCCGTCGGTGAATCGTGAATCGCGAACCCGTGAAATCCGTCGGTGAATCGTAAATCGCGAACGCGCAAAATCCGTCGGTGAATCGTAAATCGCGAAATCCGTCGGTGAATCGTAAATCGCGAACCCGTGAAATCCGTCGGTGAATCGTAAATCGCGAAATCCGTCGGTGAATCGTAAATCGCGAACGCGCGAAATCCGTCGGTGAATCGTAAATCGCGAACCCGTGAAATCCGTCGGTGAATCGTAAATCGCGAACGCGCAAAATCCGTCGGTGAATCGTAAATCGCGAAATCCGTCGGTGAATCGTAAATCGCGAACGCGCGAAATTCGTCGGTGAATCGTGAATCGCGAACGCGCGAAATCCGTCGGTGAATCGTAAATCGCGAACGCGCGGAATCCGTCGGTGAATCGTGAATCGCGAACGCGCGAAATCCGTCGGTGAATCGTGAATCGCGAACGCGTGAAAGGGTTCCGGATACCCCTCGCGGCCCCCTAATGTGTTCAACGGGAACACCGATATCGAATATTCCGAACAGTAGGCGAAATCCGTCGGTGAATCGCGAACGCGTGAAAGGGGTGCCGATCCCCCTCGCGACCGCCTTACCGTGAATCGGTTTGTTACTTCTGATTTTTGAATTCTCGAGTTTTCCAAGTTGTCATCCGTGGTTGGAGGTCCCGAGTACAGTTGTGAGCACCCGCAAGTGGGGGAGCAGTGTTAACATTCCCTGGATGAGTTCAAGCATGATGTGGAGTTTTCCGGGCACTCGCTGTTGCAGCTGTGTCAATCGGCCAAGGGGGAAACTCAGTGTAAGTCGGTGCCGCTAAGCTATGCGGAGCCTGCTACCATATGCTGCCCTGGGTTGTAAGCCGTATGCTCTGGTTTGCTTATGTCTGGCGGCGGTAGTGCATCTTTCCCCTGAGGGGAGTGCGATGTGCTTCACAACATTTCTTGTCCCTCCTTGGTTCGGAGTCTACCAGTCTCGCTGTAAATCTTGCCAACTCTCTCACTGTGCTCTGGTTCATCCTATTGCTGATGTGGCTTGAGTCAACCTATATGGCGCCCGCGAGCGACCCACCGAATGTGTTCGACGGGAACACCACGCGAAATCCGTATGCGAACCGCGAACGCGTGAAAGGGGTGCGGACACCTCTCGCGGCCCCCTAATGTGTTCAACGGGAGCACCGATATCGAATATTCCGAACAGTAGGCGAAATCCGTCGGTAAATCGCGAATCGCGAACGCGTGAAAGGGGTGCGGACACCTCTCGCGGCCCCTTAATGTGTTCAACGGGAGCACCGATATCGAATATTCCGAACAGTAGGCGAAATCCGTCGGTGAATCGTGAATCGCGAACGCGTGAAATCCGTCGGTGAATCGTGAATCGCGAACGCGCGAAATCCGTCGCTGAATCGTAAATCGCGAACGCGCGAAATCCGTCGGTGAATCGTAAATCGCGAACCCGTGAAATCCGTCGGTGAATCGTAAATCGCGAACGCGCAAAATCCGTCGGTGAATCGTGAATCGCGAACCCGTGAAATCCGTCGGTGAATCGTAAATCGCGAACGCGCAAAATCCGTCGGTGAATCGTAAATCGCGAACCCGTGAAATTCGTCGGTGAATCGTAAATCGCGAACGCGCAAAATCCGTCGGTGAATCGTGAATCGCGAACCCGTGAAATCCGTCGGTGAATCGTAAATCGCGAACGCGCAAAATCCGTCGGTGAATCGTAAATCGCGAACGCGCGAAATTCGTCGGTGAATCGTGAATCTCGAACGCGCGAAATCCGTCGGTGAATCGTAAATCGCGAACGCGCGAAATCCGTCGGTGAATCGTAAATCGCGAACCCGTGAAATCCGTCGGTGAATCGTAAATCGCGAACACGCAAAATCCGTCGGTGAATCGTAAATCGCGAAATCCGTCGGTGAATCGTAAATCGCGAACGCGCGAAATCCGTCGGTGAATCGTAAATCGCGAACCCGTGAAATCCGTCGGTGAATCGTAAATCGCGAACGCGCGAAATCCGTCGGTGAATCGTAAATCGCGAAATCCGTCGGTGAATCGTAAATCGCGAACGCGCAAAATCCGTCGGTGAATCGTAAATCGCGAACGCGCGAAATCCGTCGGTGAATCGTAAATCGCGAACGCGCAAAATCCGTCGGTGAATCGTGAATCGCGAACCCGTGAAATCCGTCGGTGAATCGTAAATCGCGAACGCGCAAAATCCGTCGGTGAATCGTAAATCGCGAAATCCGTCGGTGAATCGTAAATCGCGAACGCGCAAAATCCGTCGGTGAATCGTGAATCGCGAACCCGTGAAATCCGTCGGTGAATCGTAAATCGCGAACGCGCAAAATCCGTCGGTGAATCGTGAATCGCGAACGCGCGAAATCCGTCGCTGAATCGTAAATCGCGAACGCGCGAAATCCGTCGGTGAATCGTAAATCGCGAACCCGTGAAATCCGTCGGTGAATCGTAAATCGCGAACGCGCGAAATCCGTCGGTGAATCGTAAATCGCGAACCCGTGAAATCCGTCGGTGAATCGTAAATCGCGAACGCGCAAAATCCGTCGGTGAATCGTAAATCGCGAAATCCGTCGGTGAATCGTAAATCGCGAACGCGCGAAATCCCTCGGTGAATCGTAAATCGCGAACCCGTGAAATCCGTCGGTGAATCGTAAATCGCGAACGCGCAAAATCCGTCGGTGAATCGTAAATCGCGAAATCCGTCGGTGAATCGTAAATCGCGAATGCGCAAAATCCGTCGGTGAATCGTAAATCGCGAACGCGCGAAATCCGTCGGTGAATCGTAAATCGCGAACGCGCAAAATCCGTCGGTGAATCGTGAATCGCGAACCCGTGAAATCCGTCGGTGAATCGTAAATCGCGAACGCGCAAAATCCGTCGGTGAATCGTAAATCGCGAAATCCGTCGGTGAATCGTAAATCGCGAACCCGTGAAATCCGTCGGTGAATCGTAAATCGCGAACGCGCAAAATCCGTCGGTGAATCGTGAATCGCGAACCCGTGAAATCCGTCGGTGAATCGTAAATCGCGAACGCGCAAAATCCGTCGGTGAATCGTAAATCGCGAACGCGCGAAATTCGTCGGTGAATCGTGAATCTCGAACACGCGAAATCCGTCGGTGAATCGTAAATCGCGAAATCCGTCGGTGAATCGTAAATCGCGAACCCGTGAAATCCGTCGGTGAATCGTAAATCGCGAACGCGCAAAATCCGTCGGTGAATCGTAAATCGCGAAATCCGTCGGTGAATCGTAAATCGCGAACGCGCAAAATCCGTCGGTGAATCGTAAATCGCGAACGCGCGAAATTCGTCGGTGAATCGTGAATCTCGAACACGCGAAATCCGTCGGTGAATCGTAAATCGCGAAATCCGTCGGTGAATCGTAAATCGCGAACCCGTGAAATCCGTCGGTGAATCGTAAATCGCGAACGCGCAAAATCCGTCGGTGAATCGTAAATCGCGAAATCCGTCGGTGAATCGTAAATCGCGAATGCGCAAAATCCGTCGGTGAATCGTAAATCGCGAACGCGCGAAATCCGTCGGTGAATCGTAAATCGCGAACGCGCAAAATCCGTCGGTGAATCGTGAATCGCGAACCCGTGAAATCCGTCGGTGAATCGTAAATCGCGAACGCGCAAAATCCGTCGGTGAATCGTAAATCGCGAACGCGCGAAATTCGTCGGTGAATCGTGAATCTCGAACACGCGAAATCCGTCGGTGAATCGTAAATCGCGAAATCCGTCGGTGAATCGTAAATCGCGAACCCGTGAAATCCGTCGGTGAATCGTAAATCGCGAACGCGCAAAATCCGTCGGTGAATCGTAAATCGCGAAATCCGTCGGTGAATCGTAAATCGCGAAATCCGTCGGTGAATCGTAAATCGCGAACGCGCGAAATCCGTCGGTGAATCGTAAATCGCGAACGCGCGAAATCCGTCGGTGAATCGTGAATCGCGAACGCGCGAAATCCGTCGCTGAATCGTAAATCGCGAACGCGCGAAATCCGTCGGTGAATCGTAAATCGCGAACCCGTGAAATCCGTCGGTGAATCGTAAATCGCGAACGCGCAAAATCCGTCGGTGAATCGTGAATCGCGAACCCGTGAAATCCGTCGGTGAATCGTAAATCGCGAACGCGCAAAATCCGTCGGTGAATCGTGAATCGCGAACCCGTGAAATCCGTCGGTGAATCGTAAATCGCGAACGCGCAAAATCCGTCGGTGAATCGTAAATCGCGAAATCCGTCGGTGAATCGTAAATCGCGAACGCGCAAAATCCGTCGGTGAATCGTGAATCGCGAACCCGTGAAATCCGTCGGTGAATCGTAAATCGCGAACGCGCAAAATCCGTCGGTGAATCGTGAATCGCGAACGCGCGAAATCCGTCGCTGAATCGTAAATCGCGAACGCGCGAAATCCGTCGGTGAATCGTAAATCGCGAACCCGTGAAATCCGTCGGTGAATCGTAAATCGCGAACGCGCAAAATCCGTCGGTGAATCGTGAATCGCGAACCCGTGAAATCCGTCGGTGAATCGTAAATCGCGAACGCGCGAAATTCGTCGGTGAATCGTGAATCTCGAACGCGCGAAATCCGTCGGTGAATCGTAAATCGCGAAATCCGTCGGTGAATCGTAAATCGCGAACGCGCGAAATCCGTCGGTGAATCGTAAATCGCGAACCCGTGAAATCCGTCGGTGAATCGTAAATCGCGAACGCGCAAAATCCGTCGGTGAATCGTAAATCGCGAAATCCGTCGGTGAATCGTAAATCGCGAACGCGCGAAATCCCTCGGTGAATCGTAAATCGCGAACCCGTGAAATCCGTCGGTGAATCGTAAATCGCGAACGCGCAAAATCCGTCGGTGAATCGTAAATCGCGAAATCCGTCGGTGAATCGTAAATCGCGAATGCGCAAAATCCGTCGGTGAATCGTAAATCGCGAACGCGCGAAATCCGTCGGTGAATCGTAAATCGCGAACGCGCAAAATCCGTCGGTGAATCGTGAATCGCGAACCCGTGAAATCCGTCGGTGAATCGTAAATCGCGAACGCGCAAAATCCGTCGGTGAATCGTAAATCGCGAAATCCGTCGGTGAATCGTAAATCGCGAACCCGTGAAATCCGTCGGTGAATCGTAAATCGCGAACGCGCAAAATCCGTCGGTGAATCGTGAATCGCGAACCCGTGAAATCCGTCGGTGAATCGTAAATCGCGAACGCGCAAAATCCGTCGGTGAATCGTAAATCGCGAACGCGCGAAATTCGTCGGTGAATCGTGAATCTCGAACACGCGAAATCCGTCGGTGAATCGTAAATCGCGAAATCCGTCGGTGAATCGTAAATCGCGAACCCGTGAAATCCGTCGGTGAATCGTAAATCGCGAACGCGCAAAATCCGTCGGTGAATCGTAAATCGCGAAATCCGTCGGTGAATCGTAAATCGCGAATGCGCAAAATCCGTCGGTGAATCGTAAATCGCGAACGCGCGAAATCCGTCGGTGAATCGTAAATCGCGAACGCGCAAAATCCGTCGGTGAATCGTGAATCGCGAACCCGTGAAATCCGTCGGTGAATCGTAAATCGCGAACGCGCAAAATCCGTCGGTGAATCGTAAATCGCGAAATCCGTCGGTGAATCGTAAATCGCGAACGCGCAAAATCCGTCGGTGAATCGTAAATCGCGAACGCGCGAAATTCGTCGGTGAATCGTGAATCTCGAACACGCGAAATCCGTCGGTGAATCGTAAATCGCGAAATCCGTCGGTGAATCGTAAATCGCGAACCCGTGAAATCCGTCGGTGAATCGTAAATCGCGAACGCGCAAAATCCGTCGGTGAATCGTAAATCGCGAAATCCGTCGGTGAATCGTAAATCGCGAATGCGCAAAATCCGTCGGTGAATCGTAAATCGCGAACGCGCGAAATCCGTCGGTGAATCGTAAATCGCGAACGCGCAAAATCCGTCGGTGAATCGTGAATCGCGAACCCGTGAAATCCGTCGGTGAATCGTAAATCGCGAACGCGCAAAATCCGTCGGTGAATCGTAAATCGCGAACGCGCGAAATTCGTCGGTGAATCGTGAATCTCGAACACGCGAAATCCGTCGGTGAATCGTAAATCGCGAAATCCGTCGGTGAATCGTAAATCGCGAACCCGTGAAATCCGTCGGTGAATCGTAAATCGCGAACGCGCAAAATCCGTCGGTGAATCGTAAATCGCGAAATCCGTCGGTGAATCGTAAATCGCGAAATCCGTCGGTGAATCGTAAATCGCGAACGCGCGAAATCCGTCGGTGAATCGTAAATCGCGAACGCGCGAAATCCGTCGGTGAATCGTGAATCGCGAACGCGCGAAATCCGTCGCTGAATCGTAAATCGCGAACGCGCGAAATCCGTCGGTGAATCGTAAATCGCGAACCCGTGAAATCCGTCGGTGAATCGTAAATCGCGAACGCGCAAAATCCGTCGGTGAATCGTGAATCGCGAACCCGTGAAATCCGTCGGTGAATCGTAAATCGCGAACGCGCGAAATTCGTCGGTGAATCGTGAATCTCGAACGCGCGAAATCCGTCGGTGAATCGTAAATCGCGAAATCCGTCGGTGAATCGTAAATCGCGAACGCGCGAAATCCGTCGGTGAATCGTAAATCGCGAACCCGTGAAATCCGTCGGTGAATCGTAAATCGCGAACGCGCAAAATCCGTCGGTGAATCGTAAATCGCGAAATCCGTCGGTGAATCGTAAATCGCGAACGCGCGAAATCCCTCGGTGAATCGTAAATCGCGAACCCGTGAAATCCGTCGGTGAATCGTAAATCGCGAACGCGCAAAATCCGTCGGTGAATCGTAAATCGCGAAATCCGTCGGTGAATCGTAAATCGCGAATGCGCAAAATCCGTCGGTGAATCGTAAATCGCGAACGCGCGAAATCCGTCGGTGAATCGTAAATCGCGAACGCGCAAAATCCGTCGGTGAATCGTGAATCGCGAACCCGTGAAATCCGTCGGTGAATCGTAAATCGCGAACGCGCAAAATCCGTCGGTGAATCGTAAATCGCGAAATCCGTCGGTGAATCGTAAATCGCGAACCCGTGAAATCCGTCGGTGAATCGTAAATCGCGAACGCGCAAAATCCGTCGGTGAATCGTGAATCGCGAACCCGTGAAATCCGTCGGTGAATCGTAAATCGCGAACGCGCAAAATCCGTCGGTGAATCGTAAATCGCGAAATCCGTCGGTGAATCGTAAATCGCGAATGCGCAAAATCCGTCGGTGAATCGTAAATCGCGAACGCGCGAAATCCGTCGGTGAATCGTAAATCGCGAACGCGCAAAATCCGTCGGTGAATCGTGAATCGCGAACCCGTGAAATCCGTCGGTGAATCGTAAATCGCGAACGCGCAAAATCCGTCGGTGAATCGTAAATCGCGAAATCCGTCGGTGAATCGTAAATCGCGAACGCGCAAAATCCGTCGGTGAATCGTAAATCGCGAACGCGCGAAATTCGTCGGTGAATCGTGAATCTCGAACACGCGAAATCCGTCGGTGAATCGTAAATCGCGAAATCCGTCGGTGAATCGTAAATCGCGAACCCGTGAAATCCGTCGGTGAATCGTAAATCGCGAACGCGCAAAATCCGTCGGTGAATCGTAAATCGCGAAATCCGTCGGTGAATCGTAAATCGCGAATGCGCAAAATCCGTCGGTGAATCGTAAATCGCGAACGCGCGAAATCCGTCGGTGAATCGTAAATCGCGAACGCGCAAAATCCGTCGGTGAATCGTGAATCGCGAACCCGTGAAATCCGTCGGTGAATCGTAAATCGCGAACGCGCAAAATCCGTCGGTGAATCGTAAATCGCGAACGCGCGAAATTCGTCGGTGAATCGTGAATCTCGAACACGCGAAATCCGTCGGTGAATCGTAAATCGCGAAATCCGTCGGTGAATCGTAAATCGCGAACCCGTGAAATCCGTCGGTGAATCGTAAATCGCGAACGCGCAAAATCCGTCGGTGAATCGTAAATCGCGAAATCCGTCGGTGAATCGTAAATCGCGAAATCCGTCGGTGAATCGTAAATCGCGAACGCGCGAAATCCGTCGGTGAATCGTAAATCGCGAACGCGCGAAATCCGTCGGTGAATCGTAAATCGCGAACGCGCGAAATCCGTCGGTGAATCGTAAATCGCGAACGCGCGAAATCCGTCGGTGAATCGTGAATCGCGAACGCGCGGAATCCGTCGGTGAATCGTGAATCGCGAACGCGTGAAAGGGTTCCGGATACCCCTCGCGGCCCCCTAATGTGTTCAACGGGAACACCGATATCGAATATTCCGAACAGTAGGCGAAATCCGTAGCGCGAAATCCGTCGGTGAATCGCAAACGCGTGAAAGGGGTGCGGATCCCCCCGCGGCCCCGTATGTGTTCAACCGGAACACTGATATCGAATATTCCGAACAGTTGGCGAAATCCGTAGGCGATTCGCAAACGCGTGAAAGGGGTGCGGATCCCCCCGCGACCCCGTATGTGTTCAACCGGAACACTGATATCGAATATTCCGAACAGTAGGCGAAATCCGTATGCGAACCGCGAACGTGTGAAAGGGGTGCGGATCCCCCTCGCGATCGGGTTACCGCGAACCGCCTTATTATGGCCAACACCTCGCGATAGTTAGAGATGATTCGTTCTATCACTTCTCGCCGAACTGAAACACGGATTCTAAAAGTTCAAAGTTTTGATGGGCATCGGTCGTTCCTACGAATAATTCTTGGTCAAATGTCAATATAAAACTCGATCTCTTTTTATACCAAAACGGTTCCCCTTAAAATACTTCATTAGATATATTTTCCGGGTAGGTTAGAAAATGAAAACTCCATTTGTATCTTTTTGGGAAACGAAAAATCTTTCGTAGCGCCAAAATGTAGCAAACGGAGGTCCCAAAGATGAAATAATTTGCAAAATGGTTGGGAGGATGGGATCGGGATAGGGCCGACTGGGGTTCATTCGAACCCCGTCGGCGTATTTTTGTTTGTCATACATATATATGGTTTCACTTATTTAAAATGTGCCATATATTCATCTAAAATCTGAATATTAGTGTCGTATCATATAATATTGCTCTATTGTCCTCCTTTACATCCTCCAGGTATTTGTTTAGATGGATTCCGGGTAGGCTACAAAATGCAAACTCCATTTGTACTATTTTGACAAAACGAAATAACTTTCGCGGCGTCAAAAGACTACAAACGGAGGTCTCAAAGATGAAATAATTTGCAAAATGGTTGGGAGGATGGGATCGGGATAGGGCCGACTGGGGTTCATTCGAACCCCGTCGGCATATTTTTGTTTTTCATGTTTTTATATGGTTTCACTTATTTAATATGTTCTACGTATTTATATACAATGTGATTTTTTTGGCCCTTTATGTCATTATTATTATTATATTCCATTATTCTGATGTCCCCTATACAGACCCTGATGCATTATTTTCGTTCAATTCTGTCTGAATAATTCTATAGATATATTTTGCGGTAGTCTAGAAAATGAGGACTCCATTTGTACCAATTTGGCAAAACGAAATACTGTTCGTTGCGCCAAAATGCAGCAAACGGAGGCCGGTATGATGAAAGTATTTGCAAGAAATGGAAGTGGACGGAGAATCGTCAGGCGGTCCTGTGTAAGTTCCCCAGGGGCCTGTCCAGCTTGCCGGGCAGGTACGGGTTTGGCGAACCCGGGGTACCTGAGCCAACGGGGCGTGGGATGGTGGTATCGCCCACGTCTCCTGCAGATCGTGGGCCTCGTTGGGCCCGAGTCCGGCGAGGCATTGCAGCCACGATAAGAGTGGGGTGCAGTCATTCATTTATTACTTTTTTTATTTAACATAAATATCGTAATCTACAATATGATTTCTATTGTCTTTAGATACATTTCCGGGTAGGCTTAGAAAGTAAAAACTCCCTTTGCACTATTTTGGCAAAATGAAAAATCCTTCACGGCGTCAAAAAGGCTGCAACTGGAGGTATGAATGATAAGCAAATTTGCAAAATGGTTGGGAGGTTGGGTTCGGGATAGGGCCCCCTGGGGCTTCACCCCAAGATGAATTCTGTTGTGCTATGAAAATTTGCTGAAGTATCTTTGTTCCGATTGTCACATCTCGTTGTCTAGTTTGTTGCTGCTTTAAAAAGGAATTAGGCTAGGTAATTCTAACTAGCTAAATAATATACAAGTAGATAATTCATAGCACTTGGGTTCTCGACACGGTGAAGCCCCGAAGAGTCTGAATATATTCAGATTCATCAAAAAAATACGGTACGATTATCTTTATCCCTTCCCCTTATATAATCGTATCGTTTATATAATGTATCTCTTTTCAGTTATATCCCATGTGTTATAATTTTATATTTGCTTCTATTGTCTGATGAATTGTTTGTGTTTTACATTCATTTTCAGCATAATTGATTTGTAAATGAGTTTTTACTGTTTTATAATTGTACCATCGTTTCTGTTGTGTAATGATATTTTTGTGCTTGGAATTCACGATTTTAATAATCATAATATTTGATATTTAAATGTTTCCATTTCCGCCATGTTCCCCCAACGTAGCACCACACATTGAACCTCCCGTTACATTGTATCGTAGATTAAATTCTGGTTTTAGTATTATTATTAGTTGGGTGTAGTTGTAGTGTCAGATTAAGTAGTTTGGGTTCATTTGATTTTTGTTTTTTTCTTTGGTTCCACATAATTTTTCAGGTTTTTCTTTTCAGCGTCCTTTTTCAGGTTTTTTTTCAACACCCCTTTTTCAGGTTTTTCTTTTCAGCGTCCCTTTTCAGGTTTTTTTTCAACGCCCCTTTTCATGTTTTTCTTTTCAGCCTCCCTTTTCAGGCTTTTCTTTCAGCGTATCTATTCAGGTTTTTCCTTTCAGCGACCCTTTTCAAGTTTTCCTTTTCAGCGACCATTTTCAGGTTTTTCTTTTCACCGTCATTTTTCAGGTCAACTTTTCTTTCAGGTTTTGTTTTCAGCTTTTCTTTTCAGGTTTTGTTATCAGCTTTTCTTTTCAGGTATCTCTTTTCAGGTTTTGTTTTCAGCTTTTCTTTTCAGGTATCTCTTTTCAGGTTTTGTTTTCAGCTTTCCTTTTCAGGTTTTGTTATCAGCTTTTCTTTTCAGGTATCTCTTTTCAGGTTTTGTTTTCAGCTTTTCTTTTCAGGTTTTGTTATCAGCTTTTCTTTTCAGGTAACTCTTTTCAGGTTTTGTTTTCAGCTTTTCTTTTCAGGTATCTCTTTTCAGGAGCGACTTCCATTTTCAAGATTTCTTCTTCAGGTTTCGATTGCAGTTTAGTTTCCGGAAACAACTTTTATTTCCAGGTTGGTTTTCAGTCTCTATATTCAGGTTCAATTTGCAGTTACTGGTTTCTTAGTTTAATACTTTCAAGTAGCAGGTTCAGCCAAATCATAGAAGCCAGGACCACTGGCTTTGTCTCATCCTTTCGCCGTCAAGGAGTCGATGCTTTGGATCGAAGATAACATTACAAGGAGAAGGGAACTATACGCTGAGAGCGTGTACACCAAACCATTTTGCTGGCGGACAAATTCCAGATTTCCACGTGACCCTCAACCTTAGGATTGATTATTGAACGGGATTGAAGGCCCTTTTACTTCTACAGGGTAAATATTAGCATCTGTACAGATATTTCCTTTACATTCGAAACTGTACCAGTGCATTTGCTTGAATCACTGTTTTTCCTCTGTCGTTCCTTACTTCAGGAGTAACTCTTTCGAATCGTCAGGTCCCTCAATTTCTGTATGTTTTTTCTCGTTAATCACCTGTGATTAGTTTCGAATTAAAATAAATACGAGAACTTAGCTTTAACATAGAAAATCGCCATCATTTGCATCGCGAACCTTTTAATCTCTAAAGTTCCGATGAAAATTGGCCAATAAAATAGCTTTCGTTGGGTGACATCTGTTTTGAATAAAATGATATTTTGTTTCTGCTTCAGAACATTACTCGCTCGCACAGCGTTGACAACTCTCTCTACAACGTTAGAAATCAACATGCAGATGAAATTCGTCAACTTTAAGGCGTGTTCAAATGCACTAATTACGTAAGTGAGATTACTAATCACACCTAAACTATACGCAATTTTGCTCTTCATTCGGCCTCAGCGCAGTGAAACACTCTTTGGTATCTGTCAGACGGAGTGCCTTACTTTTTGTTGCAGACAATTTTAATACTTCCCTGCCATTGGACGGCTGATGCGACAACTCTTACTACAAATAATCTTTATGAAAAAGTATTGAGTTGACTGTAAATCGCAACTTCCCTTTTGCGTATTATACAGAAACCATACAAGTACACACATATACTTTGTATGGGTCTCTTTACTGGAACGAGAGACTGTTTGATCCGTTTTACAAAATCTTCACTGTTTTCTTTTACTTTATGGCGCAACCCGAAGAACATTGGAGAGTTGTTTTGCTAAGTCTTTACGATGTTTTTCAAGGCTTGCTTTAGCAGTTGCCAATTTTCGTAAAGTGATTGAAACGGATAGCATGAAATATCTATTTGATATTTCCGAGTAATGTTCGATCTAACAAAATGTACAAACTGATACTTGAATTCGTCAAAAAGGAGCAACACCTTGAAGGGTAGAAGTAATGAATAAGGGCAATTTTTGCGGTAATCGAAACGTTTGGAAAATAACGTTTTACCTGTCCACATGCTAGTGACTCGGCAAGAATGCCGATGTTGTGCAATATACTTTTTACTGGTTCAGTTTCGGTTAATATATATGACTTTGTCAGAAAAACTTTCGAGGACATTGTCCTCTGTGAACTGTCAATTATAAACGTACGGCCAACGTTGCAATCCGCGAATGCAAATTGTCGCTTATCGCAAGAGACGAATCGCACAGTCTGAAAAATTTAATTGTATTTAACAAAGACTACCTGCATTCACTCGCGACGTCTCAGATCGTGGCCTTTAATGTTTGCCTTATTTTCAAAGATTTTATTCATAGAGTCATTTCAAAGATACTTTTAACATCAAACGGAAAATATCAGAGATTACCGCTATTTTTTACGACGAAATCGTTGCCTCCTAGTTAATTGTTTTTTGTCATCTCTCGGGAATCCAGTGGAGATTACTTTTTTCATCTCCGTACTTTTGCCTCGAGTTTTTGACTTTTCTTGCTTTGAGAAACAATTGAAAAAACGCCATGTTCGTGCTTCCTGTACGTGTTTATATGACTTGCTGTTATTTACTCCTGTAACGAGCTTACTATTGTGGACACTACATCTATTACTGAACCTATAATGTTACAATGATGGAGATCTACAATTATAAACGTACAGTGAACGTTGTAATCATGAAATGCAAATTATCGCTCTTTGCAAGAGACGAATCGCACAGTCTGAATAATTTAATTGTGTTTAACAAAGATTACGTACATTCACTTGCGACGTCTCAGATTGTGGTCTATAGAAAATTCTGAACCGCCACTCATGTTCAGTATAAACATTAGACCCAATTAACATTCAATACTGAGCACTTAATGAAGAAAGAAGACGCAACGAAGACATTTAGCACGTTGAACGCCACCGATATTTTGCTAGTATCACTATTTTGATTAGAGTGAAACTATTTCAATTAAAGTCACAAATTTACGAAGCAGATTCTTAGAGAACATATATAGATATACAGTTAGCTGGATATTAGCTCTTTAATTTTAAAGTCTTATCAAATTTCATTGAAAACAATTGCACCGGCCACCGGTAATCCCATGGCGTTCACCGTGTTAACCTTGCATACATACAAAATATGTATGAGCGAACCGCGTTTATAGGAAATCGTGTTTGATAGGTTAGCAGCTTGCGAAACATCCACCAAGGTGTAGGATGCGAATAGGAAATGAAGATATTTAGCATGTTGAACATCACTGATATTTTTATAGTTTCATTATTTTGACTAAAGTGAAACTTTTTCTATTTAAAAAAAAAGAAATATTAATATATAAGAATAAAAAAAATATATATATATATATAAAAAAAAGAATGTATAAAAAAAAAGGAAAAGAAAAAAAGTACAAAGAATACTAATAAAGATGATATGTATATAATTATATATGTACATATATATAAATATATACACTGTTAAAAGAATTTTACCTTTTTAATATATCTTTTAATAAAATTATTAATATATGAGAATACAAAAAAAAGAAAAGAAAAAAGAATGTACAAAGCATATTCCTAAAGAACATGTATACATTATGTATATATATATACATTTTACAGGATTTTATATTTTTATTATATATTTTAATATTATTATACATATATGAAAAAAAAGAAATATATATAAAAAAAAAGAAAGAAGGAATTTATAAAGTATATGCCTAAAAAAAATACATATATATATATATATATATAAAAAAAAAAGGAATTTTATCTTTTTAATATATCTTTTAATATGATTATTAATATATGAAAAAAAAAGAATGGACAAGGCATATTCCTGTAAGACATATATATATATTCATATAGATATACAGTTCACAGAATTTTACCTTTTTAAAAAAAAATAGAAAAAAATATCATTTGACTTTGCTTCCGGGTTGGAAGCCGGCGCCAGTCCGGAAGCCTAATCAAATGATTGCCACTTTGGCCCCGAAAGTCTCAAAAGTATTATTAAGAAAAAAAAAATATATATATATGTATAAAAATATAAAAAAAAAAAGAAAAAAAGAAAAAAATGTACAAAGAATATTCCTAAAGAACATATACATGTATATATTTATATATATTTACATACATATATATACATACACAGTTAACAGAATTTTACCTTATTAATATATTTAATATAATAAATTATATACTGTATCAAATTTCATTGAAATCAATTTCACTGGTAGCTCCACGGTGTTCAATGTGTTAAAGATCATGTATAAATCGTTTAATGTTGCGTCTAAAGTCGTGTTAGATCGGTCGGTAGCTCGCGAAACATCCACGAGGATGTAGAAATGTACGTCGCAGAGACATGATGTATGTAATATTAAATCGCGAAGGGTGTCGAATCCCTCGGACGGATTTCAAAGTATCCCTCCTGGGATACTTATATTTTTACCGCGATTGGCGCCCGCGAGCGACCTAAAACATGTGTTCACCGGGAGCACCGATAATAATTATTTTGAATCGAACATGAAATCCGTAGCCGAATATACCCCGCCAAAACGTTGGCAATATCCCCCCCAATTATCGTCCCCGCCGCGGTCGTGCAAACGCATGCAACAGGACAATGGCCAGTTCACTTTTTTATTCGCGTTCATATTGTTGTTCGATCGAAGAATGATCGATTTTTTGAAATTGCCATCCCTGTTCGAAGCAACTTGAACATTGGGTAACATCGGAACGTAGGGGGGTTGTAGGAGTTAACTTTCCTTAGGGGCTGACTAGCGGGGTGTTGGGGTCTCCGGCGTCAGCTGGTTCAGTAATGTAGATTATCGTTAGGGTAGCAATATTCTTATCGATATATGCTTACGCTTCAACGTCTCCTTTCATGTCCTCGGATTGCTGAACCCGACTCTCTGTAAATCGGACCTCCGTGCCACACTGACACCGGGTTCGTTTCTGGCGGTGATGACGATTTAACCGTATGATGATTACCGTTCACGGTTTCAGGAGCAGGCATGCATTGTCTAGTTCCGTGCGTGTTGCACGATTATAGGGATATCTCCTCACGGACATATCGTTTTTAGCACTTGCGTATATCGAACAGAATGATAACAAAATGTGAATTTTACTTTCTTGCTTTTTTCATGATTTTATGTTATCGGTATACCCCAAAGGGTACCGACTTAAAATTATTTTTTGTAAGTAGATTCATTTTGAATATTAATTTTCCTACCATGGAAAATGGAATAGCTTAGGCCGTTACCGTATCGTAAATGTTGGCCGCTGAAAAGTGGCCTAGATCCGCGCTCCCATTGTCCTCCGCGTTTTTGGTAACCCATGCAACGGGACAATGTCTTGTTAATTTTTATATTCATGTTCAAGTTCATTTTCATCTTTAAATTTCCGTCTTTTTTCTTGTTCGATCGATGAATGATCGGGTTGTTGAGGTTGCCATCCCCTTCCGAGGCAACTTGGCACAGTTTGGGACATCGGAACGTTGGGGTATGGTTTGACGCTCCTTGGGCGCTGTTTTCAGGTCCTCGGTTTGACAGTCCCGATCTCGTAAATCCGGGTCGTCGCCCCAGACTGCAAACCAGGTTCGCTCCTGTCGGTGATGACGATTCGATTCAACCTTTTAGTATTTAGTGGGAGAGGCATGCATTGTCCGGTTCCGTGAGTTTTTTAAATTCCTTTATTTTATAGGCTATCCGAAGATTCGTTTTTCAGAGATATCAGTGTGAACACCGGAAGTGTCGGGGAAAGTTCGTTAGACTTTCATGGAATTCAATTTTTTGATGTTAGAATAAGAATTGGCTCACGTCCATATTAACATCAACCGTACCGGCACTTTGCGCGTTTCTATTCTTATCTGGGTCGATTATTTGAATTATTATGAAATAATGATGGATATTTTTACGAAAGACACGCAATAGATGGTCAATTTAATTTTCGAAGGAACCTAGAGACCCATATTTTATTTAATATTATATATAATTACAAAGTTTCATTCCGTCTTACCGGTCATTTCGACCGTGCGTGGTGCGGTTCGTGTTAAGTCGTGATTGCTTTACATTTGAGTTGAAATAAAATTTTGAAAAATACAATATTCTTTTATTACCTAAGAAACTTTGCATACGAACGTAATATGTACAGTATTCTTCACCTCTTTTTTTTTTAGTTGATAGTTTAGAAATTAAAATCGTAACTTTTGAGATAATACTGAAATGATAAGGGAAGGAACCTAACGAGCAGATTTAGTCTACTTAGCTTCTTGCAGTAGAACGATCTACAATAGATACTGTAGTCTCACGTTTGCCAGTTGAATTTTTGGCCCCGCAGTTTTACCTCCACCGATAAGAACGTTGCCGTTCACATTCACCGAGTTAATCGAGTAGAAATTCTTATCAATTAATACACCAGTAAAATTACTAAACACGTGGCGATAGACGACAATGCTTCGTTCTACCATTTCTACCGAAGTAAAGTACGAACTCTACACCTTCATAATTTCGATTGCCATCGGTTCACATATAATTAAAAACACCGGTGTTTCTTCCTCAAATTTTCTCCAATAAAATAATTTCAACATCTTTAATTAATCATTCAAAAATTAAGTAAACCACAGAAATGCGACGTTGAAACTCTCGAGTTATTTTCTCGATTTTCCAAAAGATGGCATGCGCCGCGTGATTCGATCGACGAAGAAAGACAAGACGATAGGCAGAAACGTTGATATAGAAGGACAGAAGACCTCGGCCTGGCCGTGGAAAGAGCTAAGAGTAGTCTCATGTTGTACTTCGTAAGGTGACGCAGTGGGGGCAGCGAATCTAAACCCGATAACGAGCCAGCTGGTGGCAGTGCCGTCGTACGACGTTTACGGGGAGGTACGACCTTCGCGAGAATCCATTCTCCGGTGGCTCACTGCCACGGTGGTACCTAGGGCAGGAAGGAAAATCGCCAAAGAGAAAGAGGACCAAGGAGATCGAAAGGGTCCTTGCAGTGTCGCGTTCCCTTCTTTACGGATCGGCGATTGGGTCGATCTCGCGACGTGTTTCTCGATCGAACGAGAACGGAACGGTGTCTACTGCCAGTAGGGAGACTTAGGAAGACGAAAGAAAGCAAACAGAATTCAAAAAAAAGCATAATAAAAACAGAAACATGCCGTGACCGAGCCTCAGGTGATACCAACATGTATAACACTCGGAGAGATTCACTGTGCTCCTAGCGCGTGCAAATTTCGATTGAACGACAAATGTCGTAGATACATCTACCTGTGCTGCAGCTTGGTGTGTGCGTGTGTGCGTGAAATTGAGTGTGCCTGTGGGTGCTAACTCCCCCCGACTCGTACCTGACCCGACCCAGGTGAGCACCTGGACCGTCAGAGATGACTACAAGGGAGTTATACGTTAAGGTACGGCATCGCTCTATTTCCAAGTCTTTTCTTTGGCTAGAACGATCCTCTTCAACGATACAACCAGTTCACCGACAACCCTAGCGAGTCTCCCTACTTACATTTTTCAAAATCAAACCCAACAAAACTGGTTCTCCTCGCTCTCAGTGGCTGAGTTAAGCAGCGTACATTCCGGGATGGTACTTAAGGGGTTTTGCGAATCGAAGGAACATGGATTTTTATTTTAGTCGTACGAGCTTGATAAAACGAACTTTCGTTCGTTCGTGAGAGGCAAGTGTCTGCTTTTGTAAGTTTTTCCTCTTTCAGCTTGGAACGAGGCACTTGTTTGACTGTTAAATATTAGAGACGTTTCTAAGAGGAGGCTCTTCGTGAAAATAGCATGGAGAACGGTCTCTGTAAATATCTCTGCTAGGATTGTACCCCTTGGGAATTACGTGAAGTGTCGTGGGTAGACTTTCTTCGTGAGATTCCTGCCCTTCTGGGGGATCAAAACGTTTTATCGTTTTGGTGTGTAGCATCGTAAGGCGATATCGATTTTCATTCTGCGATACTCGGTGGTACAGTGACACACGTAGGAATGTATGTTTCTAGGATGATGATAATGATTTTTCAAGATTTCTGTGATCGTTGCAAATTTATGGTGGATTAAGTGTACGCTTTTATTGCATATCTTTAGGAGGTGTCGTTCGGTTCTTCGTAGGGAGACCTTCGGGTAATTTAGTCTCTGCAGGGCGTAAATAATAGCTCCAACAGTGAGGGTGACACACTGTCCCTGCTTTAACCCCAGGATACCTTGAAACGTCGAAGTTCCAAAGTTAAAAGTCAAATTTCGAATAACCCTCCGAGAGTATTTTCCAATTCTCATTAACGAATTTTTCTCAAATTTTAATGCATGAATCATACGGATTTCCTGTAAACGGGCTACCGTGACGTTAGATACAATATCGATTACACGAAGAAGATAAGAGAAGGAACGCCTCGGTATCTTTCTAATTAGCCGAGATACACATCGTCGTTCCGAACGTATAATTCTCGAGTCCAACACGGGAACAACTTTCACGCGACTGTCCACGGAGCTGAGACTTCACGTTCAGCTAATTTGCAATTTTCCTAAACGCAAGTTACATAACTGTAAACCCAGTACCATCGGGTACAACAGGAAACCAGTGATACCTGTAACTCTCGTTTCCAATTCATCGATAATTCATTAATGATAGCAATTTTCGTTCAACGTATTCCCTGATTTTCGAAGGTAACTTCAAATGTAATTCGATGACAGAACACGTTCCACTCGACACGTGAATTATCGTTCGGTTTGTTTGAAGTTCAAGATAAAAAAGAAAGAGTTCTTCCCGTGAAGGAAAATCGTTGCATCGTCTTCAGGATTTCTTTTGAAAAGTGAAATCAATAATCGGCAGCAGGAGTCGCAGCGACTCGAGACCTAAATTCTCGTTTAAACCAGGTGGCACGATTACGGCTGTTGGAGCTAGGTCGGCGAACGCGATAACGTTTGTTGTGTGCAAACGGAGCGCTTCTTGATAAAAGACTGTCACTCCTAACATATTGTCGACTTTACGAACTTGATGTAAAGAAACAGTTAAAAATACTGTCCGAATGACTGTCTCTCGTTGATCTACAAATTAGATTCTCACCAGGTATCCACCTTTCCCTTTAAGTTCGCACTTTCCACGCTGTTTGATTTATCGCTTCGACCGAGCAAATTGCGAAGGTCGCTAAAAATCCCATCAAGATTTGTTTACCTTTCCCGTGATACGACAGTGTTTGCTCTCCATTCTATGGAGAAGTATCGATAGGATAAAAGCTTTTCCCATTTTTCAGTATTAAAAGACAGGGGTTTTAAGAGGTATTCTGACGAGTGTGTTAATTAGCAGAGGCTTTAATCGATGAGAAACGAAGAAAAGTATCGGAATTGGTGCTCTACACAGACTGTTATATCAGTAGGCGCACCTAGAGTCAGGAACACACACTTGCTCGACTGCGGAAAATCAATCTTCTCGGTTGACGGTTAACCTTTCGTTTCTTTCCGTTTATAAACATTTTTTTCCCCCCACGAATATATTATTTTGATACTTAACAAGTTACGATATTGTCGAATATTCGGATTATTAATAATGATACACGTCAATTATAATATTCCAATTCTTTTTTCACAAATTTTTGCACATATTCGTGGAGACGTAAATTACGAATTTCATTGGAAGAAAAATGTTCTGTGACATTACAGTTTTGCGCGCAACGTTCGGTAAGAGCTCTCTCAAAGATCAATTTCTCGACCTCTGCCCTCTAGAGTGAAAGCTTCGACAGAGACATCGACGGAATCCTATGAGAATTAAATCTGATGATAACGAACGGCCGACGCGTTCACGCGAATATTCCAATCGCGTAATACCATTGACGAAAGAATCGCGGTTCTTTTTCGACTGAAAAGTAAGCTAACCCGATTCGAAACTGTTGCTCGCACGATCGGTTCGAGGAACGTGATCGCCTAGGCTTCTGGCTCCCGAGCAAGCAGATCCCTTTCTCTTGGAGTAGACAAGCAAAACGTCTTGGAATAGGTCGTTCTCCTTGCCTCTTCGTGCCCCGTCACGAGAAAACGACGATCTCCTCGGTGGTTTATTACTTTGTCTTTTAGTTGCCCCTTCCATTCTTGCTTCTACAATTTCAAGACTTTCCAGCGATAATACTCCACCGGTATTACGTCTCGTCGAGCACGATATCGATGATGTTTTTCTAAAGTAGATGAATTTAATGAAATTCAATTTCTCTCCCTTTCTTTATACGATACTTTCTTCGAAATTTATCCCCTGGTTTTTAAATCAGCGTGGATCCTTTTAACAGGTTGTTTAACACACCTGTTATCCACGAGCGATGATGTATTCCAACGATTTTGCTATATTTTATCAAAAATTCTTGTCTTTTCCATTCAAATTGTTGAGAGAAAGGTTCAGAGGACATTTAAAGACAAATCTGAATTCGATAATTTTATATCAAACAATTTTTAGGCGCTACTTTTCACGAGGTAGTTTCGAGGAAACGATTCGTCAGAAACCTCATGGTGAACAACTTTTTAAACCTCGGAAATGAAGTTTAGGAGAAGTCTTTCTCCAAAGTAACTCAATTACAATGTAACCAAGATGTAACGTAACAGTTTGATACGCAACAAACTCTTCCTGGATTAAATAAGGCGACGTGAATCGGTATTTTGTGCGCGGCCCGTGAAAACGGAAGATTCCTTGCGGCAGTCTCCCACGAAGTCGTCCCGTTTCCCGATCTCAAACAAGGACACCGTTCGACGAGCGGAAAGGCTCGTTCTCACGGTCGTACCTTTACCGACTGAATCTGCATTAGTCGTTATTCCAACGGTTTTCGTTGTACGCGGTATATTTTATCCATATCGTCTTCGTAACGGTACGCAAACGGCGTTCGATAATGCGCTGGAAGTAATAACTGATAGACACCGAAGGAAATGCAGCTTCCGCCGAAGCTTCAGAAGATTTTCTGAGTTAAAAGCATATTTTTTGAAATAAATCGAACGTGCAGGTGATTCCTAAATCAAATAGATTGAATTATTGTCATCGACGTGGAGTTAAAGGGTTGAACTTCCAATCGGAGGTCTTCAGTTGATATTCCTATCAAATGTGGGAGATTGTTGTCAATTATTATTTGAGATATCAAAAGGTGAATGTTTAAAGCGACGAAAATAATTGAAGTCAAAGAATAAGACAGTTTGCAGTCTACTGACAAAATGTTCCATTCAGAGAAGTCTACTTCTCAGCCAGATTACTCGTCCGTACGATGATCGACTACTTTCTCACTCCTCAGAGCCACGTTCTCTCGTCGAAAGGGAAATTTCTGAAAGTACGTGGTCACTAACGACCCGCTGCAAGCTGCCGGTGTCAACGATTCCAATTTGGACGAAGGTAGAGGAAAGAAGTTAGGTGGGTGGGAAACTTGACCCGATTATTCTCAATAACTCCGAGAGAACTCGGTGTACCTTCCTCGGGAGCAGCGCGGCTGTGCTACCGCGATCGATTTTCCTACGACGCTTTACAAATACGAGCAGCTCTTCGTCTCGATACGACAAATGAATATTACCCTTGTGAACAAATTACTGCACTTAATGAACAACAGTTTCGATTGCACTTGATGATACCAAGTTTTCCTATTTATCTCATCGTGGAGAACAATTCAAACAATGCAGAGGTCTTTCGAGGAAGTTGCTACGATAACTTTTCAGTATTTTGAGTTCCATTATTTAAAATACATTAGAATCTTCTGCTCCACTAAGCTGAGAAGTGGAGGATGCACGAATTGCATCGAGTTCTCTGGAGCTTGGAAAATTGATTGATGTAACGAAATGCTTTGGTTCCTTAGAAGTTACCAGTGAAGTTCGTGGGAATTTATTAACGTTTGTCGGTAGATTATTTTTCAATCTGTGTCACTGAAGAAACGTAGGGTCGTTTGATGTAAAATATCGACGAAAGTTATGTCTCTCTCACGTTCTAATGTCAGGGTAGTCGTGCGAAGTGCAACGCAAGGTGCATTCTACGCTAAAGGCTAAGCGCAATGCATGGGCGGTTGTAATATCAAGTGTACATTGTACCGACAGTTAGCAGACCAACGCGGAATATCATTAGAACGACTATAATAGGATTCTGAGTTGTAGTTGAAACAATCCCGCTGCTAATAAAGTTTGTCTCACGAGATGTAGTAAACAAAGCACTCTTCATCTTTAATCACATTAAATCCCATTGTACTAAGCATTGACAAAGACAAAGGTTTCCTCTCATCGACTAATTCTGACTGAAATTCCATCGAAATCTCATTAATAACAAACACACGACGGTTATTACTCTTTATGACACCGGTTTTCGAACGATTTGGCACTGTAATTCCAGTGTAGAAGAGGAATCTCTGGCGTGATTCACTCGTTGGCCTTGTGACGATAAGATTGCGAGAGTCATCCTCTTCCTACTTTTGCGTCAACCTGTATAATCATTTTTCGACATTCTATCCACGAACGCATTTGTTTCTCAGTCGACGAAAAGAATATCTCACGAAACCCTTGAAAATACTTCGACACTATACTTCGTTCCATCGATTAAATCAATCGTATTTTTCCTCCTCGTTGAGCATCGAATTTTATTCAATTCTCTGTAGACTCGTCGATGTGTTCGCTATAGCTGGAAGTACCGTCGTCGTTTAATGGACGGTGGAAAAATTGATATGGGAAATAACGTGGCAAAAAGTCAGACAGCTCGAATATCGAAGAGAGTCGTGGGTGGAACGCGACAGAAGCCCTAGATCGGTGGTCAGTTAGCAAAGCTCAGACACAACATGCGAGTGGGATACATTGAAACAGGCGCCAAAGTCTTCCTCGTACTTACGAAGTACGATCGTAAAGAACGGACAAAATGATTTCTTTATAAATCTACTTACATACCTCAATGGTAAATCGATACCGCGATGAGACGATTTTCCGTAGTTCCATGCAATTTTATGATTCCGCTGGGTGTTTCTCTTCGTATCCGAATGTCTCGCGATGAAAACGAATCTCTTCTTCAATCGTAGCTTCTTTCTCGAAGCTCAGCTCGCATAATTACATAATGATATTTAAAAGGAAGGCAGTGGGTTAGGAGAGATGTTGAATAACACTGGGACCAAATGATCATCGTATTAATTAGTTATTTAGAATTCTATGAATAAAACCGGTCGACAAGAGTAAAATATTCTATGATAATCACCGGTACAGTTACATGTGACGTAACGCGCATAGGAAGAAGGATGGTGCGTGACGTTGATGCACTAATTAATTTGCGATGGAATGAAAAAGGGAAAGCTCTCTCTCCATTTCGTATTCTCCCTCGTCTTTCAAGTTACCGATTTTCGCACGTCGTCTCGAATGCTATAGCTCGATTACATTCAGGACACTTTATAGTTAACGAGCTACGTGGGAATTCAACGGAATTCCGCTTTTTGTGCGACTTAGCGTGAGTAAGAATCTTTCGAGTAATTGGTATTATTCGGCGTGGAAGTTGGAAAGCATGGGAACCATTTCTTAAATGTGCTTCGATGAATTAAATCAGCCGTGAAAGTTGAACATTATAGCAGAGGTATATGCAACTTGGGGTCATCAATTTAAAAATATGTAAAGATCAAATTTTATAGTGAATGAAAAGAGGAATACTTTAAGACACTTTAACCTGAAATTAGAACCGGGTGAACGAACTTTAAGATTTATCGAAGTACTCGACTCACGATCCGTTACTCGTCATTGCGAAAGTGCTTGGTAGAATTTAACCTCGCACAGGTATTATTCCATGGGGGTCGAGAAACTTGCTAGATACATCGGATATTTTTGTCATTTTAGCCTCTTCCTGCATCGTAATTTACAGTCGAGCGAAAGTCTGAGACTCGTTACGTAATTCCTTAATTCGCAAGGATTCTCCTGCTCGCGAATTTGCAGTCGTAGAAATTAATACGGCAATGTTAACTTCACGATGACCGCTGAGTTACAGATTCTTATAAAAATGAAAGAAATAAGATTCATCGTTAAAAACATTCTCAATCAAATAATTAAGTAATATGAAAAATCGCAAACGAAATCAATTATGTCTGCCAAATTGAAATTTCTTCACCTGTTTATAAACTCCGGCGTTGCATAAGAATTGTATTACGTTTCTTAATCGTTGCATGGTATCGATAATTTCTTATTATATTAAGAAATATGTGTCGATGAAATTGCTGATGTGGAAGTTTCGACTACGATGCGCTGTGATAAGAAACGACTGAAAATTTTCATTGTAAAATAGTCATTTCTACGGAAATAAGTGTGATAGTGGAGATAGGTAAAGTACAGGTAGATAATGTTCTTAATTAGAGCCTCGGCGGTGTGGCTCATCGTCTTTTATTATCGTTCACCTGTAATACGGCTTTCCTCCTTTTTTCTTCTATTATTCCAGCGGCCTCTTACGTAACAGTTGACATACGCGTTCGCATCGTGAGAGTTCACGGTCATTTTTCGCTTCCATCTAATCTCCTTCGACTCATTAAATGCACCGGTGACTCGTACTAATTGTCTCTTTTATCGCTAAACATTTTTCCCACTCGTTTACCGTATACCTAGAATTGAATTCTTTTTTCGTGCGCGTTCTATTACAAAATACATAATTATCGTAAAACGTTGAGTCGTTACAACAGTCCTGAGATCTTTACCGCTCGTTATTTTAAAGCAATGGCACCAGGAGAATAAGGAGGGCCGTGTCAAAGAAAAAGTGTACTTTACCGTTGCTCGACATTCCTTCAGATCACGTAATCGTTCTTTTGTCCGAATACTACGATCGTCAACGATACATTTCCGAGTTTAATGCTTCCTTCGGATCTTCGACTGAAGTTCCAACAAACTTCAATTGTCCTGATTTAACAGGAAGATTGATCTAAAAATTCTGATAAATATTAATTTCTAATATCGTTTAAAACGAACGAATTTCAATTAAGACACGTCGCAATCGCACCAGCGGAATCACGTTAAAATAAGTACTTGCATCTAACGCGATAGGCATTCCTGCACTTGGAGTTAAAATCGATATGGTTCTATTGCCGACCTCATTTTCATACGCGCCACTCGAAAAAGGAAAAGCAGGTCAGCTTTTCAAGCGAAGGAAAAATTAATCACTGCCCAATTAACTCGGACGAGCTTGCTCGTGGTAAAAGAACTTGGTACGCATTACCGTCAAAGATCTACCTCTGCCAATTATTTCCTACGCGCATCGTTATTCCACGTTTAATCCTCTCGATGAAAGAGATAATAATCAATTACAATACCCTGGGGTTTAATTAATTCAATTATTTTTTCACAACATTCACACTGTAATTTGGAGTTTTATCGAAGAGGATCGAAGAACCGATAGAAATTTCCCGAAAAACTTTGAAATTCTTCTTTCTCAGGGTGGTAGGGTATGGGTACCCCATACGGAAAAGGTGTGGGAGAGCGCGGTGATCTTGGAGGATTACAAATTAAAGCAACCGATTCTAAGGGTGCACACAGACGACTCGAATCAAACGAAAACCCTGGAAATCAAATCGGACAATGATCTTCCACCCTTGAAGAATCCCGATATACTTATAGGAGAGAATAATTTGACGTCCCTGTCGTTCTTGCACGAGCCAGCGGTACTCTATAATCTTCAGATACGTTTTCAACGACACTGTATTTACACTTACTGCGGCATCGTTCTTGTTGCCTTCAATCCGTACAATGAATTGCCGATTTATGGAAATGACACGATATGGGCATACAGAGGACAGGCTATGGGCGATTTGGAGCCCCACATATTCGCCGTTGCCGAAGAGGCTTACACCAAGTTGGAAAGGTCAAGAAGCACTTTATGACTCTCGCATAGAATTTCCCTCGTTACCTGCGATCCACGTAGGGAAATGCAAATGAGCACGTAAGACCCCGGATAACGTTTTGAAAGAGTTCTTAAAAGTTCTTAAAACTTGATAGAAATTGCAATAAATGAAAATCGATGAGGAAAACTTTGATGTAATTTGTATTCTTCTCTGTTCCGTCACTTTTTTACTTTGATATTTTATTATCGATAGAAGATTTTGAATTTAGCGAATACTCAGTTGACCGGGAACTTACGATAATTTTGCAATAAATGTAGTAAGTGCACAAAGTGTAATTAGTCGAATAAACGGATGCAAATAAATGCAGGGAGGGTCACGATCAATCCATCATCGTATCCGGGGAGTCTGGAGCTGGAAAAACCGTCTCTGCGAAATACACGATGCGATATTTTGCAACGGTCGGTGGTTCAGCGACCGAGACTCAAGTTGAGAAAAAAGTCCTTGCCTCTTTGCCGATCATGGAGGCAATTGGTAATGCGAAAACTACGAGAAACGATAATTCCTCCAGGTTTGGAAAATTCATCGAGATTCAGTTCAACAAGAGTTACCACATTACTGGGGCCAGTATGAGGACCTACCTTCTCGAAAAATCGAGAGTGGTGTTTCAGGTAATTGCTTTATTATTTGTAATCGGGGAGGACGTATGTATATGTGAAAAACATATTAAATCTTTAGGCGAACGAGGAAAGGAATTATCACGTGTTTTATCAAATGTGCTCGGCGGCAGCTCGTCTTCCTCACTTGCACTTGACTCATCAAGACAACTTTCATTATCTCAACCAAGGAAACAATCCCGTAATCGAGGGTGTGAACGATTTGGCGTGTTTCGATGAAACGATAAACGCCCTCACCATGCTTGGTTTCTCCTCCAAGCAACAGGATGATATGCTTCGTATTCTGGCGGCTATAATGCACCTGGGAAATGTTAACATAATTAATTGCGACACACAGAACAATGAGAAAGACACGGAGGCTAGCTTTATTTCTGTAAATATATTTCTGCATATCTTTCATCGATTTAATACTTTTATTTTCGACAATGTTTAGTCAGAAAGCACTCTCTGCTACAAAAATTTAATTTAGCGCTGAAAATAGAAGTGATATAAAACTAATGCAATATTTGATTGAAGATTTTGAATCAAATGGTTAAACGCTGTCGATTAAAAGAAAGATCGCGTTATCATTTTTCTGCGTTTATCGTAATATCGACTCATTGGCCTTTCAGCCGTCGGATAAGCATTTATTAACAATCAGCGAATTGCTCGGCACGGATGTGAATGCAATGCGAAAATGGCTGTGCCATAGGAAAATCGTGTCGATGAGAGAGGTCTTTCTGAAACCCATGAACGTTGAACAAGCGATGGGAGCGAGGGACGCTCTTGCAAAGCACATTTATGCGGAGCTCTTCAATTGGATCGTGTCTGGTATCAACAACTCTCTGCAATCTCAGAACAAGCCTCAGTGCTTCATCGGTGTTCTCGATATCTATGGCTTCGAGACGTTCGAGATCAATTCGTTCGAGCAATTTTGCATTAATTACGCGAACGAGAAGTTACAGCAGCAATTCAATCAGCACGTGTTCAAGCTGGAGCAAGAGGAATACCTGAAGGAGGAGATCGAGTGGACTTTCATAGATTTTTACGATAATCAACCGTGCATAGATCTCATCGAAACGAAATTGGGCATTTTGGATCTCCTGGACGAAGAGTGCAGAGTCAGTAGAATATACTTTTTCGCTTTTACTTCCATGATTACTTTTCGAAAATACCATCCAGTTGAAGAATGTTTGCGCAGATGCCGAAAGGCTCGGACAATTCCTGGGCGGAGAAGCTCTACGCGAAATGCGGAAAGTTGAAGCACTTTGAAAGACCGAGGTTCGGTACTTCCGCTTTTTTGATTCATCATTTCGCGGATCTCGTGCAATACGAGACCATTGGATTTTTGGAGAAGAATAGAGACACGGTGATCGAGGAGCAGGTGGATGTACTGAGGAACGGCAATGTACGTGAAAGGAATCATTTTTCCTTTTTTAATTTAAGTCATTTTGTAAAGGATAATTCATTCTTTGTCGATATTAACATTGTAGAATAAGTTGCTGAAGAAATTGTTCAGCGACGAGGATCCGAAACTCGTGGTGCCAAACGTGAGAGTAAAAGTGTCCGCTCAGAAGCCACCCAGTTCGCCTAAACAGAATAGGAAAACGGTAATTTCAGTAAAATCAGACTGACGTTTACAACTTCTGCCTGAGAATATTACAACGAAGAAATTATAGGTTGGATCGCAATTTCGAGATTCCTTAAACATGTTAATGGCAACGTTGAACGCGACGACCCCGCATTACGTGCGTTGCATCAAACCAAACGACACGAAGGAAGCTTTCGAGTACAATCCTGTTCGAGCTGTACAACAATTACGAGCTTGCGGTGTCCTAGAGACGATCAGAATATCTGCGGCTGGCTTCCCAAGTCAAAGGACGTACGGCGAATTTTTCTTACGATACAGAAGTCTCTGTAAATTTAAAGACATTCGCCGCGATGATCTTCGTGAAACTTGCCGGCGTATTTTGGCGAGGTAAGTTCACTTGAACTTCGAAAATTAAAGACACGAATTTTATTCCAATTTCAAGTATCATAATTAAAGTAACGTTTTCAGGTATATCAACGACGAGGACAAATTCAAATTTGGTAAAACCAAGGTCTTCTTCCGTGCAGGCCAAGTTGCTTATCTGGAGAAGCTTCGAGCAGAGCGTCAAAGGGACGCTTGCATAATGATACAGAAAACCGTCCGCGGTCTTATTTATCAAAATAGGTACAAGAAGATCCGAAAAGCTGTGCTCGGTCTTCAGAGGCACGGTAGAGGCTACATTGCTAGACGTAAAGCTCAAGCAGTCCGCGAGGAAAGGGCCGCGATAAAGATCCAAGCTAACGTCAAAGGTTGGCTAAAGAGACGTCTATACCTTCAGCTGAAACGCACAATTATCGGTATTCAGACACACGGCAGAGGGCTAATGGCACGTAGGAGATACGAGCTAATGAAGGACAACGCTGCTGCTATTGCCATTCAGAGATTCGCCAGAGGCTATCTCGTGAGAATGGCATGCAAAAAGAAACTCAGGGACATTGTGATCGTTCAATCTTGTATCAGGAGCCATCAAGCGAAGAAAGTGTTTAGAAGACTCAAAGCAGAAGCCAGGAGCGTTGAACATGTCAAGTCGCTTAACAAAGGACTCGAGAAGAAGATCATCACTTTGCAACAAAAGATCAACGAGCTTGTATGCCTTCTTTGTTATACTTCTTATTTGTTACTTGGACTTTTTTTTAACTAACTTCGCAAATTTTCAGGCAAAGGAAAACCAGTCGCTGAAGAATGTTCAACACGAGATGATAGACTTGAAAGGAAAGTTGGAGGGATTGAAATCTGTGGAAGCTGAGAACAAAAAATTGAATGCTCTTGTATTAGAGAAGGAGAAAGAATTGGAGAAGATTCAGGAAATCGTGAGGGTCGAGAGGGACGAAAAAATGGATATTTTGCAGGTATCAAGTTCGATGTTTTTAAGAGAGGAGACACTTTTTTTTGTTTCAAATGTAGGAGAATATAATTTCTCCGCGCCTTCTTCCAGGATAAGGAGAAGAGCATCGAGCAAACCGCCGAAGAAAATAAGAAGCTTCAGGAGGAGAATGAGAAGCTACGCCGGGAACTTTCGATGGCGAGTGAAAAGTTGAGGAACAATCAGCAAGGAGCCGAGGAGAATCTGAAACATCGATTGGAGCAAGAGAAGGATCTACTCCTGCTGGATCAGGATCAAGATCGCGGAGCTTATCAGAGATTGTTGAAGGAATTCCACGAACTCGAGCAGCACGCTGAGATGTTGGAACAAAAATTGGCGATGCACGTTCCCGCGCATTCACGTTCTCTCAGCAATGCTTCTAGCAGCAGCGGGCAAATTGTTTCCACCGAGCTTGCTCAGGACGACCAAAATATCGTAATAACGTCGTTTTTTTCACCGAATCGAAGTACTTCGATCTTTCGCCTTCCAATTTAACATTGAAATTCCGTAGGATTTTGGTTATGGATCTGTGAGATCAACGGCTTCCTCGTCGACGCCTTACTCTCGAGTTGAAACGATCGACTGGAATCAACATCGCTCGGATAGTCCACCGGATGGTGAAATAAATCAGAATAAATCACCTTCCGAAACGAACGGTCCTGCACACGCACCAGTAGACATAGGTTTGGTCCTGAAGCTTCAACAGAAGCTGAAGGACGTTGAAAAGGAAAAGGGAAGATTAATTAGGATGGTGGAGGATCTCGAGCGGGAAAGTCCGGAAGAAACTATGAGAACGCAGGATTCGTTTAGGGTGATTTTGATGATTTTTTAATTAATGGATTTAATGAAGCATTAAACCATTAATTATTGCAGAATGATTGAATTATTTAATATTCTAGCTTCAAGAGCTCGAAATGGAGAACGCGCAATTAAAGAAGGATTTAGGTTCGCTGAGGAAAACAGTGTCCTCGGGTACCGCCATTGCTCAACAGAATCTCATGGGTAATTTGTTAATTTATACGATCAAGGAGATTGTACATTATTTGCTTTATCGAGTGTTATAATATGCGCAGCTTCTTATTTTGCTTTTTTGCTTTGTACGTAAGAAATATTTGTTGCTTTTTTCTTTTTTGACATTTTTACTGTACGATCACGTATGAAAGACTGACACACGATATAGGTAAATACACTATATGACTTATTGAGTGTGCAGATTTATGCTTTTATACCCTCTCATTATCCTATGCCTGCTTTCCAACGAAGAAATTTCTTTTTAAATTTTCTATGCTTGCATCCCAATTATTCTCCCTGTTTTCCTTGACGCTTAAATGCATTCAATTCTCATTCCTTTCGCTATCAGCACAGTTGCATCTGCTCAATTAATTTTCTACGAAATAAAAGGAGTTCCTATAAAAAGTGAATCGATCTTTTATTTTCTATCTATTTTGCTTGTGAATTCGAGCATGAGGTGAATAACGTGATGCACGTTTGATGCAAAAAAACCTTCCATTGTAGGACAATTCGATGCACTTCAGGAGGAACTCGAGAGAAGAAGGGAGGAATGCATCCAACTGCATAGCGTTTTGGCGGATCATACGCGAAGGATGAAGAATTTAGGCTCGAATTACGGGCGTGACGTTGATATTATTAACGAAGACGGAGAATTGGTTCTTGCTTTCGAGGCACAGAAAAAGATCAACAGGTAAATCGAGAATTCACGGGAGCGCATTGCGTTTCTGTTTGAAATGGAAAAGAAAATGCCGTGTCTAATGGTGATTTGTCGTTTGTGCATGCACTTCGATTTTCAGTAGACTTAAGACAAAGCGAAAGGCCTCAAGAGAGTGAGTTGAGAAGACATTTTGTCGAGAATTAATCAGTGGCTTGCTTTTAGAGATAAAACCATAATTGGAATATCTGAAGAAGAAAAAATTACTTTGGCCATCGAATAATTCGTTCGATTAATCGGCAGAAAGATAATCCGATTATGGAAGACATTGTATTTCGAGTATTTAAAGTTTCCTGATAGCTTTCGACCGGAAACGGTATAAGTCTTTTACATTTAAGCTGTTTTCCCCATTACTTCTCTCTCTCATTTAAAGACAACTGGAGGATGAGCTGCAGGCGAAAGAAAAAGGCTGGAGAGCGCAAAGGGAAGAATGGCGATCGGAAATAGACCGGTTGCAGGAAGAGATCGAGAAGCAGCAGAAATTGCTGTCAGTTAATTTGAGCGAATCTCCTCAAACTCAAACCGAGGCCTACATGCAACACGAAATAGCTAGGCTGACATCCGAAAATTTGGTAAAAATAAAACTTCTACCCAAATTCCTCCTCCCTCCAAGAATACTACGTTTAAAGAGGAAATTCCTGATACTAGGAACTTCAAGAGAAATACGACAAGATAGCCGAGGAGTGCAGAAAATTCAAAAAACAATGTAGGATGCTCGCTAAACGTCTCAAAGACGCCGGCTGTAAGTAGTAAAGATATATTTAATTTATTTCTTACACTCGAAGGAAGGTGACCTATTGAAAGAAATTCGGCAAACTTAATGTTATAAACATTTAAACATGTTTAAATAACAAATTTCCTATCTATCTTACAAACTACACGCTCAGGAGGAATTTTAATAGCAGGCGATAGAGCAAACATTTTTATCGAGGAAACCATAATTGAAATTCTCTTCTAGCACTTCTCGTTAATTCTTTGCGATCGTATTTCTTCTTGGGCGTTTGGTTTATAAGATAGATATGAAAATATCCACAAAAATTGGGACATTTTGGGATATCTTCGCACAAAAGCTACAAGAATCGGCATAAATATTCTTCGGGCAAGAAATTCTGTTGACCAGTGTAATTATTAAATTATAAACTTTCTTCACCCAAATGCTTTCAAAGGCGAGGGAGACGATATTAAGGAACAAAAAGATCGCCCTTACGTTCTAAGAGGTGCCGGTGAGTGTGTGGTCAAGTCTAATCATTTCCCTCATGATTCTTTTCATCGCACTTCACGCAGACCATACGACTCACCATAGATCGTAAATCCTACAGTAGTATCAATCGTGATACCATAAGTGTCCTTATCGAATTTAAAAATAATTAACACGCCCCCGTAGAGTAGCAGCCTTTGCAAGCTGCAACTTGGAACAAAAAATTGGAACAGATAATGAAATTGCGTCCCTCCTTGCAGTGCCAGATAGCACGGAATCTGCAAACGATTCAACTGTAGTGTCTTCCACTGTTCATTCGTCAGGGGATAATGGAAATAATATGCCAGCTATTCGAAAGAAAGAGAGAGACTACGAGGGCATGTTCGAATTTAGGAAAGAAGACATCAACGTGATCATACGTCATCTAGTTATCCGTAATTCTAATTATTAATAATACTCGATGAACGTATCAAAGAACATCTAAAAATCAGATCTAATATAAATTTTCCCATAGATTTAAAGCCCAGAGTTGCGGTGACACTCTTACCAGGTCTACCAGCGTACATCCTCTTTATGTGTATACGACACACAGATTGCATAAACGATGACGATAAAGTTAGATCTCTACTAACGGCCTATTTAAATACTGTAAAACGTGTAATTAAAAAACGAGAGGACTTCGAGTCCAGCGTGCTATGGTTGAGCAATACCTTGAGATTGTTACACAACATGAAACAATATTCGGGCGACAAACCGTTCCAAATTGAGAATACACCGAGGCAAAATGATCAGTGCTTGAGAAACTTTGACCTGAGCGAGTATCGAATCGTTTTGGGTAACGTTAGTCTCTGGATATTCAACAATATCGTGACAAATCTCAAGGAACGAATTCAGGCTTTGACCGTACCTGCTCTTCTCGAGCACGAGGCAATAACTGGTTTGAACTCCAACAAACCTGGTCGACCCAGATCTTCGTCTATGGGAGAGGAACCAGAGTCCACGCAACAGAAACTTGATAAGCTCTTGGACGAGCTCAGCTCGGTCTACAAGACTCTTCAATATCATGGTGTCGATTCTGAGATCGTTATGCAATTGTTTAAGCAGCTCTTCTACTTCATGTGTGCCAGCGCTTTGAATAATTTGCTGCTGAGAAACGAACTTTGCCAGTGGACGAAGGGCATGCAAATAAGGTTGAATTTTATAGTATTCTTCGTCGGATTAAAACTTGGATGATTATCTAATTGTTGACATATTTTTTTTAGATATAATTTAAGTCATTTGGAACAATGGGGAAGGGATAGGCAATTAGAACCAGCCTCGGAAGCTCTCCAACCGATCGTGCAAGCGGCACAGCTTTTGCAGGCTCGTAAAACAGATGAAGATGTGAATTCCGTTTGCGAAATGTGTAATAAATTAACAGCAAACCAAATAGTGAAAATTCTAAACCTCTATACACCTGCCGATGATTTTGAAACGCGTGTACCAGTTTCGTTTATCAAGAAGGTGCAAGCTAAGTTGAGCGAACGTGGTGAAAACAACGAACAAGTAAGTGGTAATATTTCTAATAAAATTTGATATTAATAATATTGTAAATTAATGAAAAACATAATACTTTTTTTCTCAGCTTTTAATGGATCTGATGTATTCGTACGCTATAAGATTCCCATTCAATCCATCAAATATTCGATTGGAAGACATCGAAGTACCGGAAGTACTTCACCTGCCGATGCTCAAGAAGGTTTAAAAGAAATTAGCAAATGGAAAACCTTAGAAGTCCCCGCAGCGCATGTAACTTTTAGTTAATTAACTGTCTATCGCGTAATCGAATTCGCTTAGCCTATTTATTGAGAATACTAAAATTAGAGGCGCCGATAACACTGGCTAAGATAGATAACGCATCGTGCGAGTCATCGATATCACATGTTTTATATGTTTGTTTTTTACTCAAGTAATTTGTATTTTACGAATCATCATTCCAGTCCGCGTCCAAATGAAGAGGCCAATTTAAGAAGATGTCCTTACGGGTGATAAAGAACATATTTTTCGTTACCTTTCAAATGCATCGACGTTGCTGCATGTCGAGACTTTGTGGACTACGTTTATCGATAAAGGCTCTGCTGGGGCTTGCAATTTCTTTGTCTTAAATGGACATATGGAGCTAAATTGAAATCTCGAACGTGGTAGTACAGTAATTGGTGCAAAACGATGAAACGAAGTGCCGATTGATTCTGTATCGTTGGATACCGAGTCCGTTGTTACAGAAATTATCAAAGTTTAGAGGACACATTGTTTCTCGGTACTATTAGCATTTGTTGGAAATTGATTGTTACGGCAAATATTGCAACTCCTAGCACGATCTTTATGTGTGCAATATTGTGGGAAGCCATTGAAAGATGTAATTAATATGTAAAAATGGAAACGCGTGAATACGATATAACGTTACGTTGGGATAGAGATTGTATATTTTGTGATACGAGAGAGAATTGTTATGAAATTGGGTCTGACGGACCAGCGTGAAGAAGAGAGAGTGTGCAGAAAGAAGAAGCAGGAGGAGAGAGAAAGACAGAGGTATATAAATATATATATATATAATTATTATAATATAATTTATAAATATGTACAAGCGATTGTATTTTGTGCCATTTTATGAGTAGATTGTACGAACGAAATTCTGTTTCTTACGTTTACCGATCTGTGTTTATGTTCACGCTTTACGAATACATTCCACAGAGTAATATTTCGAAAGGAAATTGAAAAAAGACAACAACAGAACAATACTATCCTTCCCTCCGATGTGTATACATATGAATCTATTTACACGATTATACCCTCATTCGGTATGACAAATTTGTTTGTTCCTACAGAGGAAATAAAAAGAATCGTTAATATAAATTAGCGTTTCGTTCAGTCGATGTATATCATGAAACAGGGTAGAATGGATAACACTGTCCTACGCCATTTTTGTTTTCCAATAGCCACTGGGTTATTCTTAAAATGTTCGTCGTCCTGAACACGAATCCGTCAACGGAATTCCTCTACCACCCTTAATTTTCGAAAAACATCAATTTTTGTGATAACGGTGGATTTCGGCAAAGCAGCGGCCGGAGTGTACGCGCACTGGGGTAGGAGCTTCGTTTTTCCCTCGCTTGTGCATATGCAGACGATATTTAAATAATTTTTCACAATCATTTACAAACACTCGTCGGAAATTTTCACCTAATGTCACTGACACTTCCACAAAACATTGTATTTTGTTATCGAAATAATTTAAAAATACTTACAGGTAACTGTCACTTGAGGTCACTGACACTTCCACAAAACGTTGTATTTAATTGTCGAAATTATTTAAAAACACTTGCAGGTAACTGTCACTTGAGGTCACTGACACTTCCGCAAAACATTGTGTTTAATTGTCGAAATAATTTAAAAACACTTGCAGGTAACTGTCAGTTGAGGTCACTGACACTTCCAGAAAACGTTGCATTTAATTATCCAAATTATTTAAAATCACTTGCAGAATACAGTCACTTGAGGTCACTGACACTTTCACAAAACATTGCATTTAATTGTTAAAATTATTTAAAATCACTTTTAATTTATTGTTTATGTAGTTTAATATTATAGCACACATGCGCTAATAGTCGTTAATTTAAGTTAGACTGGCCAGGTATCGATAGTAGAGTCGAATCGAAGCGTAAATGTCATTATCTCAATCGTACGTATAGGGCTCTTTGACCATTGTATAGGGGCGCCGCGCGCCGAACGAGCTCCTTATATACTCTAGCGCTGAACGTGGCACATGCGCAGTACACCTCGATGGATAACTTTGAAAGTTTTAGTTATAACAATTTTCGTGAATAATTTTTCATTGCAAATGAAATCATTATTGATTAATAACGTGTTTCTGCTTATTTTTAATAACATTTACGGTGAATAGAAGTTATAAAAGTGAAGTTACATCGGTTTATAATTGACTACGTACTTTTCAAAGCTTATAAATGTTTGAATAACTTAATTCAGACTGTTTAAAATTCATCAAAACTAGTTGAGAATATATCATTTATGAATAAATAAAAGTTTTACATTAAAACTCAAATATTTATAGGCTTTGGAAAGTAAATCGTCAATTACAAGCAGACGTAACTTCACTCCAATAATTTCTATCCACCATAAAATTTATTAAAATTGAACAGAAGCACGGTATGAAATTGTAACTTCATTTGTAATAAACTATTATTGACGAACACTGTTGCAATAACCGAAATTTGTAAAATTATCAAATTATATAAATTATAATGAATGAGTCATGCGTTTTCAATTTGTTGGACAGTGTAATCGATTGGTAACACATTATCTCCTCAGGTAGGTGAAAGAAAATAGGAAGAGGATTGCGAGGTTCGAGCTGAAACAACCGGTTAATATTGTACCACAATATTCTTTTATTATATAAATTATTATTACATTATTAGCAAATTGGCAGAAAGATAGTTTTATTAATTTTAACGTATTATTAATTAAAAATGTGAATGAAGCACGAACAGGCAAAGAATAGCATGAATCGAATTAAAATGTCTCTTCGTACAATAATTCGTAGTAAAAAAAAAAAGAAATATAAGCAGAAAGTATCAGTTTTCTTAGAGGCCATCATTGCCATCATCGGGCGAACGTATATCATCGATTTTTAGGATCATCTTAACCAACTGTGTCGCCAATAGAATCTGTTGCGATTTACTCGTTAATGTCTCAACGACATTTTGCGCCTTCATATCTGTAATAATTAAATTTCACACAGTTTTTAGTCACTAAGGTAAAATGTTAGAATTCAAGATAGCATTAAATTCAACACTTACCAGCAGTACCGAGATTTAAACAATCAACACCAAGAGTTGGATTATTTTCAGCTATTTGTCGCGCTTTAATTTCGGCTATTGTATCTACGGGAGAAAGGCCGGAATTTTCGGCAAGTGCCATTGGCACTGCTTCCAGTGCTTCTGCGAATGAACGAAAAGCGTATTGTTCCAATGTGCTAATTTTATTAGCCTGAGCTGCACATTCCAGGGCGCATGAAATTTCAGCCGCTCCTCCGCCGTACAAAATCTCGTCATTTTTTATAACATTACGAACAGTGCAAAGGGCATCGTGTATCGCACGTTTAGCTTCCTCGATGATCTAAAAAGGGGAGAGAAATTTCTTAAATAAAGTAATACCAATTAAATTTGAAAGAATATTTTATCTTTGAAGTCATTGTAGCATATGCAAAGTTGAGTTCGATTAAATAAAAGATCAATCGAACAGTGATTGTAATTTGCAATGCGTTGATTTTGCAAGGTGTCTGGTCAGAATGGTATATTTAGACACCCCTGAAATTCTCCTTGCTTAAGTTTCCGAATTATTTTTAAAATTCAATCAGGAAGTAATAAAATAAATTAATTACCATTTTGTTGCCACCGCGGATAAAGATAGTGACTGCCCGCGAGTTCTTGCACTCTTCGATAACCAACATTCGATCTTTGGTAGTGCCAAAGGTCAATTCTCTCACAACACCGGCGTAACCCAGTTTCTCTGGTGTTAATTCCTCGAATCGTGGAACAATACGACCACCCGTAGCGATCGCAATTAGCTGAAAAAAAAACATCCATTATTAGTTCACGATCCCAATGTATATCGTCTTCTAATAAAAAGAACATCAGTGCCCTCAGCTCTCATAATCTTTTGGTCATTAGAGCTACAGCAGAAGCAAGATTACTAACTAACAAATTCATTGAAACTCAATCATTGCACGAACAATAGTAAACTAATGAAAGGAATGGATAGAAATTTTACAGAATTACGTTAGTTAGTCCTCTGAACTTCTACCCCTCTTCCGTTACGTTTTGTCATCATCGGGCAAATTATTTTTCCACGGAAAAATAACGATCGATGCTTACTTCGATTTCGGGTCCACCGACCCATCTGACTGCAGGTAATTCGTTTTGTAGGAGAAGGTGATTTGCTTCGTCGTCGAAACCCCATTGGCAGATTGCAAGGGTAGCACCGGCATCCTTCACCTTTTTTACCATTTCCGTGAATTTTTCCCGTTCGTATTCACGCAACGCCCTATAGTCTTCGACAGAGGTAACATCTAACTTATGCTTCGTTTTCGGCTTCGGTGGTTCAAAGGGGCAAGTAAGAATGGCCAATTTTGCATTCTCCAGTCTCTGTAATACATCGAAATCGCGGTATTTCGATATATCGAAATGTTTAACGAATCCGGAAAATCTTATTTTACAGATGGAAACATATGCCTTCAGCTCTCATAATCGTTTGATCATTGAAGCCACTGTAAAGGATGGATTATCGAAATAGTGAATTTTACGAGAACCCGCGGATTTTACGATAATTAAAAAAATAATTATAGAAAATCCCGAATTCGTGAAAATTACACCAAGTAGATTTCCCGCCCCTTTACCCTTCTCTGGTGCATTTTGTCATCATTAGGTATATGCAGATATTTATTTATATTCCGAAAATACAATTTATCTATAAAAAGTTTTTTCACCTTGGGCATTTGTGGATGGCTGAAGTCCTTGTCCACAACCACACCTCTTACAAGTACAGTATCTTCCAATCTACCACCAACCTTTCCTTCTACTTTAATTAGTTCAAAATTTACATCACATTCCACAGGATCCAAGACTGCAAAAACTGCATTTACAGCTATTTCTGCCATCTGCCTGTGGCATTTGTTGATGCTGAAAATATAAAAAAGGATAGTTTATTCCCAGTTCTCAATTCGAAATTTTTCGAAAAATATGTATATTAACAATATTTCATTATTACATTTTAGATCCAAGACTGGTCATGGCAATTTTGATGTAAGGCTCTAAATTATCTGTACTTCCTTTAAACTCATCAACAATTTTTTCAAGATGCTCAGTGGCACATTTTGCAGCCATTTCAAATCCATCTGCTATTCTAATAGGATGAATTCCTTTGTCTAGGAGCTGTTCTGCTTGGTCTAGAAGAGCACCAGCTAATACAACAACCCCAGTGGTTCCATCCCCAATTTCATCATCTTGAGATTGAGATAATTGAACCATCAGCTTGGCAATTTCATGATCCACATCCATATTCTTGAGAATGGTTGCACCATCATTTGTCACAGTGACATCCCCATCAGAGCTCACCATTAACTTATCCAACCCCTTAGGTCCCAAGGAAGTCTTAAGAATATTCGCCACATTTCGAGCTGCCAAAATGTGGGACTATAATTAAAAATTATAATTATACAATTAGTAAATCATGTTACTTTCAGCAAAATATGATACTAATTGCACTAAATGTTTTAGGACTCTCGAAAAATTCTATCGAAACCACGCGGGCGTAGAAACACGTAATACACGAAGATACAGATCTCCTTTTATGGTAAAAAAAAGAGGCTCTACAACAAAACGTGCCCAGTCCTCGAAATTAACATAAACGTACTCCCACGTTACAGTATAATTATTTTTAAAAATTAAAACGAAATTCCAATTATTAATTTCCACCCAGATATTACTTCTAGAATATTAATTTCCAGATTAATCGCCAAGCCCGAAAAGCCGCCATTGTTCGATTCACGTGGCGAGGTTTTGAGAGATTCCAGGAATAAGACGTATATGAATTTTCCAGATAAACATAATGCAAGGTAGTTGAGCGAACCAGTATGTTTTTATTTTGGGACTAAGGTCGAACTGTTACGCCGTTTGCGAGCCACGAGTATACCTTGATGGCATTGACGCCGGTGAGTCGTTTCTGCTTGTCCTGATCGCGAATGATAAGAAACGGTCGGCCGTACTCGTCAAAGGCGAGCGAGCGCGGAATAGCAGCCATTTCGCCCGTCAGTCGTCTGCCTGCGGTCGATGAGCGCGGTCAAACCTCGGTTCTTGTATACAATTTTGCTAGTCGTCCTACGTTCGTCGTGTTAATTATACCACCATCTTGTGACTGCCGTTGTATCTCGTATTCTGAACGGATGTGCGGGTTGCTACAGTGCCATCTGGTCGGAGAAAATGGAATAGGAGGAAGTGCATCACGTCCCGGAGGGAATTTCAACGTGGAAAAGCTAGCCGGTGGTGATAAGAAAGCATTTTTGGGAGAACTGGTAAGTGATATTATTTTTTTTTGTTCCTGTGTTGTCGAGATGTCGTCTAGTTTCAATTTTCTTTGCCCTTGAAGTGTCAAATGTACTTTTGTCTCGTCTGCGCTGCAATAGAATAAATTAGAGAGAAGAATATACGTTTTTGAGAACGGTCTGATAAGAAAAAGTAAGTGATAGGACGAAATAATGAGGGATATTTAATTTTCCTGTTGCTGCCTTAGGCGAAGCCCTGCGTAGTTTCAATTTTCGTTGACCTCTGTAGGTCAAATGTACGTCTGTTTTGTCTGAGTTGTAATAGAATAAATTAGAGAGAAGAATATACGTTTCTGGGGATGGTCTGATAAGAAAAAGTAAGTGATAGGACGAAATAGAGAGGGATATTTAATTTTCCTGTTGCTGCCTTAGGCGAAGCACTGCGTAGTTTCAATTTTCGTTGACCTCTGTAGGTCAAATGAACGTCTGTTTCGTCTGAGTTGTAATAGGATAAATGAGAGAGAAGAATATACGGTTTTGAGGATGGTCAGCTAAGAAGAATTACGTGATATGACGAAATAGACGTAATATAAGCTACTGCGTGTAATTGCAATCGTCCTTAACATTCTCGTTTCTGAGATTCCGTGTCATTTCTGTTGTCTGAGAGTCAAAGTCATGCAAGTGGTAGGAAAATAAAGGTATCAAAAATTTCCACGTGTTTTGAAAAATATCTGCTGGGACGTTTGTAGGAGGACGGCTGAAATAAATCCACATCGATTCATATGCACCATAATGTATTTTCACATTGAACTATTTATAATTTCTGTAGTGTTATAATTTTGAACGATACATATACATATAGTCATACACATATAATTACTGGAATTAATTCATTTGATAGAGGTACTTTCGACTCAAGGCCGAACGGCCATTATCCCCTCGATGAGTCGCAATTGCGTTTCAAACAGCTTTCCAATGCTATTTTCCTTTAAAATTCCTTTCCTTCAATTACAATGAAGCAGAGAGCTCTTCGTAGAAAATTCTACGCGTTAGAATCCATCCTTATCCTGCCCTTTGTTCGACGCCGAAATAAGTAACAATGTTCCTTCAAACGCTCTACGTAGCCTATCCCTCAAATGCCCTCTGCGCTCTACGTAGAAGTTTTGCAACGCAGTCGTCGATCGAAATCGCAAACAAATTAATCCTACAAGCAGGATACTTTGACATTTTCCGCAATACAATTCTATCATCGTAAATACAATTTTCAGGCCATCATATCGATCATATCATTTAAATTGTTCATGGAAGTTCGCAAGAAATTTGTAATTTTCACGATTGCAAATCGCTAAGTAGATTTCCATTACAAGAAATAATAATTCTTACAGCATTACCTACGCACGACCCATCAGAGGACATGTACATTAATTTATAGATATATGCCTCAGGAAAATATATGAATACTATGTAAATATATATAGAGCTTAAGTATACATATCGATCGAAGATAAAAATATAATTTCAATAAGATATATCTCGTAATAACATTCACATTTAAAATTATTCCTTAACGGATTAGGCATTTTACATGATATGTTAGAGTTCCCTTACAAGATAAAAGTCAACATTGGAAATATATATATACATATATTTTTTTTAAATATATATATGTATAATATCCAGTAACTAGAGATATGTTTTTCTTTTCCATTTGTGTGCTTTGGACTCTCGACGACTAGCATCAGTGGCGTAGAAACGAGGGGTTGCCGAGATTACGTAACTGTTTACAGGTACTCTAAGCATCGGTGAATGTTCTGTGACATTGTAGGTCACAGATACACTTTTATACCGCGATTCCCCACGATTAGAAATATTCTTAACAGTTTGTCTCCTTCGTATCATTTATCCCGAAGTATGCAACTCGTAGCTTCTACCGTCTTTGTCTCCTTTTCATTAATCGTCCGTTAATAATTAATAGCTGCGATACCAGAATAACGATAGAACCTTCTCCTATTTCTTTTCCTCTTTTTCCTTACTTCATACACGCGATTCCGACAAATATATTTTATTTAACGTAACGATTCCCATAGACGTGTATGTATTACATATATTTATACGTTAATTTCCTTGAATTACATTACATTTAATATTATCGCTTCATTGGCGATTTCTTTAACGGAGCGATCTCCGTGGTTTCTTCTTCAATCGAGTGATTCCCTTGCGATTAATAATGTTGAGTAGAGCGATTTCCGCGATAAATACTTAAATGAGTGATTTTTCACACATAAATAATATTCAGTTTTCCACTAAAACTCTACGTACATACGTATACCTCTAGGAATTTTGGAATATAAGCTATGCGAAGCGAGACATCTTTCTTTATCTTTTGGTATGTACTGTTGGGAGATCATGGTTTTCACGATCAGTGAAAACGAACGTTTACTTTGCTCTCTCAAACTCCACGATACGACTTAACGATGCAATAATACATAAGAGTTACGTTTGTGTTACATCGACGAAGTTTCTTTTTTTTTCAAAGACTTCTTCAAGATTTTCGATTAAATATCCGATAGAATTGAACGTCTATATATAGGAGCTATAGCTTAGATTTAGAACATTGATTTTTAGGATTCTAATTTCGCGCCTCACTTCAGCTCTTCCCCGTGAAAATTATTCCTTCACCACTGACAACAAGGAAGTCTCATCACTTCTCGTGAATCAACAGACAACAAAATTCTATGTATCACCATCTGTGCGTTTGTCTTATCAAAATAAAAAATCGTTTTCTGGATCATTTAGGATCGATTATCGAAAAGAAACGTAATCTGCTTTGGTGTACAGGGCAAAGTAAACTAAGTAGTTTTCATTTCTTAGATAATTAAAAATCCCCCTTCTATTTACATCATGCCGTCCTTCTGGATGGAAATAATATCGTTTTATAAAATTGCAGTCTGCGTATTACCAACTTTAAACCGAGCTTCAATAATATCAATCAAACTCTCATTTTCCGTAACAAAATTCCTACCTAATCAATCATCAAACTCGATAATACGAATTCCATTACATCCTCTGTGTCACTTATCATTTATCCCCTACCTATTCGATCTCTATCTACCCTCTGTACTCTAATCCTCTAAGTCAACGAAGTAGAAACAAATTCGAAAAATTACACGACCCAGTACGAAATAGAATATAAATCGTGTCCTCTTCAGCTACACCCTGTACGTGTGGATTCATGAAGAATTGAGAATAACTTCCCAAGGACACTGTCAACATCTTCATACATTTTTTTACCTTACCTTAAAATTCTATTAGACGGTCTAATCTGATATGTGTCAAGTGTATTTTGTATCAGTCGCAATGTTTGGAGAAAAACGATTGGAAGGCGCGTCTTAGATCCTGACTCTCCAAAAATTCATCGCCGTGCCGATGTTTCGATTTTTCCTTATATAGTAATTCTTTGCCGATTAATGAAACATCGCCACGGCGAGGGAGAGGCAGGAATATCGAAGGAATCGAGAGAATTTCGAAATTGACAGACTTATCCTACTTTCTTCCTTTCTGCACGTTCAAGAGGGATGGTTTGATTCGCTTAGACTTTCCGCTTCCGCCGTCGTCTTTTATGGAAGAACGTGGAAGCTCTTAGGCGAAAGGAACCCGCTTGTAGATTCGGTTTCCTTGTCCGGTAATTCGTTTTTCACCGGAGGTGTACTGCACCACTGATTTTATTTGATCTGTTGCAACAGGTCCGATGCAAACCAGAGGGTCTTTGAAGTAGGAGCAGACCTAAGATATTAGAAATTTTTCGTGAGATCGTTAGATACTTCAGGAGGTTTAAAACAGTGAAGGTTTAATGGGATGTTAATAATATTATAGTAAATTAATCATCAGTTGTCGAATTAAAATCCTCAGTTATTAATATATCATGAAATTTCCCTGTCTTAACCCTTTCCACCCTAAATATTAGTCACTCAAAAGAGTCCACTTTTATATAATTTCTAATTTTTGTAAAATTTAATAGAATGAAGTTTATTTCATTAAAATGTACAACAATCCGAGGATATCCGAGCTTCTGAGTGACTCAGATATAATTGTTTCAAATGACTCTATTTTTTCACTCATGATTTTAATTATAAAGAAATAAAAAAATATAAATTTTTCCTCTGCTTGTTCGACCGTCTTCTGGGACTCATAGAAACCATTGAAAGCGAAAGGGTTGATACAGAGTTTCTGTTACTGTTCGTATTCTGCAGTGACCTCTTCGAGGTCAAAATATAATTATTTGTAATCGATATACCTTTCTAGGTGTCTGCCGATGACGTCTTTGGAGCTGGCAGCACAAGCCACGACCGATGTCACATTCTCCGGACATGTTGCACTCCTCGTCTGTATTAATTTGAAAAAGTTCATTTTAATTATAGCAGCTCTGCAGATAAGACTCTTACTAAACGGATCTATAATTATTCCTCTGACGTGTTTTACCTATCGATCGATTAATTCACGATACATCGAGACAATCTTTCGAAATAAAAATATACTTACTGTACAATTTGTTAGAAGTTACCGGGGGTTGGCAAGAACGAGTTTCGCTACCAGGTACTTCAGCGCACATTAATCCCGTTTCGCAATCGTTGTCTTTTCTGCAAAGCTCACCCTGTTTCAGTCCAAAGTCGAAGACGCAAGCTCCGATCACTGAAATATATTAAAAAACTGCCCTTCTCACATATCCTTTACATCCTTATACATCCTTTATATCACGTCATAGATCTCACTCTGTTATCATTTAACATATGAGTCGCTCAGAAGCCAATGCGGTTAAAGTCCATTTCTTGATATTTTCTAATCTTTGTAAATTTTAATAGAATAAATTTCATTCTATTACAATTGACAAAAATCAGAAAATATCAAAAAGTGAACGAAACCGCATTGGCCTCTGAGCGACTCATATCGTAATCTGTATGAGTGGACCAGAAATTTGATCATTGTTGACTGGTTCGTTCTAAATTATCGTTTAATATATTATATCTTCGGTTGTTCAAAACCGAAAAAATAATATATACCCTTCCTCCGTGCATTCGGAGTTTTTTTCGAACAATTGTAGAACTACAATGTTTTAAAAAATTTGTTTAAATTACCTCCATCAACGTTAACGCAAATAGAGCCTGGGCAGCAGTGCTCATTGGAGGTGCACCTCCTCTCGTAACACGGAACATCGGCGGCTTCTTCCAAAGACTCGCCATAGGAATTACCATAGCCAGAGGCAAGCGGGCGCTTTAATTAAAATACAAAAACTTGGTACACCTATTACGGATACCTATTACATACACCTTCCGCAAAAAGTTATACTTTAACGTTGTGCAAAGTGGAGTAGGTCGTCTCTTTAGACATCGTAACTTAGTATTTTCATTAAATAAACGACATATAAGTTTCTACCGCTCTTATCGTAGAAATAGATCAGCTCTTTTCCAGCTAAACTTTCCAACAAATACGACAGGATCGTTAAATTGCATAGCTAGCATATGGTATCATGGATCATTTGCAATTAATTACGGACATTATTAAAGAGTAACACGTTGCTCGTAGCCGGGGCTATATTCACCAGTAACTTATCTCGCGTGTTCACAAACTAACGATTATGCACCGAGCAGTTTGTAATCTCAGACTAATTTGCGGCCACCATCGGCAAAATTTACGATTCTCTCCCATGAGAATTGCCAACGATAGCGGACCCTTTCGTTTGCAACTACGTCGAGCAATGCGAAAATGAAATATCGATCGTTCCGTCGGCCGTATTGCGGCAGAGTTTTAACATTTATCAAATATGCAACATTATCGGGTTAGAAGTTAATGTTCACGTTTGCTCACGAGCACATTGTATTCTCGCACAGTGAAAATTTACGAGCGTCGTGAATCGATGCTGTTTTCATATCGGACACCTCGTAAAATAGTGCAATTGGCGTGGAATACTGTTCGATACGTCGTAGAAACAGGAAACAGTAATATGTTGGTTGGAAAAAGAATACGTCGTATACCTGCAGCAGGCCCGATCTGCTCAAATAATCCCCATGACCGCCGTAGCCGAGGTTCGACAGCATTTCCGGGCTGAAGCGGTTGAAAAGGCCACCCCATGCCTCCGCGCCGAATTGCATTGTGCTCGCAAAAGCGAGGACGGTCAGGGCAGCACACGGGTTCATCTTTGTTTCTTTGCAGGTACGGAGTTTTAAGACTTTCTGAAAGTTGACAATACCTCCGATTATTCCAACGTACTACAAATTCTGCCAGGTAGTTAACATACGGTGCGAGTTTAAAACATTTTCTTAACTTTGAAGGAACTTGGTCTAATTTTATTTCAATCTTGAATCTGTTTATATCGATTTAGTTAAAGGTCTTCGAGGATTTAAGTTATTAAATGTAAGATTACAATTCGTTATAATTTGTGGTAGAATTTCATAAGATTAGTGGAGACCATGATGCTGGAACTTTTAGCGATTAGTGGAAAAATTTATTCAACTTACAAGATGTTTGCTTAGTTATCGTAGCTCAGGATTTTCTTTGGTATCTCGTCCAGGTAGATTCGGCTCCAAAGTTCCCTTATCCTTCCTCGGGATCAACAAGTCCTCGACGAAGCTCACTGGAGGACTGACTCCGAGCTGTGCTTGCCTTGGCAATCTATACTCCACCGCCGTTCCGGTTGCCTCGTCTGAGCGCATATAACACACCCGCGCAAGCGCAACCTCACTTTTTCCCACACACACGACCTACGTGACATTTTGTTCATTCAGAATTTTCGGCCACCCTTTCCTGACATCCTGCACAACCATATTCCACATTTTCTGGATCATGTGGCGACATATGATACCAGGAATTCATATTTTTATTTGATCACTCCGACAATTTTCTTTCCCTTGCTCTAGTTCGTTTTACTGTATGAATCTTTGATCGAGGGACGATGAGATCGTTCACTTTGCTCGATTTTTTAAAAATTCTGCAAATAGAATTCTATGTTTGTTAGATTGAAATTACATTCGCCATAATCTTAGTTTCAACCCCTTGGCCTACAATAACGAGTGGCACTCGTGATGAGGTAAATGGAATAAGAAATTGTGAAACTTCCCAAAAATTATGAAATTAAAAATATCAGTGGAACACAAAATGATAAAATTATTTTTATGTTATTAATACTGTATTAAATTATAAGACGCATTAGGAATCACTGATAAATTTTCATTTTAGCAGTTCAATTCTGAATTATTGCACAGACAGTCGTAAAATAAATCGTAGGGTAAGGGGTTAATTAAGTTTATTCACCACAGGAAAACGCAGTGTTACTTTTTAATAGCGCACCCTTAAAAACCTTGACCCCAACATCCACAGGATTGAAGTTTCTAATCACCGTCTAATTATAAAATTAAATACATGTGTTGGTAATTACGATAGTACTTCAACTCGTTTATTTTTCACATTGAAAATTTAATTTTATATTGCACACTGAATTCTCTCTAACCCTCGAGCACTATAAGTTCTTTTAACAATTCCATTTCTTATCATTTCGACAACCTCCACCACCTTCGTAATCACCAGCACATATATATTTATAGCTCCTCAAAAGAGACATCACCGCATCCCTTCCCATCTGTCCGCGTCATTACCTCGAAAATGGTCCTTCGAATAGGCTCCTGGAGATTCAAAAGGGCCCACAGTAATCTTGGAAAATCTCCAGCGACTTCCATATGTACCAGGGTGGTTTTCGAGTCGGAATGAAAATTGCATTCTTATCCCAGGACACGGGGACACCAGTTATCGAGCACGGTTTCCCGTGTAGGTGTTTAGCACCGTCCTCGTTTTTCGCATTGCACGAGCATTGTCTCGGTCTTTCTCCGTTGTATTGATCCGTGGTGTCCTGATGTTCTCGTTGGTCGGTCGCTCCTGCTCCATATATTTCCTCCCCACGTAGACCGCGTATAACACCTTGCCACGAAAAGCCCGGATACGATTCCATACCTTGGTTCGCTCGCGGAATAATAAAATGGCGAATTTCTCTTGGTTATTAACGTAGACTCGTTTGTGAATATTAACGAGGCTCTCCGAAGTTTTGCAAATGATCCGTTAACCTGATTTGCTTCTACTTCGAAAGGGGTGTTTTATGCAAAGAAATTTAATGGAGTTGGTATCTCGGTTTGGTAAATATATTCTGGAATATCTAATTTAGCCTGATTCGATTCCACAGTGGAAGGGTGCTTCATGAAGAGGAACGTAATAGGGTTGGTATTTCGCGGTTGATGATATATCTTTTTATTTCGAGAGTTTTGTAATCCTATTACGTACAATTGCGTAACAGGGCTGTATATTGAAGTGGCGAGTTTACGGAATTATTCCTTTTAATGTTCCATTGTTTTATGATGTCTGAAGCTTGTTTTTGTTTGCTCGAATCACGGTTCGTGTACTTTGGATGGGAACACGCGGATCGAGTATCAACGTAACATGCACTCATCGATCCATGGATGCTTCAACCACCTGTGTAAATGCCAAAGTGCGTGCAATTTACGTCGCACGTGACGCTTATGCATTTATTCGTAGGACGTGGGATTAAATGTTCTCGAACGTCCCTTCGTGGAGTCGGTGGCGCGGATGATAGACAAGTATAAGAATACCGAACGATTAAAAGTAGATGTCGATATTTTCGTAGCATCCTTTGGCAATTTTTTTCAAAGTTGCGCGAGTTTGAAATTCCTAAATTTGTCCCTATCGATGAGAACGAGGGAAATTATTTTAGAAGTTAATCGGGGGTTGATAGAGGCTTGGAAATAATTACACCATTTAGATTTGTATATGTAGAATGAAATACATTTTTCTTGGTTTCATTTTCAGCTCGCACTCTGTGTACTTGTTATTTGCGATATACGAGGCAGAGATTAAACTCCCTCGTTCCATTTTATTTCTTTGTGGCATTCAAACGTATCGTTTCTTCGCCTCGTTACTGCATTACCTACGATTACACTTCGCGTGCTGGTCAAAGTAACAGCCTCTGTACTTCCAAGAAACTTCATCCACGACGTTAAAATAACTCGCGACATTAGCACGCACTGGCTGATTCTGATAACTTAGTTACACAGCGTTCATTGGGGGATTTTTATCTTTGCCTGTGTGCCTGTCCTTTTAACTTTCCTAAATTAACGCCACTTTATGCCTCATCGATCTTTTTCCTTTGTAATTTTTCGACTCTAATTACTGTGCTGATTTCGCCTGGGACTTGGAATTTTAAGTTTTCGAACCACCGAGACTACGATATATTAAATGATAATTTAGTAAAATCTTCAATGAACTTTCTTCGGGTGAAGTTTAGCCTCCTTATGAGGTATTCATTTATGACACTTCGTGCAACGAATTGCTGTCTGTAATTCTTGGAAGTCTACCTTTTTTACTAATCGTAGAAACTTCTTACCTTTTCCTGGCACTCTTCAACTCCCACCTGTGCCATGGTAAGTGTTACCAGTGCATTTTTTTTAGTGTGTATAGTATGAGGGTGAAAGAAAGTAGGGCGATTTCGTATAAAAATGAGTTTAATAAATAACAGCTAACAACGAAATAAATAATGCTCGCAGCTCATAATTATATATAATACCCATACACGTACGCACGTGTATGTACACGGAACACACGTCCAGCTCATAGAAACGAGTCTCATAGTTCGTCGTGTGCTAAGAAAAAAAAATCGCGAAGAATTCACCATGCTTTTCTCGCTACTTCGATGTTTAAATAATCGACATTATGTCCTCCTTTCCCTGCACTCTGTCCTCGCTTTTACTTTCATCCAAAGTGACAAAACTATTCTCAGCGAGAATCATTGATGACAGGAATTATTTAAGGATCGAAAATAGCCCTGAAAGATCTCCATTCCGCTTTGCTCGAGACCTATTATTCGATGTTTCTCCATCTATCCCGAAGGAAATAAATTAGTCTTCCTTTGTACATTTATACAGGTGGCACGGAATCGTCAGGTGCCTGTTATTTCTCACGGGAAATCCAATTTCCCGATTCTCAGACTCCGGTGACACTGTGTAGCCATGGTTTGAAGTAGTTTATCCTCATGTAGACACCAGGAAGAAACGGTGAGGCACATTTTATTCCGTGTGAAACGGTGCCAACCAAAAACCATCTGCCATCTGGTCGTTGCATAACCAATGGTCCTCCACTGTCGCCCTAAAGGTTCCATAAATCATTTAAATGAGTTATCAGAAAAGATTAACCTCAAGTTAAGCTTGAAAAAGTTAAATTACTGGAAGTATTGCGTGCAAGAAAATTTTGTTACAATATATGAATAGTAGGAAGATTAAAAACATTAGAGATGGAAAAAAATTATCTTGAAAATACCTCGCAAGAATCTTTCTGCCCATCGGCATATCCGGCGCACAGGAAGCTATCTACAATTAATTTTGAGTGTCCGGCTATCTGGAACATTTCCTGGCAGACGGAATTTTTGATTATTGGTACTTGGACCTCTTGCAGAAGGAATGGTACCCCACCGTCTGTGAATCGAAGCATTTATTTGATACTGCGTTCATTTTCAAATTTTTTGGTAATTTTTCCCGACAGAGATTTATACTCACTGTACTTTAGTCGTCCCCATCCCGTAACAGTCGCCATTCTACCGGTGAAATCGATGTTATCATCGGGCATACAAATCGGCACGATGTGCTCGTCGAACTGCACCGGCGATTCTAATTCCAAAAGGGCCAAATCGCTCTCGAAAGTCGCTGGATCGTATCCTCTGTTAACGATAACTCGTCGAACGTTTCTCGTCATGCTACGTTTGTCTTCCAATTCACCAGACAGATCGAACTCGCCGAAAACGGCGACTAAGCTTGCTAAAAATCTGTCGAATATTTAGGTTCGATGAAACGTCAATTAAAATTGATATATTCCTACAAACTTCACACACAACGTTGCTTAATAATTTCTTACCCTGGCTGACAATGCGCCGCAGTAATAACGTATTTGTCCGTGATAAGAACACCTCCGCATTTATTCTTCGTAAAAAGACCCAGCCAAGTAGCTTCCCTTACTAAAACTTGCCATGGCCATTTCCCAAAAGATGCTGCCTTGCCACCAACTATTCTGCCTGACTTCGCCAAAGGTCTCACTCCGCATTCTACAAGCAGATATATTTTCCTCCTCAATTCTCTTCCAATTTCTAGGTGTTCCACCCAAGTCTACATTCCCCGTAACTTCTACAATTTATAATCATAAGACGTTCGGCCCTTCGTAGACTATATTTAGGCCCAGAAGCTGATCTCTTATCGAGTAGTTTGACCCTACAAGTTAGACTTTAGATTACGATATCTTACGATTACGAAAGTCGACCGTCGGAGTAGCCTGTGAACTGGCATTGACATCTTCCACCGTAGTGAGAGGACTAGTTGCCTCTTCCTCGAAAAGAAGCGCTTCCGTGCTCCTCGTCGTCGTCGTGGTAGGTTTTTTCGTCGGCTTGGATCGCTTCGTCGTAACCTGAGGCTTCTTCGTGGTGACACCGTAACTCGTAGTTGGCCTCGGTTTCGAAGTCGTCGGTTTCGAAGTCCGAGGTGGTTTCTCCGACGTTGGCTTCGAAGATGCCGGACGAGTTGCCGGTCTTCTCGTGGTCACCGGTCTCCTTGTCGTCGTGTTGGGAGGTTTTGCCGTTTGCGTGGGTTTCTGCGTCGGTTTCCTCGTAACTGTTGGCCTTTTCGTTACGGTCGTTGGAGAGGTCGTCGTTGTGCCGTTGCGCTTGTAAACGACGTCTTTGAGATCCTGCGAACAAGTGTTTTACAGCATGAATGACTTTCTTGTTGCGAGTATCAGCGCGGTGTTCTTTGAACTCGGATCCACTTGTCCACATATGTCTAATTAACCGGCGGTCCAGTTGTACATTTTTTTTGGATCTCGTGGGTTTTGCATAGTAAATTGGATAGAAATTTGTCAAGTTTTGCAAAACCTATGAAATTAAAAATATCAGTCAGACGAGACACGCTAAAATTATTTTTAGAACATTAATATTACGTTGAATTATACGATATATAAAGAACCACTGATCCATTTTTATTTTAATAATTTAATTCTGAGTTATTGTGAAGAATATCAGAAAGTAAATAGTACGCCAAGGGGTTAAAATTCGCGTAAGAAATGTAATGTCGAGCCACACTCGACATAGGAGTGCTAAGGGTTAAACTTTGCATACACCATCGCCCAAATATTTCTTTTAACAGCTTCCCATTAATTACGGCTTCAATTACCATAAACTTGTCTAAACCAGACCTCCCCTAGAAAATCATGAAAGTAGCAAGGGAAATTTGTTCAACACATACCTGGAAGTTGCCCTGAAGAGACTCCACGAGCTTATTAACAAAAGCGTCCACTTTGTTCGTCAGTACGTCATCCTCGATGAAGGTCGGAGTGGGAATATCATTTTCACTGATGATGTCCACATCGGGATATCTCGTATCGTTGAATATCTGCATCATAATCGGCTTCTCCTGTTGCGAGATCGGTGCTGATATATTTAAATTAGGGTTTCTAACCGGCGGGAAATTAATTAAATCATCCGGCGCAGCAGTTTCATCGTCGCAAGGTGGAGTCGATGTTGTCGCCTTAAAACCCTGACTTTCGGAATTCCCGAAAATCACGGAATCGCTTGCCGTTGGATTCTTTTCCGGCCATCTGAACGTAGAAGTTGATGGTTTAAGTTGAAACAATGGCTTATCAGACCAAGATGAAAGGGTAGTCCAAACGACCGGTTTCTTGGTCGTTATCCTTTCTTCGCTCTCTTCGTCGGAAACAGCTTCCGTGCTAATTGCAGTGCTCACCGTCGGTTTAGAAGTCGATCCGTCCTTAAGGTTCACGCTAATGAAGCTACTCGACACGACGTGATTATTATTCGTTGCAACGTTCGATATCACCGTGCTAATATTGTGAGTTATCGTCGTCGAAACACTAGGTTTCTTCGTGCTAACCGAACTCGGCCTGATCGATCCTACCGTTGGTCTCACAGCTGTGGAACTCAATCTAACCGGTTCGGTCGTTGGTTTTCTGGTAACCACCGATTTCTCCGTAGTTTCTGTAGTATATTCTGTGCCCAGTGGCCCTAGAACTATCACAGTGGGTGCAGGAGGATTTGTCGTGGGTCTCGTTGAATATCCAAAGTTGCTTTGGCTGCTACCAAAGTTCGTTTGAGTGGATGGTCTCGGTGGATAGGTGTTCGATGTCGAATGAGAGCTGTAGCTCGTCTCGGTGGGTACTGTCTCGTAATTATAATAATTCGTAGGTTGATTAGGCTTGTAAAACGTATACGGGAACGATTGAGTAGCGACAGAAGTAGGAGGAGTTGGTCTGGACGATGATAACCTTATCAACGTCGGTTTCGAGAGTTCATCTATGCTGACCCAGGTGTGAATAGGTGAGCTAGGAGCTTGAACTGTTACCGAGTTGTCCGAACCTGGCGTAGTATCGTTTAAGATCGAGATGATATGATTAATCGCTATTTCTTCCTTGTCCACGATGTCGTGTTTCTTATTGCCGGATGGAGCGTCGTAAGTGATGGTTGGAACTCTCACTAAATCGTCTTTCTTGTCGCTCAGTGTGCTCATGGGTGTCGTAGTCCTCTGACCAGGTGAGTAAAGAGCCTCTACGTTCTTCGTGGACACTCTTTCCTCTATGGTGCTTATCTTTTCGAATTTATCGAACATAGTGGACAACGATTCCGGTGATACAGTCGCAATTCCTTGAGAATTCCCGTACATCTGCGTTAACATCGGCAGTTTAGTCGTTGGAAAACCACCGAAAGATCCTCCAAATGTCGTCATGGAATTTATACTCGATGGTCTCTGCTGTTCTGGAAATCTGACCCATTGAGTCGTCGAAGTATCCCGATGATTTGCATCGAGCGTGACTTTCTTCTTGTTCTCCGTCGATGCTCCACTTTCGGTCACTCCTCCTTTCTCGCTCGTCCCGAAACTTTGAGTAACTCTATTCTTCTCCGTACTATGAGCGATCGTTTGAGCCGTCGGCTTGAACAGATCATCGGGATTGTGTGCTTCGTTCAATACGGAACCGTTCTTATTCAAAAGTATCGTGTCGGCTGAACTGTAATTGCTCTGGCCGAATCCCTGAGAGAAGAGGGCCGGCAGCTGATCAACGGGATCGGCGATTTGAAGTATCTCGTCGGGGCTGAGGAGAGTGATAACCGGATTGACCGGGGAATTTTCCTGATGATCTTGAATATAATTATTCGAATCGGTGTGAGAGAGCAAGCTAGGTAGGCTGAGGTCGTCGAGGATACTCTGCTGATCCAAGAGAGCCGAGAAATTTTGCTCGAGATTACTCAAGTCCGGCTGCACAGGTATTTGAGGCTTTTCTGCGTTCTCCACGCTGTCCATGCTGTAAGATGGGCCAAGAATCGGCTTCGACGTTGTCGAGGATGCACCGAAAGTGGATATTTTAGTATAGATCGTCCCTTCCGTGGTAGGACGTTTAGAAACGCTCGATGATCCTTCCTTATTCGTATCGTCATTTTGAGGAATCTTCATGCCGACAGGTGTTCCATCGGGGTTCAATAAAATCGGGATATCCGGAACGTGATCGATCTCGTGTTGGTTCAATATGTCCGACATGCTGGTGATCTTTTCCAGGCCATCGTTGATGGAGGATTTCGATGGTAGCTGACAACATGCACCGAAAAGGAAGCCGTCCATGCAAGCACCGACGACTTCTCCGTTGCGACGAGTGCACTCGTAGTTGAACATACATATCGCAGGCTCGTTCGACTTCACTCGCGATGGAATCGTCGGCTTGCACGTTTTCGGCACTATTCTGTATCCCCCGAATAACCTTCTGCCTGTAAAGAATTTCAATCGGCTGATTATTTCTCCCTCGACGTGTTCAACCGTATAATACTATCGAGGTTCTAATTGATTACGAACATCGAACGGTTCTTCGTAAAAGAATGAGAATGAGACACGCGCGCGAACTTGGTATTTCGATGGGATCGTTTGTATTCGACCTGTCGGCGAGCCTTACGCTCATGCAAATCGGTACACTTGCCCCGAATTCTCAGCGGATCCTCGAGAGAAATCGACTGCCTGGGATATCGCGTTACAGAAATTTATCGAATGCAGTCGAGCAAGTCGTATAAATATTCAAACGTATGCATAAATTATACACAATCACGGAAAGAATCACAGCGCAAAGAATCAATAATTCTCTCTTGCTCGATCCTTGCTAGACATATAACTAAACTGCGGATTTTTATGCAGATTTCAAGTTTGATAAACGCCGCTGATAAAGAAAAATCCAGACGACTTTTTCTCTTCTTTTTCATTTTAGATATCGCATGATCTTTATGTATTTTAGTAGGGCTAAATTTGTCGCATATGCATAAAAATCTACGTAACCGTTCAAACTCTGAGTACCCTATGCATCCATCTCTTCCACGACGGTTTTCCAAAGTTTAACGAACAAGACAGAGCAAAATCCGTCGACGGGTCATCGCGAGATGTTCCATGGAGCAGCAACGACTTAAAAATTATTCCATCAGAGGCTCATAGTTGCATTGCAACGAGCGTTTCAACTAGTTTGAAGAGTTCTGCTCAGCCGAACGAGACATAGGCGAGCAGGCATGTAGGCTTCGCACGTGCCTCCTTCTTTGCCTGCATACTACCGATATAATGACCTACTCCGCGAATCATCCGTATTGCTTGTCAGGATCCTTCCGGCGTTCCACATTTTTTTATTTTCCGTAGCACGTCTTTTTTCCACGTATCTATGTCACAGATAGCATCGGTTCATATCGTGGATTCGCGTTTCGATCATGAAAGCTCGGCTCTTCGAGATTAATCATGAGGGATGCTATAATCGCTGTTTTTTTCTCATTAATTGCATCATTAAAATCGTGCAATCGCATCAAGCGAGAAAATGGGGATATGAAATTTTAAAAGCAATCATTTTAATCAATTATAAGATTCATGTTGCATTGATTCGTCGTATCGGCGGAAATTCGCGTTGTAACGATCGTAATTTTACGTTTTAATTAAAATACGATACGGTTGACCCACTTTGCGTGAAGTGTTTGTCGTTGATACGTTTATGCAGGGAATTAAACGATTTCGCACGAACGCCAACGAAAATCTCATTTTCTGATCTGCTGCGTTGATAAGCTAATGCGACCTTAATTAATACAGTGTAACATTTATTTCGATATTTCTAGTTCTATTAATTCCAGCAACTGATAAGAAAGCAGCAACGTTTGTAGATCATAGTATACATTTCACGATGCATAAATACCATTTGAATATAAATCAGCATCATGAATCAGACCGATTGTTTTTGTTAAGGATATTAGTGTACAAAATTAAGAAGAACAGCGATCAACAAAGGGTTCCATGGTTGCAAAAACCAAGAAGTTTCGGCGAGTCCCTTTTGCACAAAGTGGGAGATCGTATCGGATGCGAAGCACGTAAGGCGGTTCACGGAGTAATCTAAACGGGCTAATAAGAATATCGCGTGTTTCTCGACTAATGAGACAAAATCTTTCTTTGCAACGCGATTAATCGGATTTAACCGTAGGAGTTTCTAGAACTGCCGCCATTTGTACAATTCTTAACGAGAAGTTCTATATTTCTGTCACCAGACCGTGAGATTTTTAAGAGACCCTCCGCTGACACCTTTTAACATTAGAACAACCGGCGTTAAATCTCTCATATTTTAAAATATTAAGTAAGTACTTTGAAAAAAGGGGAATCGAGAGGCGGAAAAGATGATCGATTCGGTGATTTATGTTCTTTGACATGGACGTGGAACATTTATTCTATGACTTTTCTATAAACTTGGAGAATTTTTGGAAAAAAATTGTGTACCGGTCATTTTGACCAGTTGGCAGTTCTAGTGTCAAAGGTATTCTCGCCGGGAATTTAGGTACGAAAGTAGAGAAAGCGAGGTAGAAACTTATCACCATTCAACGAGAAATCTCAAAATAATCCACCGATGTTCAGTCTTCCTACGTATCTTCGAGAACATTATTTATCATTCCTGTTCAGCGATCCCACGCACGGTAAATATCTTTATCCATGGCGCGACGTATACGATACCTGGATCCCCGTAAAATTCTCACGAGCACGAGTTTCGTAGGCACAACGAGAGAAATGTGTGTCAGGTTGAAGCTATACTTTAAATTTCCATCGTACGTACATACATACATTGAGAACGAGCGAACATGCATTTGGAATGAGATGCGCGCATATAAATAAGCGCCATGGAATTCGTGACTTTCGAAAGGAAGTGGAGACGTAAGTGGAATTCGGTGTCAGTCTTGGCACGCGCTATTGTAAAAAAAAGAAATACTTCTTCAAGTGACGTGCGTGTCGAGCTATGAATAAATCTGTGGATAACAGATGAATAAAGGATATTTGGTATGATCGTGCTCGATTGGCGGTCGTGGAATTTTCAACGACCGGGTGAAAAGGTTGGACTGGAAGAGGCGATGAGTGATTGGCGTAATTGGAACTGCAAGTAGGTGCATTTTGCGTGTGCAATGCGGGTGTCGTTTCGAGGGAGAGATTCCGTCGAAAGCGGAAGCGGGTATTGAAATATGAAATTCAAAGCGTACGGGCGCGCGTGTCGTATTAAAAGTGGGTATTCAGATAGGTTCGCTCCGATTTGAATAGAGTGGAATGTATATTCCTCTTTATTGATTCGTCGTTATTCAGAGTTAGGATGCACATTGCGATTGCACGTACTTGCCATTCTTTTGTATTGCAAATCGCGCGGTTGCTGGATGCGATGGAAGTATTTTCTCTCTTTCACTTTTACCTCGTTACGAGGAATTCGAGGCGATTAAGTATAACGGTTTGCGCGAGCTCATTAAAGAATCGAATAAAGCCTCGGAGATAAGAGAACGAAAAGTCTCCGATCGTTGGTTTTACAAGGAGACATCTCGATTTCTTCGATGTCTTTCTATTTGGAGAGAGAACTTTTTGCGCTTCATTGATCGAAATAATTACCTGAAGCTTCGCGGACGTAAGAGTAAGAAAAGACGGTCGTCGAAGCAAGGAAGACGAGGAACAATGAGATACTCTTCCCAGCTGCCATCTGCAACAAAAAATTACAGTTTCTTTTAAAACTTGTCGCTCAAATTAATTCCTTTATAATTGTCATCGAGAGAAATATAATATTAATGTGAAACGAATAGTTGGTAGAGTAAATTTGAAGCGTTTTTAAATCAAGATTCTTTAAAATATGTATATGCCTCTTTAGTAACGGTACAAGAATATTAGCCTGACACTCGCTCCGCAGAAACTGGAAATTGCAAACTAACGAGTTTACACTTCATTTTGATCCTCGAGCTACTTCCCTGCGTGTTAAACCGAGGAAGAAAAACCTGTTACACTGGCCAAGTTCTCTAAAAACCAGGACTCCTTAGAAAAACATATCCGTCCAATTATTCCTCCATGTACCAGCCCTCAAAAACAAATTTCTCCATCTCTTTCAACTATGAATTTCCACGGTTAAAGAAACTCACTCATTTTCTTCTCCTCCTTTTCCTTGCTGTTTGCAGTCTCTTTTCTCACGTGGTTCAAATGTACCGTACTTAACCAACGAGATGTCTGCCGTCGTTGAATAACTTCGTCTTATTTGGAAACTTTCGTAGACAGTTAAGATAAAATTGAATGCCTACGTTGAAGTTAAAGACCTAAATTCCTAATTGAGCAACAGCAAGCCAGCTTTCCTCTTGCAACACTCCGACCATCGTTTCATCTTCCAACGGCACATCTCTGTGTACCAAATCAATCCTAATAAATGTTTCCAATGGCGTAGAATCAGCGACAATAATCTCCGTGAAACGCACGGTCAGGTGAAATGTTGGCCAAGGTCCATCTTTCGCCGTGTTCTCCGCACCTTTCTTCCCTCTTCATCTTCTTCTTTCATCGTCTCTCGATGTTCATCCTCTAAGTGTACACGCGTGCGTTCTCCGAAGGTGAACACACGGTGCTGTTACGTGTTCCAAAATCCCGTTACGATCAGTCAGAGGGGTATGAGTCGTTCTACGTGTTACGAGCGTAGGCTTCTGCTAAGCAGAAGAGCGAGACCGACAGACGGGAAAGGTTAAAGAGAACGAAAGAAAGACTCCGCTCGTGATCTTGTCGGAGAACAAGAAAGGGGAAAAGGGGCCGTGAGAAAGAAGAAGAGAGCGAGAGGCTGATCGCTTTAGCATTGCTTCAGGAAGACACCGGTAACCCAGTTAACGATTCCCCCTTCGACCGGCGTTCTATTCTTCGGTTACTCCTGCTGTGACCTTCTTTGAGACTTGGACCTCCATCGTGGAATTTTGCAAAAGGGAATTATTTTTTTGAGGAATTCGTTATTACGCTTCCTCTTTCACGCTATTCTAACATACTTGTTTATATTTCAGGTGTCGTCCGGTGGAATGAGATTGGAAGAAGAGGCGCGGGTGAATTTGAATGTTGAAATTGGGAAGCACCGAGTGCGATTCGTCGTTCTGTGGTTTGGCAATTATTTCGCAAAAGTACGTGTACATTTAACGGCTCTTCTTTCCCGGGTATGATAATTTTTGATAACTGTACGACGATGAAGTTACGCGAGGAGGAAGATACCGGTATTGGCAATTATCGAACCCTTGCGTTAGCTGCCTCGTATTTTTCCAGTTGTCATTACGTGCATGCAATAAACTCTCGCATTTTGATGTTGCGACGATCCAGTGGAACGATAGTGGAATCCATTCTAAACTCATTTTCTATTACTTTTAATCATCGCACTGCAGAAAGTATATCAGGGACATTTTCTCCTTCATTTATAATCCTACTGATTAAATTCTGGTTAATTATCTATTAAAAAGTATAGATACGGAGTGCCAGTGAAGAACCCGTATCATTGCATAATCGATGAATTATCTGAAAGTAACATTTCGATCTCAAGATCGCAGGGAAAGTATTTCCCCTGTCTCGTTCGGATTGAATCGATTAGAGGCGGACTCCATTATGTTTCCTGGACGGTCGCAGGTTAAAACGATTATACCGTGAGAAGATCGCACGACATTAACACGCCGATCTCGTTCCCTTTCGTTTACAACCGTGTACGACACGTGAGCGAGTCTTGCACACGGTTGAACACACTTTGTGTGGAAGTCACTTTCCATCGGAGTGTTCCGTTTCGCGTAATGTTGTCCAGTTTCAGACAGTGTCAATGAGCGAGACGAGCGGCACAGGGGGAAAAGGAGGATAATTAATGTCGTCAAGTCCTTTCGTTCTCGTGGAACGATGTCCGATTACACGAACAAAACCTTGGACCATGGTGAGATGCGTATGTTAATGGGGTGAATGAATCGTGGCGCGTGTTACGGGGTCTTTCAGTGTGTCGTTCATGGAGAGACACCGAAAGGAGGTTACGTATCGATCTCCGAGGACGTGAATTTCTCTCTGAGTCATTCTCCAGCCGATTTCACGGTCAATATTGAATATTTCGAAAAGGAGTTCAAGCGATCGAGTTCACGGTGAAGCTCGTTGTTTCTTGGGTCGAGAATATTCCTTCCAAGTGGGTAGGGAACTTGCCGATGTGTGGAATTGGGTGTGTTGTATTTTCTTACACTTGTTTCCGGGAGAAGTAGGATGTTTATCGAAAGATAAAACGAAATCGCTTTTCAGAAGCATGTCGAAACGATAAGAAAACGCTGTCGATGCTAAATGGAACTACTAGATTATTACTGGGTTTACGATGTTCCGTAATCAGGAATATTCTCATACAAGAACGAATTCTCCGTTATCCCGACCGAATGTCACGTATTTTCTCTAAAATCACTCATGATTCTCGAAGATAGGAAGATGCCACGTTGTAGACGGTAGCCGGCGAGTGAGGTTCGAAAAAGGATGAAATGAATTTATAAGGCATGAATTCCAGCTACGGTACCGAGAAATACCTTCGTCCAAAGTATTCCGAGGGTACCTGTACCTGTGTACACGATGCTATGCATACCAGAAAAAAATGCAAACCTTCGGAGAAAGGCTCTATCGTGCGGGTATCTCCGTATACCGGAGTGTACGATAAAATTCTGCAAATTCTCCGGATAAGTTGTCGATCCTCTAATCTCATTAACTCGCCGGTTAATTTCCTTAGCGTGGGGTGCGGCAAAGTATCATAATACATAGATAGCAGAACCCATGACACGTCTCGATACATTTCTAAATTTATCACGGCTTCAACCCGATCCACATAACAAGAGAGAACACCCTGTACGAGGCTGGCACGATCCAACGGTCACGATCTCGAAGCGGCGAGGGAAAGAGTCAAAGAGTAGACTCGAGTGGCTCGAAAATTCTTCCGCGTTCATTGGCCGTTCGTCAATAGCCGAGGAGGGCCGCGTACAGGTGCGTGAGAGAGAACAGGTGAGCGTAGAGGATTCTGCGCGAAAACGTGTACACGCAAGCATATACGCGTGTACTGTTGCACGAGGATCTCGGAGAAAGCTTGCTTCGGCTCCCCCTTGATTATTGGATCTGGGTGACCCGATTGGATGGCATGGCCTCGACGGCCAACCGAGAGACACTTCCTCTTCGTCGTTTTCGTCGGCCTTCCTACCGCCGTCGCCTTCAGTCTTCCATCTTCTGTTCCGCCTTTCGCGCGGACTCTTTCAAGAGGCGATAGCTACGTTGCTTTTGGTGGGTACCAAGATTTTTTTCTTGCAAATGGTAGATGGAACTATAATCTTTCCGATGTGCCTTGAAAAGATGGGGGACCAGCAGAATTAATGTAGAATTTTCTCAGTTTTCTGGCGCAACGTTTCAGCGTGAGTCGCGGTTTGAAGTTTATTAGGGAAAAGTTATGCGACGTTTGAGAATATCGATCGCTAATGGGACGATGCAATTACGAAGGCGATACAAGGTTGAAATGAAAGCTCTGTATCGATCGTTCGGTTATTCCATTAGCGGGACAATAGGTAGAAAGTAAGCCGAAAAACTCGTTCGGCGGAACAGACAATAAAAGTTGTCGAAGAAATATGAAACGAGACATGCAACGGTATTGCAGGCATTCTGCTTTCACTCGAACATCGAAGGCATTTTAAACCTGGCCATTCGTGCAAAACCGATCGACTCGGTTCGACACGAATGCCTCGAACGATCCTCGGGACGTTATCGTCGTGCTTCGTACCAATCGCAGAAAGTGATAGTTTCCCTCGTGTCGTGTATCGATAGTCCCGCAAAATACGTGGCAGTTAGTCTGCGAGGTAGAAGAGGCACGATTGTGCAGGAATATATATCTTTGCATTTTCAAAAGAACAAACGCTGCTACAAAAACAAATCTGTTAGATCATACGTCAAAACGATGTCCATTACTCGCGTAATTTGAAAGCGATAGTACAACGTCCGCGTTTTAAGAGGCTCGAAAAGAAGTCCAAGTATGTAGGACGTGGAGAATGCGGCGAAGAATCATCCAGCGATGCTGTTAGGATTAGTCGCAATGACGCGAGATTATTCTGCAGATGGAAAGATAGCCGCAGGAACGAGTCGGTAACGTTGCCGCACTTGACGCCCTGACACTCTGCGGTTTATCATTTATTCGACTTCCTCATTAATGTCAAAATGTTCTCGTATTAGTACAATTCCTCGTCAAATACTCCAATCTTGGATTATAAAAATACTAACAATTCGAGTCATTTCTAAATTATAAAAAATATCATCTCAACGAAGAAAGCAGCTTTGTCATTCTTCGATAATAATGCCATGGACTTCTTCGACGCGGAAAGAGCGACGGAAGAAATCACGAGGAAGTGTTAAATGCACAAATCAACCAACAGGATTGGAAAGAGTGACACTAGTCGTTGGTGTGCTGACAACCGTTACCGACTTACCACTGGCTGGTGCTGTGGCATACCTAACTTAGGTGCACACACGTAACTCACAGTGTCTGTATGCATCACTTTAACGATGTAAGTTTCAGACACCACTCGAGGTCAATGCAAGAAATCTTATTCCCAACGTGGGTATCTCTTTCGTCTTTGTTTCTTCGTCGGAATATTTCCGTCGAATCGCACAAATTATCTCAGAAATAATATTTCGAAAGAAACTCCAAAGTAACGTGTAGAAGAAATTCGAACTTTAAATCATTTGTATAAGTCATATTCTCGTTGGAGCAAAGACATCCAATAAAAATACTCGATCCTACAGCATCAAGATCGGGCGGTTCATAAAACTTTTTTAAATATCGACTATTCAGTGGGATAACGGATTTTACTTATACCTCCTCAGTGATCTCTCCTTCGCCTCGAGATATTTCGAGGTCCGAATTCACCGCTGTTACATGCGTCATCAGTTTGCATTAAAAGTTTCATCGATCCGATGTCGGATACGGTTGGAAAGAATTAAAATTGTCCTATTAACGTAGCAGATACCAAGTCATTTGTATATCGCATCGAAGATAAAAGGAATGCACTTGGTAATGAAGCTTAAGGACACCATAAACGTAATTGTCCGTGAATCTCCGTTGCTCCGTTTAATGTCGGGAAAACGGAGATCCAGAAAATCGGCGCGGGTGTAGGTAACGACGCGTGGATGAAATCGTTAGAAATTACGTGGAAGAGAGGGAGAGACATAGAATCGGTATGAGAAGAGAAGGAGGATGCGGTAAAGCAACAGAGCATGCCAAATGGTGTTGTACGTAGGTATACATCGCCTCGTTTACTACGGTCCAAAGTCGGAAAGCCAGCTTTCTCCTGGCTCCACGCTCAGATTACCTTCCGTACGATCACACTGATTTCTGATCACGTCCTGGTTCCGATAACTGATCATGCTGCTTAAATCGACCGATTTTTTTACCGTAGATTCTATCGAAATCGCCGAGCGATAATAATCGTGGCGATGTTCGAGGTACGTGACCGAGAAACGCAAACGCGCGATTCAGCGACACGTGCGCGCGCCAAGTTTCAAATTCAGTTGCTTCTACCAGTATTTCTCAAGTATATAATTAAAGATATTTATAATTATTGCTTTTGAGGAAAGGTAGGAGTTAAATTAGCAACTTTCACGAAGAATGAATTAAATGGCATAACTGTACGTAGGCAGGAGCAGACGAGACAGTTAGCAGAGGCCTCCCTGACGTCTCAAGAATATTAATGAACGTTAATTTTAGCGTAACAGTTAGCATGCACCGAATCAGAAGACCAGGGCACGTCGGTTAGTCTTTATGCGTCTTCGGAGTCCATTGTAATTCAAGAGACTGTTCCCTCGTTACTTGATTTACTCCATTTTACGCACCTAACACTGCCGGTGTCCCAGCCTACGAAATTAATTACAGCAAGTGCGTGAAGTAGAATCGTGAAATGAAATTTGAATGCACAGGGGAAATTACGAGACACGACTTCTCTCTCGTTCATCCCCAAGATTCGACCTTAGGGTACACTTACCGTGCTCGTATTAATCGTAGTACATCCGCTGGTATATCAAGATCGTCTCATAACGTCGCCTTAAATCCTCGAATGCGTCCTCGCCGATCTTTCCAGCCGAAGAGTTCGCAACCTTTCCTCCTCCTTGCACGAATCTCCGTAAAGGTCACTTCTCGATCGCACCCTAGTTCGTCCTCGATTCGCACTTCCTCACTGAACTTCCTCCACTTGCCTTTTCTCGATGTCTCGATCTGACGAACACCGGCGACGATCGAACGTATCGAAACGATCTTCGGTAATGCAACTCTGCAACTACCAACTTCGATCGCGATCGACGAAGGAATACAACGTGCACTCGATCGATCAAAACGAAAAAGAGTATAGTTCAGCGCGCACTTTCGAAGCGGACGATCCAGTCGATCGACCTGGATCGATTTTTCAACGAATTTGAATAAACAGCTTGGATAATTGGGGTTAAGATAATTCACCCACCCAAAGATTCGTAACACTGTTTGGCAAAAGGGACAGCCGTCCGATTAAATTGTCCGCGCGATCTTAACGCCGATTTATGCCGCGCACTGTTCGTCCATCCGGCTAGCCAACTGGATGGTACCTGTCTGTCGGAGGTTTTACCTCGTGCCACGGCATGTGCTGGAATCGCATGGCTAAGTCATAAGCGGCGCCTTCGAGGAGGAACGCAGTGGTGGTGGTCGAGGAAAGAACGGTGGTGGAGGTCGTTTATGGTGGAGGCAAGATGCCCAGAAAGACCGATCGTCGCGAATGGAGAAGTGGGGACTCGTCTTCGAAGGCATGGTCGGTGGAGCAAGTTTGAGGGAAAGAGAGAAAGAGAGAGAAGAATAGAGAAGGATGAAATGGTGTTGGCGGAGCAAGAGAGAGGAAAGGAGAGACAGTGGAGAAAGAGAGAAAGATAGAGGAAAGCGGGAGAAACCAAAGTGGGCCAGTGACCAGGTCACGTGGAGAAGAACGAGGCCCAATGCGCACGACACCGACACACTGTCCTACTCATCGGCTCTCATCGTCGTTCCAGCTTCTGTCCATTCAGGAAACTTATCGCGATACGTCGAGGCATCATGAGCTCGTCTAATTTTAAGTTCGTAGGGTTCGAAAGGCACTGGAAGGACGTGGGTGCCATTGGTTGAGTTTTTGGGCATGATCGACGATTGCTAAGATCGGGGGTTCGATGATGAGAATTCCAACAGGTGTCGAAGGGATGGTTCTTTCTCTGAGGAGTCGAGGAATTTGTTGTTCGAGAGAGGCAGACTTTTTGATGGGCCTTTTTTTAGCTACCGGTTCGTGAAAGTTTGAGGGAAATGATTTACACCTTTTATACTCGGTCAATTTAAAAATACAGAGCGCCTATTTATAAAAAGGGGCTCTCGAGGCAGGAAACGGTCCGCTGAGGCGAAAAGGTCGTTGAAACGGAGAGAGTTGAGTAACGATTGCAAAAGACGGCTGATAGGTTGATTAGACGGGGGTTTTGAGTATGTAGAATTCACTGTGTTGTAAAAAAGGCTGCATATAACGTTCGTACTAACGAAGTGTCCAGCAGTTCACCATAAAGCCTCGACGAAAGTTTAAACGACACCTTTCCTACTTACAGTTTGCGTAAATAAGAAATTTCTATTTGTTTCTCCCAACGAATGGAAAACATATATCGGTCGTGCAATTTTATCATTTTTAATGTCTCTGCTAAATTGCATATCTAAAAAAAATATCCTCTTCGAGGCTAATGGTTCTCGCAAACAAAATCCAACGGCTATTTCCGTCATTCGTTTCTCGATAGATTCACGTAGAAGTTAATGGAGTTTTCTCGCCAAAGCAGAATTTTCACCTTGCGTTATCCGACAGCGAAGGCTGATACATCTTCAGCGGTGTCAGAGTTCGCAAACTGCAATTTCCCTCCACTTTGGAACCTCACTTAACGTCTCTAAGTGCAAAATTGTATTCGTCGATATCCGGGCTATCCTTAAAGTGCATCTTCCAATCGTCTTGAATATCATTCGTGTAACTGGAACAAAGGGAAAACTTTGACACTGGAGAGAGATAGCTTTCGCGGAAGGCGATTCGCCATGGAGAATCACAATTGGTCTCCGTCGAATTTCACTTCATTTCGGAGTCAGCTCGTCGATCTGCGCTGACTTCATAGAAGGAATTGTATCGGGTGTGCCGATAGTTTGAGAATTTTTGCAGCAATTCATCTGAGAGAAGAAAGATGTAATACATCGATTCTAAAGTGGAAGTTTATGGTGCAGACACGTGTAATTTGTGCATGCTGCATAAATTCACCGCGAGTTTTATGTCGAGGAAAGGAGCTCCTCGCGAATACGACCAACGAAGCGAACTATCAATTAGCGGCTACAATTAACGTAGGATATCATCGTGATTTCCACGAAATGTCAATAATTAACGATCGGGTCCTATCGTTTTATCTATTTCGCGAAAGCACGTAGCCATTTCCTGCGTATAATAGCGAAAGAAATTACGACGAGCTTCGACGAATCCACGTGTAGTCGGTTTAAACGCTGGTTTGCTACTCAGGAATGCGTAATTGATAACGGTCTCGACGTTCGTCGTTCTTTCACTTTGTATGGTCTCCGAAATCGGTGCTCCTTCGAATGATAATTAACACAGGTTTCCAGAAAATCGTCCTCAAAAGATGACAATCGAGAAGCATTCGTTCCGCAAGGTTTTCTCGAACGATGCCAAGATTCGAAATCTTGATCTTCGGCGAAGTGTGTCAAAGTTCTGTGGATGTATCTTTTACCGTATCTCGACTTCACCTTATGACTTGTGACCAAGAACTCGGATAACATCTCGAGTCAATTTCTTTCGATCGTTTTCGCGAGAAGGGGCTGCGATTTCGAATGCACGGTAGTAGATATCGCGGGATAATTGCGCGTTCAGATGAGATTACCTCTGTGGAGAAAGAGTGCGGGAAAGATGGATGGCAAGAAACGGAAAGACAGAGAGAGAGAAAGGTACCTTTAGAGAGTAGGCAAAGTTCAATCGTTGATCGTGAACGTGACTCGTCCCAAGTGGGTCAGGACCTGTACATTTCAACGTTCAATGTCGTCGCCTTCGTTCGAAGTGCCATCGCATTTATTTATTTTGCGTTACAACAACTCAGATCATAATTGACTTGCTCCTCGTGCAGATTCATCTCCGACAATTCTCGTTGTTCGACGTTCTCCCACAGGGAAGTGTCAGCGAGAGAGAAATTAATGAATAAATCCGTGCCACGCAGCACTCTTTTTTCGGCCAATGTCTCATTAAGTTCAATGAGATGCCGAGAAACTTTTAGACTCGCGATTACTTGTTGCTCTGTACAGTTACTTGGTAAAAGTTAAATCGATCGCGAAGAAGAGCCGTTTGCAGTGTAGACGCTAAAGAAAATTAATCCTTCGGTCAACGGTGATAATTATTCTCCTACATTTTTCTCGCCTTTTTCTCCACTAATTCACGTAACGTGACGCACGTTCCAGGAACGTACAAATGTTGACCGTGATCGTGACTTTCGTTAAGTAGGTTACCTCTCGCGCCTCTCGTGAGTGGATTTTACACCTCCGTGGATTTACAAACGATCTTGAGATATTAGCGCGTTCGTAACGTTGTAACGTTGATCGTGCGGGCCTTAATTAACTCTGTTATTGTGGCAATTATATCCTTCACGCCTCAAACGATAGTTGGGAGTGCTTTGTTATCTAATAAAATCGCTGAGAGGAGAGAAAGAGTTGCGTGGTTGTTACGTAAAAATAAACAACGATGTCTGCTGGCTATCTTTGATTTTTCCTCGGCGAATCGATTTATATGCGATGAGAATTGCATCGGTCGGAGGTGAAGGAAGAACGATAGTTGTAGAAGGTGAAGGATAAAGAAAACTTTGCAGAAGAGAAAATATAGATAGGGTACGGCAACGCCATAAATTCCCGTCGATCGTTAGAGCGACTAATCCCAGGGAGAGATCCCGACGCATTTGGGTCGCGACCCCATAACCAATGGGGTGGTACTCGTCAAGAGCGGAGAGGAGAAACAATCGATGGTCATGACCCAGGATACAGCTGATGAAACTGGGTCAGAATTTAGCCGCACCTTTTCACAGCACGGTTGTCATTTTTCCTTACCATTCTGATCTCATCTCCAAGAGGACATGATCTTCAACCCCTTCTTTCATCGAGCCCTCCGCGGACATTGGCGAAATCCCATCAATTTCTCAATGACACAGGGGAAAAGTAGATCAACTTTTCAATTTTTCAAAATTTATCCTCGATACCCACACCTCTCTAAATTAATTTTCGTGGATGAGGTTTCTGTTAGCTCTTGTTGAGGTCTCACAGAAAATATGCACATATTAACAAATATTAAATTCCTCGCATCCCTCGATCCAAACTTGAATTCAACCCCAATAAAATTGCAATTCAAATTATCTTCAATATTCCCATTCTCAAGACTTTTAAGAGAATTTTTCGAATAACTCCTAGAAATACTCTGCTAACGAACCTAATGAACCATCGCTAACAATTCCATCGTCCTTCATCCCCATTCCGACGAAGGACCACCGGAGATCCTTGGTGCTCAATGCTGAAATCCCAGCCCCAGTTCCCATTCGGGGAGGTCCTTGGTTACCGGTGCGCACACGGAGCCCGTGAAATGCTCTCGACGTCATCCTGGCTTGCCAAGGCCAGACCATGACCCTGGCTGGCTGGGTAAGTGCGATTGGAATAAAATCTTTTGGATCGATGAGAGCGCAGCAGAGCTGGCAGCGCCGACGCAACTCCTCCTCGTCGGCGCACCGTGTCTGCCTCGCTTTACCCGGGACACCGGATCCTTCCAACGTACGTGCGCAACCCTCTTCTGGTCGATGCTGCTCGAGGTGAGCCCGCGAGGTCGAAACAAGGACCGCGAATTACGACTTCACCTAGGACGAGGGTTCATAGATATCGGAAGTTTTCTTTTTCATATGAACTGTCCTTGGTGGAGGTTGTTAATTATTATGGAAATAGTTAGGGTTGTGGGGGTTGAGTTCAAGGGTTGAAGGCTAACAATAAGTGATCAGGTCCTTGAATCTTCTGATAGGTTTTTTCTAAAATATTTAACACTAAACCTACCGGCTTTATATCTGCTATATTGAAATATACGAAATATGTACTTTGGAAAATGAGATTTGAAGAGGTGAAAAAGATGGTCGGTTAAGTAATGTTTGTTTTATACGATAAACCTAAAATATTAACTGAATGGCTGCCCTATCAATTTGGGGAATTTTTAGAAAAAAATCAGGAAGCGGTCATTTGACCGCCATGGTAGGTTTAGTGTTAATGAATCGTAGTGATCGTATTTTGGAGCCATGTCGAAGAAAATTGAGAAGAATGCAACAGCTGTTACGTAACTCTGCGATGTTGCTTGCAAATATTTCCATTTTGCGGTGGAAATGTTCTAGTTTGGCAAGTTTGGGAAGTAAATTACAATCTCTGGGTAATTTCTGTTTACACGGAGTCCCGTGAAGGTTATAAATTTTCATTGCTGGTGAACGAGCAATGTGGATATTTTTGCAACGAAATTTGCATCGAGATTTGCATCGCCCGTGAGAGGAACGGTAGGGTGAAGGCCGTCAATGGTTTACTACCTGCTCGGTGCACGGTTTCGTGACTTCATAAGGAAAAGGCGGAGGTAGCTGGCTTTCTCCAAAGCCACTTAACCCGGTCCAGTAACATCCATCCATAAACTGTCACGCCTGTGACATTTTCAGTACTTTTTGTGTAACAGCTATCGCGATAATCTCTCCCGATTACGTTCTCTCCTTTCTGCACCGTAGAATGCAAAACGTTGCGATGCAGACGTCATTTTGCCTATTGTCTTTGTACCTTTGCAACTTCTTTTTTTCAAATTTCCTGTGGCACAAACTTCCCACGTGTTTAGAAAATTTCTACGTTGTTACAATTACTGTAATTAAACTTTTCCACTGATATTTCGAGTTAATTACCTGCTCTTCCTATTAGCTGCAATTGAAGCAAAGTGTGTCGCATTAACTGCTGCAGGGAATGATGATAATTGCACAAAATGATCGGAGTTAATTCGACGTACTGGTTGGAATATGGGGCTATTATTTCACTCGGCGGAGCAGCTTTTGGAAATGTAGAAACTCGGATTCAAGTGGGTAAGAGAAAACGAGATCCGGGGCAGAAATATCGCCGAGAGTGAATAGTCAAGAGGAGGATAGAAAATATGTGCGGGCAATATCGCACTTGCCTCAGGGTTTTTACGTTTTATTCCTACGACGTTGAGTTTCCCCTGTTATTCTAAGAGCGTTTTACCAGAGGAGAATCTCTCATTTTTCCATTATTGATGTAGCACTCTCGAAACACTGAATCGTTTCGAGACGAGCTTCAAAGGAGCACTCGAATCGTTCTCGGTGAAGGATTGTTTAACAATCGAGAGAATCTCAAGAATTTCTCGACTGTCCTTACGATTTCTCTTTCTTCCTCTTTGACGATGGACTCTTTGGTATTTTGCAAAGAAGACTAACGGATTCTAACGTCGAGAAAATTGCAAATTTTTCCAAGACATCAGATCCTAGTCAAACGTATTGCTAGGAGACACAAGTGATCGTTGTTTCGGAGAAAGTACTAATACTTTTTCGTTTGGGCCTTGTCAAAATCGACGTGTCAATGGAATGACGTGAAAGGAGAGAGAGTTACGACAGCTCGGCACAATTGGCCGAAACGTTCAGCTTGCCCCATTAAACGTAATCTAAAAACCGCGATTTCTAGGACATGCTCGTACTCTTTCGGCCAGAAAACGAGCGTCGATCGTTGCTCCTCTTTCGTCGATTATCCACGAGAATCTCGCGCAATTTCGCTATCGTACGGCTAATTGCAAAAACTGCCTGGCGGCCTGATTGCCTCCGAGCCGTAACCAATCGGACAAATTGATTTCCTATTACGAACGATCATCTATTATATATCCTGGTAAAACTACAGGAGCTATTGGGAACAGGAACGTTCGGTTGCAACGATGCGTTCAAAGATTTCAACTTCGAAAGCCACGTTTCCGCGGCTTCTCTAAACCAACGTGCAACCTTAAGTGGCTTTGCAACTTTAATTTGTTGAATTGCAAATTAAAGCAAAGCGATAAAGTAAACGGAACTAGAAAACGATTTAATGCGGAAGAGAATACGTTTCGAGTGTTATTGCAATTTGCACGGGTAAAAGGAACATTCGATTCCTCCAGGTTTCAATAGCCGGCGATGTAGCATCATGCACTTATCAAAATGAGAGTGCAACGTCACACGAAGACATTAAATGATCTCTGAGTTTACCATCCGACAATTATGAATGATTTCTGACGACAGAAAATTATACAGGCTCGGACATCCTCGGATGTCCATCAGATGCCGGAGAAACGTTTCAACGATCCTTGAAACATTCATCTAAACGAACTCCCCGTTTTCCCTCAATTACCAGCAGCTGTGGAATTTATATTTCAATCGTTTTAACTCCGCGAAATCCACCATCAACTAACTTTTCCCGCCATTTGCACATGACACGTACTTTTGCGCCTGCATCTTCGAATTTCACGAGAACTTGGAAATCCGAGTTGCATTAGCGTTAACGCAATGAGAGGCAGCAATCGGATCTGTCGTTCGGCTGAAATCGAAATGTCAGGTGCAGAGATCTCTCCTTTCGTTAAATGGTTGCACAGGGAACAATTAACGCGAGACACCCAAAGGGCTGGAACTACAATTAACACTAGAACTACCAGCAGTCAAAGCAACTGGCTTCACATTTTTTATAAATATTCCACAATTTTGCAGAAGAGTCGTAGAGTAAATATTATACGTCCATCTTGTAAAATATAAAATGCTGAATTAATGATCTTTTCCACCACTTCATATGTCTTTTTTCAAAGTACTTCCTTAACATTAGAACTACCGACGTTAAATCTATTATAGTCTAACATAGTATTTATTATAGTCTAAATAAGTACTTTGAAAAAAGAGGTATCGAGAGGCGGAAAAGGTGATCGATTCAGTGATTTATGTTCTTTGACATGGAGGTAGAATATTTATTCTATGACTTTTCTAGAACCTTGGAGAATTTTTGGAAAAAATTGTGTCATTTTGATCGGTTGGTAGTTCTAGTGTTAATATATTTATACATAATAGATTTAATTCAGTAATTCTAGTGTTAACGAAGCCGAGAGGTCCACAGATTATTATTATTCGCGTTGAGGTAGCTGATCGGAGCATCATTGAAATTTTGCAATTTCGCGAGCACACCTGTCTCGATTCCCGGACAGGTGAAAGAGCGTGGGCGTAGAGAGGTCGCGTGGGCGAAGTTCAAACTCGCAGCACAGGAGCGGTTCGTAAATATCAACGCCCACGTATCTTCCGCGGGAATAATCGGGACGATGGGATTGAGTTTTGGCAAATAGATAATCAGTGGTACTTTTCTTTCGCCCCTGATGAGGGCGTGGCTTTTTAATATTCCTCTGGTGGGATACAGTGAAAAGGGGGATGAGAGGAGAGAAGAAAGTTAGGTCTAGAAAAACGATACGAAGAAATGTAGTACAATAAGGATACAAGACGCACCACCAGTCGATCGGTATAGAGTATTTACAAGGATTCATGGGAGGGGGTTATATTCTCTTCACCCCCCTCCCATTTCGAACGTAAAGTAATAAATTATTTCCACGCCTACCAGGCTGACTAATTATAATTAACTATCTACGTATACATACACGTATATATATAATATATATATATAAATTTTTTTATAAATTAAATTAAATAACATCCAAGTAATTTCGTAAGAAGAAACAAGCGTGCTCGTTTCTCGCCAATTAATTTTCCAGACGAACGGCCACTTGCCGCTCGCACGGCCACGCTCTTATTCGTCCAATTTCTTCTTTAATTTACCGTTCAAAATCCCTGCCACGATGCTCAATCGAGTGTAACGACTCGGCGAGAGCAAACGAACACGCGTTTTACCTTCTTCTTCGTCAGTTCGTCGTTGCTTGATATCGCAATCGGTGATTCAAGCAACCGCGAAGTGACGTCCTCGTGTTATCTCGATGCTAAAGAATACAATATTTTCCACGCACGCAACACCGACTTTCCAGAGAAAGGTCGTCCGAGCCGATATCGCTTTTCGTCGAATCGAGTTTCCCTTGTTTTCGGGCTGGAAAAGCGGCGGTGCATGCGCTGCACGTGAAACGCATCCGCGGGGCCGTAACCTTTGACATTACGTGAGATTGATTCGTGAGAGCAGTTTCCCAGCGATTTTCATCTTATTCGCTGTAAAGATTCGTACCTCGATTCGACGATGGCTCGTTATCGAGATATCGAGTTGACTTCGATGTCTTTCCCACGATATTTAATACCGACGATTCCCATGGAAATTGTTACACATTGCTCAATTTTTCCCTGAGAATCGCGCAGATAGAGAGAATAGCTAAAAGTTTCACCTAGCAGCAGACGATAAAAATATCGCGGAAAATGCATCTGACCTTAAAACAGCACCTTCGTCACTCGATATACGCAGAGTGGAAAACATCAAAGCGCATAAAAGTGTACTATCGTGCCATTTCCCGCATCCATGAACAGCACGCGCAGTTGCATCTCTCGTGGGTGCTGCAAAAAGCGAATTCAAACGATCGCGCCAGCTCGAGATAAGATAATTGTCCTCTTTTTCTCCTCGGTGCTGCTTGCACACCCTCGACGATTGCATCGGCGAGGAAAAAATCGACGTGTTTACGTCGTGCACCGTTATCAGGAAGGAAATTCGTGATTAGAAAAAATTGCAAGGATCCCGGCTCACGATGCACGCGATTATCACGAAAGTTGGAAGACGAAGGACACGGAAATGGAAAAAGTTCCCTGGAGGAACGTTTTTCGCGGCCGCAGAAATTTTCCATGGTTGTTCTGCGACGGCGAAGATTCGAGGGGAATTCCGTAGGAGATTGTGACTCCTCGCATTTTTAATTCAGACTATCTTTTGCAGAAAATCGAGCCCTTGATACTTGCTAAGTTTAAACAGCGTCCATCACATCACTTGTCGTTCCTGGTGATAAAGTCGCGCAACACTTTACTAGTCGATACAAGGCGGTTCGAGTCCATCGAAACGCGTCGATAACATCGTTGTGGAGTTTTGAGCTAGCAGCGCCTTTTTTGTGGTGTTTTCATGGTGTTGTTACCATGGTGTTTCACTAGAGAGCACTATGATAGAACACTGCAGTGCCGACTTAATTGCACATGCTTCAAGCTACGAAAGAAAGGTGGCACCTGGCAGAAATTGCTTCACAATGAATCCCGCGACGTACGAATTTCTTTGAGTCTCTGAAGCTCAAGTTTCGCTGCCCTATGCAACTTTTAACGCTGTTATATATTATATTATATATAACAATTGACATTAAACAATTTTTTACAATGAAAATTCTTCAAATATCACCCGTAGAGCCTTGGTATTCTTCTGTTACCAGATAAAAGATTACGCAATTATATATAATATATTATACACACGTTTCAAGCTTTATACGAATCGGGCACTATAATTGTCGCGTTCCATTCGTACGTTTGTCCCTCACGATTTTCACTTAGAGTATCTCTCGCGGGAATTATTCGGATTGCTCGAAAATCCGCGATTTCTGCTGCTTAGAACTGCAGGATCTGATTGATCCACTCGCGGAATTCGGAAATTCGGGTGTAAACACCAGGTTGATTTGGTGCAGCACAACCGATTCCCCAGCTGATCACTCCAGCGAGGATCCATCGTTTGTCCCGTGCCCTTTGGATCACCATAGGTCCTCCACTGTCGCCCTATACAAAAACAATGAAATTGATAAAACTCTTTTCGTTCTAACGATCAGAATTTGCATTTTATATCGCAACGATCTGCTCATCAAGTTACAGTATGAACAGAAATTTTTGCAGCTTTTAATCTCAGTTTAATTTTGCACAAATTTAATAATAAACAAAAAAGGAGAAGGTAGATCACCTCGCAGGAATCGAATCCTCCCTTTTCCCATCCGGCGCAGATAAATATGTGCGGTATGTGCTCGATGTAACCGGCTCTCTTGTACATGCCCTCGCACTTGGTGTTATTGATAACCGGCACAGCAACTTCTTGAAGAATCGATGGCAGAGGTCCCTCTGTGAATTGTACCAAATTCGATAAGTTATCATGATCAGCTTAATTCTATCTGACATCGAAAGAGCCAAGAAAGCTGTTGGAAATTAAAGCGAGATAGTAAAATTAATACCGTCGTATAAACGACCCCAGCCAGTGACATAAGCTGTACGTCCGACGTAAGATTCATCATCGTCCGGCAAGCAAATCGGTATAACGTTCGGTTGGAAAGGTGAAAGAGGCTCGTAGAATCGCAGTAGAGCGAGATCGTATTCAAATGTTCGAGGATCGAACTGCGGATGGCTAGCTACGATTTGGACTCTCCGCTCTTGATAGCCGTAAGGCTCGTCCTCGTTGGAGAGATCGTGTTCGCCGACTCTCAGCAACAGATCGCTCGGTGGTACACTGTCGAAGAGAAATTACATTGCAGATGGAAATAAAATGGAGACGCGAAGGAAAGTAGATCGAACGGACGAGACTGATTGGGATGGAAGAGGTTCAGCAGGTTCGTGAACTTATGATAGTCGATCGTTGAGTCACGCGAGTTTTCTCGCCGTTGTAAAAGTATCGGTAAGTCATCTCGAGACGCCTCGAGCTATTGGAATGGAGGAGATATTAATTAGAGAATAGGGAAGAGGCGGATCGAGAAGGAAGGATGAGATCATCCTGTAGCGAGAGGAGACACGTCGATCCATGGATGGCAAACAACACGAGGCTTACTTTTCCACGCAGTGCGCCGCGGTTATGGCCCAATTCTCGTTCAACAGAGCAGCCCCACACTTGTGTAGATACGTCGATGTTCTCCATTGTCGTAATGAGATCTGAAAAACGGTAACAGTTTTGTTTGGTGCGACGACAAACGCGCGGACGTTCGATTCTGTTCGTCGATAGCAATAAAATCGCTGGTCGAGGATTTTATCGAGACTGCAGGCGATAAAAGAGAGGAGATTTAAATGAAACGGTACGAAATCTGTATTAATGGGAATACAGAGGGATATGCAGTCACGAGGGGCGATAAAAACCGGGCAGATCACCGTCATTTTTGTTTTTCTCTTTGCAATAAAAGCGTGTAATCGTGGTACCATCGACGAAACATATATCGGGTGGTCCGTTAAGTAAATTGAGGATAATTACCTGCCAGGGCCATTTGCCGAAAGAGCTGGCATTTCCACCGACGATCCTCGACTCCGGAAACAATCTTCGACCGCACACTGCAAGAATAAGCATCGTGGAATTCATGGCTTTGAAGTAATCCGCGTGTCTTGCCGCGACCGCCATGTTGGAGAACGGTCGTCCGTCGACTCTTTATCGGACTGGAGGAACCGGTACCACCGCGTTTTTTTAACATTTTTTTTCCGTCGCTCTTCTCATTGTTTTTTTATCCTACCAACGCGGACGATTTGGTCGACCTCTCTTCCATTCAACGATAGGAAACATCGACACTTTCTTCCGCGATTAAAATCAGCCACGCAGGATTGAGAAATCGACCTTGATATTCGACGGCGATTACTTTATTTCGCCTTTTCCTACTTCTCCGACGGAACGTCTTCATTTACTACTGTAATTATACAGTGGAGAATGAAGATATCTATAATTTCCTATCGTAAACCCCGAGATGTCTGTATTATCGACAACGGATTCTGATTTTATCTCGATGGATAGCATCAAACGAGGAAAACCAGTCGCAAATATTCCAAATCGATTCCGACATCGTGCTATTTCCATTTCTTGCTTCACCTTTGAGTCAGATCCGTAAAATTCTAACTATCCTTCCGTCCATGAATCATTCTATGCGATCAATACTCAATTGTTCTCCTATATTTTCTATTTTACATTCAGGAAATTCCAAATCATCTTACCTTGCTTGTAATCCGACAGATTAAGGGTCTCCATCGGTACCGGAAGTTCCGTATCGATGGTCACACTCGCAATTGTCGTAAGAGTCGTCAAAGTAGTCGGTCTTTTTGTAACATAATCCGCCGTACTTTCGGTCGTCGGTTGAGCTACGACGAAAATAGAAAATTAATTGAAACCGGTACTCCTTTTATCGTCAGAATTGAAAACAGATAATCAGAAATTTATTCCACCCGTACCGGAAGTCGTGGACTGCAAAGTAGGCTCGGAGATCGGCTTCGTCGTTGACTCTTGCGGAATCGGTGTCGATTTTTCCGTAGTTGGTGACTGAATCATTATCCAGCCATCCGGAGTGGTTATAGGTGTCCACTCGCTGTCGGTTTGCTCTGTAAGAAATTAACGTTTGATTTAACGAGGCTAAAAGAATTCGATAACGATCGATTAATGTATGCCGACGAAAAACTGGAGCGAAGCGCAGTTATTAGAAAATGGAACTTACGATACGAGAGAGAAGGGCGAGAGAGGAGAAAAGAACGCGCATCGTTGCTCGTGAAGCGATAGGAGAGGAAAGATTACGGTGGACGGTTTAAACCGTTACAACGTTCCGGCCCAACAGAATTTCATCTTTCATTGATACCCACGGGAAACCTGTTTCTTTTTCGCCGTAATCCATTTTTTCGTCGAACGTTTCACGATTGAAATTTCCTCGTGAACATTAACACTTTGATTGCCACATTGGTTATCGGTAATCAACTGCTGACATTAATCAGGTTTCCTGTTAATGCGCTGGAATTACTTAACCACTTCTCCATAAATTTGAGAAATGTTCATAAAATAGTCTGCACACGTGAACTTTGATCCACACGTTGAATGCCATTGGGGTCACCGGTGACCGGCACTGTTGAATTCGATGAAATTTCTTATGATTTTTAAATTGCGATATTCTCGGACATGCTAATATATTCGATATTAAAATATTGCAGTTAGAAAAGTGAAGTATTACTGAGTACATAACTATTCTTACATTTATCATTTCTATTCTATAAAGATGTGATTTTAATAGAAACAGTTTCGGTTCGGTGGAAATGATGAAACTAGCGAAATGCGGGTGGCATTTAAGATGTTAATGTAGCATCAAATACTCGACAGAGATTTCGCACATTTTTATAATAAATCAGGAATTAGTATGTTCACATATTTCAGTGTCATAATAGCACTTGCTGGTGGCCATGTCTGATAGAAAAATTTCATAAGATTCGCTGGGCGGTCAACGTGTTAATGAAAGAACGAGAGTTTTCTTCGTTCTCGAATTCTAACGAACGTAATTAGCGAGCAGTTACACCTCATAAGGAGTAATGTGTCGGTGTAGTGGCATTGACCAGGATGTAAATTGACGCGGAACTCGCATTATTCCCCGGAGGTTGTAAATCAAACGCGACCTGGGAAATAGTCGTTTCTTCTTGGTTCCTTTGTCGCGAGTTCTACCAAAGCGGCTACTTTAGGATCTCCGGAATGTCTTTTTACAGCCGGAAACCCGTCGTGAGAAATTACGGTATCCGTCCACGTAAAGTTTGCGCAATATATCTCTTGCGAAATTGTGCGTTATCACGGACTGATGGATTAATGAATGTTGAATATCTTGGAGATCGAATTTTCACCCTTGTGCAACGCGGTCCAAGCTTTCTTTTGGCGAAGTACGCTATTCAAGAGAGAAGGAAATCCAAGGACTCAAAGTGTGCGAAAATACGTGGTGAATTGAAAGTGCATGTAAGAGCGCGATAAATTCACGGTTAATCAATCAAATCCGCGGTACTTTCACGATTCTTCATGCTAATTAATGCAAGAGGCGTGCTACTCGACGTGAATGGCTCTCGGGATGATTTCCTACTGACGACAAAACCATTGTCGTGATACAATGATTATCCGTGTTCTTCGATTTCACCAACTTGTAGGCGTCATTTTTATTCGGCACAGAGTGAAAGGCTGGAAATCTTTTTGCATAAGACTTCTCAGTTAAAAACCCAGAATTTTCTCATTATAATGAATGCTTTAAACGTTAGATTTACCTTCGAAACAAAATATCCAATAAATTTCGTAACTCACCCTTCTCAGTCGTCGTCGAAGCAACCTCTGGAGTCTTGGTAACCGCATTATCCGAGCTGGACATCCACGTTACAATTCCAGGCGAGTACGTTGTCTGAGTAACTTCCTGAGTAGTCTGATTAATCGTCGTAATCTTCGTCGATGGATCATAAGTCGACGTGGTAGCATCTAAAAGCGGCACCGTTACAGAACTCGCCGTGGACGTCGCCAAACTCGACACCGTAGACGTCGTCGTCGTCGTTGTCGTTGTCGTCGTCGTGGCAGGTTTACTCGTCGGTTTCACCAAAGGTTTGGTCGTGGGTTTAATCGAAGGCTTGATCGATGGTTTGGTCACAGGTTTTACCAAAGGTTTCGTTGATTCCGTTGGTCTCGGCCTCGTCAAACCAACGGTAGAAGCCTCCGTCGAAGACAGCGGCCGCGTTTCCTCCGTCACTGTAGAATATTCTACCGCATTCGTTGTCGTGGCAATTTTTGTCGGCTTCGTTTTCACCGTTGTGCTCGACGGCCTTAAAGTTGTCGTTTTAAACGTCGTAGGTTTCGAGGTCGTAGTCTTCTGATCAGGTCGCTTCGTAGTTTTGTGCACAGTGGATGCGGTGAACGCACTCGTTGAAATCGGTAATGTCTCCTGAGCTGAAGACAGGCTGCTCTCCGTTGTAGAAGCAGCGGAAGGTTTGATCTTCGAGATCGTAGTTGCAGGCTTCGTTGTTGCAATAGACGATGACCCTGAGAAATTGGAAATGGTCGTTGGTTTTGAACCTGCCGGCCTCTTCGTCGGAGAACTTGGTTTCTTCGTCGTCACCGTCGGTCTCTTCGTGCTCGTAGGAACCACAGGTTTCCTCGTGCTCGTTATGGGCCTCTTCGTCGTCGCATGAGTCAATGGCTTCACGCTGGTGGTGTTCCTCGGAGGGAACCTCGTCGCAGGGACTGTCCTCTGGGTCGTCGTGATCACCGTCTTCGACGTGGTCGATTCCGTCGTTGGTCTTTGAGTAGTATGAACCGGTTTCCTCGTGGTCGACGTAGTGGGCTTCTGCGTTGTCGTATGAATTGGTTTCTGTATCGTCGACGGATGAGTCGGTTTTTTAGTAACAGGTTTTGTAGTCTGAACGAACGTCTGCGAGGTGTATGAAGTTTGAGTCACGGTTTCCAGGGTCGTCGGCCTGGTAGTAACCGGAGAGGTCGGTTTCGAAGGTCTCTTCGTGATTATCGTTGTTTCAACGCTGCTCGAAGGCTTTTCCGACGATTCCACGGCAACAGTTACATTCTTGAAGGGCTTCTCCGTGATGGAATCCACTTTGGTAGCATTTTGAATACTCTGGAACGTGGAGAATCGTATCGACTCGGTGGTCGTCTCGATCGTCGCTACGATCGGTTTCTTCGTCGCGATCTTCGTCGTTTCCCTCACCGTACTTGCAGCAGTCTGTGTCGTTTGACTGCTCTTAGTCGTCGTCTAAAAAGACAATACTCCGCATCACAAAAAATCAACCTCAACCACCATAAAACACATTCCCCTCATCCAAATAGAATCTTAGCGACATCCTCGTAATTTCGCCACTTTTTTTCAACCATCGCCGATTCATTCGAGTAATCGTTACAGCATCGAGGTCCAGTGCCTCGCAAAGTATTATTTTCAGGTGGAACCACAAAAACGCGAAGCAGAGAAACCGCAAAGGAACCCGATCCGTCTGTTCATCCTTTCCCCACCCCGTTGCGTAACTTCCGTCCGCGATTATCAGCCACGTTTCGTCTCTCAAATTCGACCGATTGTAATTGCAGCGAGGAACTCGAAATAAAAACGAAGAAATCACTCACCTCGACGGTCTGCGATCCAGGCGGCTTCCTCTCGTTGCTCGGCTTCGGCCTTGAGATGTACTCGGGTATGTCGTTGCTCTCGATCGGCAGGTCGGTGGAGACGAGCGGCCTTGTTGGCGGCCCATCGTCGATGCTGTTGTCCTGCGGATAGACGTACGGGTCCTCGTCGATCTTGCAGCAGCTACCGAAGTAAAAGCGATCGATGCAGGTCCCAAGATGCGTGCCGTTCGCCTTCGCGCAGGTAAAGGCGAACATGCAGACCCCGGTTTCGCCGGATCTTCGCGACACGCATGGCAAGTGTCTGATGTTTCTGCCTGTGCCTGGGACAAGTAGAAATTTTTCTTAATTATCTTCGGCTATTTTTTTTTATTTTACTTGTCAATTTTATAGGGAAGATTGTAGGATTTGGATAATTGATTTTATGTGGATTGAAATGATGCAGCGATAGGGTTAAATTAGCTCGTGTAGTCGAACGAAGGAACGTGCAAACGTTCTCTGATTTCCTCTCGAGTGTCAACCTTTACTCGATGCCCGTAACTGTGCATTGCTCTCCACGTTCTACATTGCCCTGGTAACAGTTCAGGCTGATGTCTTCTCGTGCCGACGTCCTTTATAAATCCTCGTAATGACATGGTCGCGAATATTTGCGATTCCTTGGCGGATTATGTTGCAATAACGGCGGGGGAATGAGGTGTTGACATGGTGGATTTTGTTGGAATAATATTTAGAATGTAATCTAGCCGGTTCGTTGGCTCGAAGATATTTCTTCGAACATATAGAAAAAGGGATATCAGAGACGACTAACGGAATTGGAAAGATCTGCTTAGACAGTGATTCATGCGCTTCACCTGTACAGTTAGAAGTTTCTATCGGTCGTGAAATGGAAAAAGATTGAGAAATTCGAGTGAAAAGTAACGAGCAGTGGCTCGATTTGTTTTATCTTCCGTCGTATTTCCATTTGAAATGGTTGTACACACTGTAATTGATTTTTAAATCGAACCTTCCAGCCGAAACGCGATTGCGATCGGATTATCGCACCGTGTCGTTGATTATCGAACGTTTCCTAGCTCACGTAGATAATTATCTGGCATTTACGATCGGCCATCGAATAAACGGGAAGAATATAGTACGGCACGCATTATCGAAGAACGAATTGATGTCAGCCGAGGCGAAGCATCTCGGTACCGTTAAGTTTCGATGTATGAGCTAGTTGCCCGAGCCAAAAGTGGGTCACAGTCATAGCCTAATGTAACAGCCCGTTTCCCTCTAAGACACCTCACAATCTCCGCTTCTTCTTCATCTTTTTCTTCTTCCTTCCTCCGCTTCCTTCGTCTTTTTCCACGTCTTTCGTCCTCTCTCTTCTCAGCTACCTAACGAAACCCTCGCGCGCATTCCAGACCTCTGTAGCTCGGTGCGATTAAATCGACCTACCTGACCCGAACAGCCTCCGTCGATCTTGGCCACACCTGTACTATCTTTCGTAAACTCTTTATGGTATTTCCCATGCTCAAACAACCCATGGAACGTCGATCCTTCCTCCGTTTATATTTCTTTCATTTTAATTCAGAAAATTCGTGTCGATTATTGCACGCAGATTTGTTCGCTCGTTTGGATTTGTCGAATCATTTGGAGGTCGATTGAATCTGATTATCGTTTGGAAGTTGATCGTTGTTTACAGGCAGGACGTGGGTTTTTTCTCTGAATATTTGGCTGTCGTCATAGCGGTCAACGTCCGAGTGTAAATGGGCCGTAAAATAATTTACAATCCCACCGTGTGGCCCTTCGTTTCGGGGCCAGTCGGTCATAAGGCTCCACCGAAAAGTGTCCTACGCGCTCGTTCCTCGTACTAGAGAAATGTGTGCTAGCGGAAGTGTCGTGTGAGTCACGGTCACGAAAGAAAGTTTAGCGATTCCGTGACGTTACTTGTCGGAATTTCAACCGCGTCTATATCCAGCGCGAAGGAATATATGTACGTGCACGCCTACGCGAATCGGTATCGCCGATTCGAAAGGATTTCACTCGCCGTTAAGAAAGTAATTCCTTACGTCGAAACGTCACGTCGTCGTATCACTCCGACTCTATCCGCGTTTCAACGTTAATTCAACCTTTCGTCGTTATTCTATCGCTACATCCCGCTTAAATATCCTGAACTTTGAAAATTCAACCAAACGAATAGAATCATTGCCCGAAAACGAATTAAATTCTCCGTCCTCGTCGAACGCAATTATTTTATCGTTGTGAAAATTAAACGAATTCACGCTCAGTTCCGGGAGTACAATTGCAATCGGCTCCCAAACGATTGAAACTCCGATTCGAGATGGCAAGATGATCGAAGTTCCACGATCGTAACGGATCAGCTCGAAAGTCACGGTCGATCGTAATGCACGATTACAGTGGCTCCTCTTTCTCGATGATTTCGCGACTAAAAGTCATGAACGAGTCGCCTGGTCTTTGAAAGGACGGGAATGCCGATGAGACGGCGGATGACGAGGTCGGAAAAATCAGTGCAAGTCGCGCGCGCCGATGACCGAGGCTGACCCACTTGTATAGAAAACTGACCAGTCCGCCCACGTTCCGTTCGAATACGAATCCAAGGTAGGTTCAATGTCGTTCTCTCCCTGCAGACAGGTAAACACGCACACGCACGCACCTTCACACGTATCGTGCGATCGTGCGTGTATATACGTTCGTACGTGGGATTCTACATCGACGAGGAAACGTACAGGTTTTGCCCTGCCCATCGTCAGCATTTGCGTACCGATCCGTTACTCAGCTGACGACGAAATCCCGCTGCCGCGAGAAAGAATGTCCCCGTGAAAATGTATCAAATTTCCCGGCACGTGGGAAGCCGGGAAAACTAGATTTCGTTGTTACGTTGTTTCGGTGATCGAGCTCCGGAACGAAATGCAGCGGGGCGAATTTTTTCGTTGAGGTTTTTATATTTTTCGCCACGAAAAAACGTAGCCGAGGATGTACGGTTTCAAATGGACTCCTAAGTTACGTTGTTACATCCATGGTACGTCAAATGGTAGGTGTTTTTTGGCGAGTGATCGGGGGAGTTATTTGCAAAATTCGAGAATTCATATGACTAGTCGGTGTAGTACTTGGTGTAAAAAAGAACGGAATTTTTTACACCATCGATGGAGATACGGTCGTTGATTAAAGAGATGGATCGTTCGACGTTACACGGGACGTATCGACGATAGAGACGAATTATCTTCTCAGCGATTCTGCGCGGAATAAAAATACCCGAGGCGATATTTCTGCGAGTATCGAAATGAACTTACTTCCTGGAACGAATTGCGGAACGTAGATAGGAGTAGCGATCGTTGCGTTGATCAGCAGGTTGCAAAGTAAAACGATGGCACAGGCCTGTCTTTGTCGATCCAACATCTGAAACGAGAGAAAGAACGTGCTGTTAGAGCGAAGACTTGCGAAAAATTCTTAGTGGCGAGGTTTGGACGAAATGTTCGCACGTTTCGTAGAGGGAGGTCGAATCGCGGAGGAGGAGCCAAGGTGCTTTCTCACGGCCATGACAGTGCCACCCGCGTTTGGAAATACACCTGAGAAGATTCTCACGATGGATGGACGGGGAAAAATAAGCGAGATGCCTCCGTCTGCTGGTAATTACGCGATACGATTACAGAATGCGTGTGTACACGTATGGAGACTCCTCAGGGTTGCGATGGTGGATATGAAGTTGGTGGTTTCAACTCCCAATTAGTGGGTCCGGGGTCAAATGCCCGTCAGCGTTGGAAGATCTTCATATTCTCAAAAAACTGAGATTCCTTCCAGTTGATGGAACGCGTAATTCCCAGATCCTGTCGGATCGTGTTTGTATGCTTAACGGCAGAATGTGGTAATGATGGTAGGATTAAAAATAAAGGAGAGGCGATACACAGAGCGAAGAATCGTATCGCTACCAGGTGAATTACGACGCGATAATTCGTCGATCGAATGCTGCGATATCTTCGTTCCTCCGTAGCATCGGTTTATTCGCGAGAGATCGCTCGTGAATTCGATTTAAAGGGGCGATAACCCGTACCAATGCCTGCTACTAATGGACGAGAAGATTTCGAGAAAAAAAACAGCACAGGAAGATGATTATCGAGACGGTACGTGAGTTAATTCGCGATCCTCCTAATTGCCCACGATTAGATTCCATTTTACGATTAGACTTTATTAAAATTATTTCCTATCTATGTACGATAGCCATCTCGTAATTGTCGCTGCCAAAAATCGTTCACGGAATTTATGGTCTCATAGAAAATAATTGACCCACAATTACGGCAAGATAAAGGAAAAGCTAAGATAGGAATTGAGACAAGAAAGAACAATAGGATTGATAACTAAACGAATCCAGGTGTGAAAGAGGTATTGTTAAAGCTGTGAAGCATCGAACGAACCATTGTCTCGTTCGTTGAGAGAAAGACCAGAGAAAGAGGACGTTCGTTTTCAGTGAGATTCAAGGATTTAATGAACCAAAGAAGCAACGAGGATAGAGGCAAGATCCATGAGAGACAATTGCTCTCTTCCGGCCCCGTTGCTTCTGCCGTTTGCTTTCCTTCGGTCTTGGAATCGACACGATGGTAATGTCGTTCGCGATATCGGCTCGTGGTTACCCGATATTCATCGTCGGCCAGTCAGAGGCAAGAAGCAAGTTACAGTTATTCAGAAGCAGGAATTTGGGTGTAACGTTACACTCCGTCGAGTCGAATCGTTGATCGTTGTAGGCGGTGACTTGTCGACGGTCAGGTCAATTCGAGATTTTTTTCCTTCTTTGCATTCCTTCTCCTTTATCACTTCCTCGCGGAAAACACTCAATTTTTACGATCTTCACATTGGAGATAAGTGTAAAGAAAGTTTGTCGACTCGATCGTTGTTAAAATTGCACAGAGATAATTCCAGTTCGTTTATCATGTTCTTCCCGACGAAATGCAATGATCTCATCCAGCGTGCAGTTGCTTCTCCTCCTTCAGGAAGTGATAAAAACCGTTACAGTTACCCAGAGGCAGGAATTCGGGTGGATGAAGGAACGAATGTCGAGGTGAGTCGTTGTCGGCTTGTCGATGGTCAGGTTACTGGTTTCCTGCTTCTGATTAGCTAGGCGACAGTTATCTTTTCTCTTGGCTACGATTTCAAATAATATTTGAAGCGTGGTTATGCTCGCATTCCTCGAGGAAAAGTTACGACGGTTTTTCCTTTCGAATGTTTAATCTCCGTTGTTGATTACGCCGGTGAAACGTTGAAAGTTTCAGTGAAAAATATGGAATCTTTGCAAAAAACGGAGTAGTCGCCGATTGGAGGACGAAAGCGAGTAGCACGAGCGTTTATGGATACATATCTGTATGGAAAAAGCTTTTGTTGTATGATAGTGCGTGGAGCGGTAACGGTACCAGCCACTTTCATTTGTCCGCACCTATCTAATGCGAAGCACACATGTGGGTTGGCGCCGAACCATGCTACCGTCGCGACCGGTCGAATAAAACATTTATTTGAGAATTAGAAAACCGAGAATTCCCTTTGATTAGCATTAAATCAATGCATATTACGATATTAATTAAGTAGATTTTTTTTTCTTTTTTACGAGTCCAAAAAATGAATACATCAGCGATTGTCATTTGTTTCACAGTTTTCTCTAAAGTGTTAAGTGAAAATATAATCGATGAAAAATAGTTTTTATAGAAGATGGAAATATTCTCATACTGAATGCAAACGACCCGATCGTTTGGCAATTGCGCGTCAATGTTTTTTAACTTGCCCGTTAAACGTAGTTCGATTGTCGGCGATCGAATGGAAAACGAGCACGTCAAAATGACGCGCCGTGCGGCGACGATCGAGTTTTTTTTTTTTCCTTCGGTCAGCTCGTGAATTACATACGAAACGAGAGACGAGATTACCAAAGGAACGACATTCGTACGAAAGCCGTGGCGCTCGTGAAAGTTTGAATTCTGCTCGGAGAAGTAAGTAGTACCGCTATTCGTGAACGACATACGGCTTACACCGGTGAATCGCCGTAAGTAACGAGCACCGAATTTTATTTTACTCGCGGATACACGTGGCGGTCGCGTAAATATTTATAAACCGTCCATTCAGTTACGCCATAAAATTGCACCAGCGAAATGTGCTCCCTCGTTATTTATGTTCAAATAAAATTCATGTAAATCGACGTACTAAATCTCGCGTTCGCCATTCAGTGTATAACAATACCGCCGATACTCTTCCGCATCTACTTTCCCGCTTTCAACATACTAACCAAGTCTGTTTTATTTTTAGGTACTAAAAACCGACGGTCGACAACGAGTCATCTGGTCGAATACTTGATCGTCATTACCAAAGAAATGTTCATACAATATGTTCATTTAAAGCCAGAGAAAGAATATTTTTCAACGCCGACTCCAATAACTAAAATGATAAGTCTTCTCAATCGAACCCTCCATAAAGCCTTGCAATTTTGAGTTAACCCTTTGCACTCCTTAATTTTGTATCACCTACCAACAACTCCTCAATTCATTTGCAAAATATATCAAAAAAGGGGCCTCAGTAAATTAATAACATTGCGATAAAAATTGTTATTATTCCTATTATTTTAGATATTGCTTTGTATGATATAGAGTCCAGCCCGACATTAAAGTTGAAGTAAGAAATGTAATGTCGAGCCAAACTCGAAACAGAAGTGCTAAGGCTTAATACGAAATCCATCTGATCCTCTATTCCCCGTTTGTTCCACAAACCGACGATGAAACAACCTCGCGCTCATCTTCTTTCAGGACCTTGAGACACAGCCGTGACCTTACCTTGATTGATATCGACAGGCGGCTGCAGCGATGAAGACTCGTTCGTCGTCAGACCGCAAGAGACATCATCCCCCCAGCGAGAGTTCTCCTATACTTCACCCTCTCGATCCACGAATTCCCAGTGTCCCGACTATGTCCTTGGACCACCCACTAGCGTTCTCCACGTGGTGCTAAGATCTCGAAGCGATCCTCCAGCCAAAGGACCAGCCGGTCTCTCATCTGTCGTCGTTGGGACCTGGAGGACACCTCTTGGAGATCTCTCGAGTCACGGAGAGATGGGACCAATGGTTGCGCGACTGATCAACGATGATCCTCGGATGCGCGGGAAGGTCCTTGAGGGACGAACGTGTATCTAGACCTGCTCGGCACGGCTGGCACCGATCGAACTGGTTTGTCGATCGTCCTACGGTGGTTCACGACTTCTGGATCACAGATCCAGGTGTTGTCGAGTGCGCTCCGCGTGCACGAATCCCAGCACACGGCGCATCGTCGTTCGCAAAGGCCCCACCACGTCGGATATACGACCAAGTCGGGCTAAACTCGAAGACAATTCCGTTCGGTAGAGCGTGCCAGGGTCGAGGATACTCCTCTTGCGGTAGAGTTTAGCGGCGACTCGAGGTGAGGTGGTGGCAATGACCGTTCTCCTCGGTTCTTCTTCCTTCTCTTTCCCTCGGTGGCCTCACTGTCGTTCTACCTGTTGGCCGCGTTGCTTCTTCTTTCTCCGGGGGGGCCTCACGGTCGGCGCTCTTCCACCGGCCTTCCGAGCTGGGCCTTTCCCCCACTCGATCCGAGTTACAGTCCCGCGGCTCGTCCCGATTCCCCGTGCCATCATGGTCCTCTTGCCTCTTCTTTAGCGTTATCCTTGCATTTTTTTCTTCCTCTTCTTCCTGATCTTTCGCGAGACCAGGATTCGCGACTTTGCTTCGCAGAAGAGGAGCATGCTCGTTAAACGGTTCTGTCGTGGCAACGATACGCTGAATGTAGCATTTTAGGGCGAGGAAGATAATGACTTTTTAATGTCTCCTCTTCCAACGGGGTACCGGAGAATCCGGTAAATCGGACTTGGTACCAGAATTACTTGCCGATTTTTTTTTTACCGTCGCTAACCCTATGGCATTCCTTGAAACCGCGAACCTGTACTTTTTTCTTCGCTACTCGAATCGAGATTGGAGTTTGACTCGATGGAAAATCGGATATAGTTTTCAAGTATTCTCGCGCAGTCTCGTCTACGAGTTATCCGTGGCAGGTAAGTCTTTAACCTGCAGGACCGACGGATTCGTGGGATTCGAGATTCGCGTGCGGACGATTGTCGCGGAAAGTGCGCCGCGTAAGAGAATGCCTAAGTATTTCTGTGTGAAAAGTACTTTAAAATTCAGAGGGTAGCTCTTGCGTCTATTCCAACTTCATTGTCGGAGATACGCACGTAACTCGGGATGATCGTCGCGAAAGTTTTTTAACAATCGTAACTCCCTACCAAAGTTGAATCAACTTCGCGAAAGCGCGAAGGCGCGGTGGACATTCTGCACGTTCAATTTTAACGTTCCTCGAGCATCGCCCTGCAAAGACGAAAGAACGTGCGGCTCTGTTTTCGCCGGTTCTATCTTCGACCGACAAATCTTCATTCCTAAAGCTTTACGCCCTCGCCGGCATTTTTAAATCGGCGGCTTAATTCGCCGGAGGGGAAGTGTTATCAATTGGAGAACAATCGATGGAGTAGGATCAGCCGTGTTTTCGCGGAACGGCGCAAAATGGCATGCGATGAAATTATAAATCAAACGATAACAGCCGATGACATAAGTGAAATCGTCAAAAAGCCCGCAGGGATATCCTAGGATTAATTTCGAGCCTCTACAAACTCGTTCCTTATCGCAGTGTCTCTCAAAGAAAAAATCCGATGTATCTTCATTATAAACAATCTCTTCGTATTAAGTAATGAGTGAATTTTTCATTTTGGATTTACCGGGGATATAATAATTTAAAAAAATTATCCTGTGCTCGCTCGATGAGCGGGAAGAAAGTTGAAATTATTTCAAATTACTCCCGCTCGTCTTCGTTGAGGGAACACTATCAAACTCCGCGATTTGGTAATTCACCTGTCGATCCGTACGATTGCTAAAGGTCAACGACCTCGTTTTGAGAAACACTGCACCTTATCGAAGAATATTCGTTGAACAATCGAATCGGGGATACTTTGTTAAGACGAACAAACAGGAACATATGCGACCGCTTTGCATTGCGTCGAAGGGCCGACGTGGTATTTCATTTATTTTTTTATTTCCATAGATATCGACTCTGACGATTATTTGTCAAAGTTTTATCTCACTGACGCAGAATTACCCGAAGGAATACGACATCGGATGAATCAGACAGATCTCGGCGCGTGTTCGCAAATTCATCTCCGTTTATAATGATTTCCCTGAAATCTGTCAGTATTACCTTCACATTTTTAGCGAGTTCCATGATTCTTTCTCCTTCTTAATTAAATTAACCCTTTCTCCGTCTACTTAAAACCCCGTAAATTCTCATTTCTCCAAGCATCGATCAGAAACCTCACGTTTCTCAATCTCGCTCTTCGTTGATTCAAAATTCCAGGACTCTCCTTTCCCAAAATCTCAGCAGTTTAATATAAATCCCCGCGAACGGTAAAGGGTTATTCCCCCATTGGATTCACGGTCAAAAAGAAAGGAGATAATCGTCTCATTTGACGAGAAGTTACGATGCGATAACGGCTGGATATCGTCTGGTCCAGGTCGAAGGAAGGAGAAAAGAAATCCAAAGGTAATCGACCCACCGTATCGCGGATTAAAGAGGTCTTCCCAGATAGGCCATAATGCTCGAAATCAATGACGATGGATCATCCCAGTGGGGTGTCCTCTTATTAATATTGTTTTTCTTGCTTCATTTTTTCCCGCTCTTTCTCTCCTCTCGTACGACTCCTCCTCTGCCCGGTGGGGGTTGCTCTCGTGTCCAGAATGCTACTTAACGTTCTCCATCGACATGTCCATCACGATTTTCGTATCCTCCCGCGCCCAGGATTACCGGTATATCTTCGTCCCTCCTTGTCTATCCTTTCGGCGCGTGCAAGTTCGGTATCGTTATCGGCATTCGGAAGTTTCGGGTAGATCTTCGGGCAGCTTACGATTTAACGATCTTAAGATTGTCGGTTCATATCGTGCGGATATCTCGCTGTGAAACTTCGTAGAGTGGATATCTCTGCTCGACCTACATACACGCATGGTTGCATACCATGCAACGGGACGAACGGTGGGCGGACCGTTTTCTTTTTATTTTCAACCTCGAGCACCATCGGGGATGAACGAGTCATAGAAATTTATAAACTGCCCGATGTGAATTTTTTACCGACGACAAATCACCCGTTTTTCTCGTCAAGTATATACTCGATGAGCATCGACGTTCTTTAGAAAGAAACCGGGTTGTAATATCTTGCCGGAGGTATTTCGCACGATCCTGTATAATTACAGGTTGCCGGGACTTTATCGGTTACAAGAGGAGGTACACTTGCGAGAAATGCCGGTTGAAAATAGATCTATAATTAACAGAAGCCGCTCCTCTTGCGCCAAATTTATTTCCTATCGGCACGATCGTGGCTTATATTCATACAGGATCTCTATTCCTGCAATATTCCTATTAAGATCTATTGGGAGCTATGGGTTTGGAGTTGCAGGCTCAAACTGTGGGTCAGTGGGGCCAAGTTCAAATTCACCGTTAGCTTTTACAGATTTCTTCTAAATAAGTATTTAATTCTAAACTTACCAGGGTGGTCGAAACGACTGATTCGCAATTTTTTCGAAAAGTTCCTCCTGTTGTTAGAGAAGCCATGAAGTACAGCCTTGATTTCTCTTTTTCCAGTGTATTCATCAGGTTATTAAAAATAATAGATATAGCGCTGGAAGTTCCAGTATATGTCATCGCCCCCGTAGATCGGTACCCATCTTGAATTAACCTGCGGGAAGCTCCATACCAATCATCGTCTTCTTCCTTGACTTTCACAGGATTTCGTCCATCCTTGTCTTTTGTCACCGTTTCCGTCAGTCGGCGAAAAATTGCACTCCCACCCCTGACCATGAAAACCACCTCGAAGACTTTCTCCGAAGACAGTCTCATCCCCATTTTAAGCTAATTCCAACCGAGCAGCCGATCTATCCTCCTGTACTTCGAATGTAAGAAGAAAGATAGCTACCCGCAACCCTTTAAAAAATTGGAATTCTTCATTCGATACCAATATTACAAGAAATGAAAGATTCAGTGATGAACGAATCGAAATAATCGCGAAAAGGCAGCCGAAAGTGATCGACGAAAGAGAAGATCCAGGAAAGACTGGAAGGGTGGGTGACTGGTGGGGTTGAATCTCGTGGATTGGCTGCGCGAAACTCGAGCTGCAGCCGAGGGGATGCGTTGGAGGGTGCGTTCCCAGGTATATATACTCCCGCCGGCGACACAGCCGACCGATTCCAAACTTACGAATCGTTCGCCAAGACGGGGTAATCCTTTGGTCGAGCGAGCATCGATATTTTCCATCACTAAAGTAAACCCAAGCATCGACGTCCTCCGTATCGTTCAATCGGTGAGTAAGAGTGCAGCGAATCTCTCTTCGAGCGTGACACGCGGTCTTTATGGAGATATTGTGCTTCGTTTTTGGTGCAATCTTCGTGTGAGAGGTGACGAGATACTTGTCATGGGGTTTCGTGTCTGAAAGGAGAAAAAAAACGGGTAATTTTTCGGTCAAAGCGCAGCAAAGTGTCGAATAGTACGAGCCTCTGTTGTATTTGAATATTTATCTTTCTAATTTCCAACGGTTAGGACTGGTCCAAATTTGTTTAAGTTCCAAATTTTGTAAAGAGAGTAATCAGTGTAATGGTGATGGTCAGGGTGATTCCGTTCGAGTAGCTTTCAATTTCTGTAATGGAAAAAATAGCAATTGTTTTTTGTAATGGTATCAATTTGCATCCAGTTTACACAGATTCCGTTGTTCGCACACAATGTACACCGCTCTGCGGTTTCCGCTGGAAACTCGTTGCGTTTGATTAATTAAAAGTTCCGAAAGCATCGATCGAGACATTTTCAACGTGCGTTCTCGATTATACGTCGACTTAATGGCAATTACTAGATGTAAATTTGTTTCGCTTGCCAGTTTGATCCTAATTAGCGACGGTGCTTAGCTCGACCAGGCGCGCGTTAAAATCACGATCGACCATGTCGAATTTAAAAAAAAGATTCATCCCATTGAAGAATCGGCCGATCATTGGCGCGTGTTCCCGTCATCGTAGAAGAATGCGCTTGAAAATGGTGTTACGTGATCGATTCGATAGCTCGTTATCGTTCCAGCGGTTGAACCGTCGACGTTACCTGAGTTATAATCGTATGCATTATATGAGAGGGGGGGAAACGTGCTTTTTACATATTCAACGAAGAATTGCATCGTCGCGCCTCGTCGTTTCGCATTTCATTGATATGAAATTTGATTTTTTTCTCGGACGTGCTCACCGCCATGCAAATGAGCGGTGAAGATGAAATTGGAGGACGAACGGGAATTATCGAAAATATCTGCACGATATCGTTAATGAAATTTCACCCTCGCTATCGGCGTTAATTGACGCAATTATAACGAGCCACGTGTAATCATGCGAATCTACATGGGGATTCTGTTGCTCTCTTTGTCGCATACAATTATCGTTTTGCGCGCCAATTGATTTTAAATGCTCACAGCCGAACGCGAATTTGCGCGCTTCGCGAAAGGTCGGATTTACGTGGAAGAAAAGAGCACCGGATGAAATTTTACAGGAATATTCCTTTCCCTCTTCTCCTTCGCCGCGAACAGCTTTCCTGACGGCTTATCGAGCTTGCGGGTGGAACTTTTATGCCGCAGTTTTCACCTAACGATGTGTATTCTTTTAGTCCGCGAGACGTTATAGGGCGAGAAGATGGCCGATTCGGCATGTTTCCCTCGAGCTTTATGAAAACCGGTGCTACGAGTCCAGCCACGGATCAACAGCTCGCCTATTGCCCTCTTAATGGCTCGTAAAAATTGCGTAATTAATTTTCCACCTTGCTACCAACGTCGACTGACCGATCGACTTTAAGAATCGCTCCCTAGATCTCTCAATCTTTCGTGAATTCCATGAGAAACGATGGCGTAGCTTCGATGAAATAATTCAAAATTATCTAATGAAATTTTTCAACATTACCTGTGATGATAGATGACGCGAGAAATGCGAAATCGAGCAAAGGAACTTTGATCATCGTGCCGATAGATAGATATAACACCAACGTTCGATCGTGACGACTGTATATTACGCCTTGAACTAGTTTTATCTGTTGCCGAAAGTTAGGCACTCCAGTATCGTTTCTCTGATAGTTATATAACCATACACCAGTTGCTTGCACGTACAAACAATAATCGCAAACGGCCTTCCGAAATTTTTGCCGGGTGATGCAACGGTTCGCGAGATCGTCGGTTTGGATCTCTCCAAGGTTTCAAACTTTGCGAATAATAATGAAGCTTCTTTGAAGAAACGTTACTTCGATCGACCCATTTGACGATGTCGCACAGCCTGCAAAATACTGCATTTCCTTAGCTAATTATTTTTCATGATAAAAGTTACGAGAACATAAAACAATGTCGTTGCATCCACCATCAAAGATAGTACCTATTTGCGAAGATAATTAACAAAGTTCAATTACTCTGTTCTTTCACTTTCATTCATAAATCGTACATGTCTTTTATCGACGAAAGAATATCTCGCGTCGTTGTTCTTGTTCGTATTGCATATACGACCTTTGAAAGAGAGATGCAACCTGCAAAATCCCACGAGTCGCTTCAGCCAGAACATAAAGCATCGTTTCAATGTAGAACGATGGCAACGGGATTGAAACGGCTAAACTCGTCGGTTTCATTGTCAGCCTAGTTGTACTCGCGAATACACTATCGAACCGTGTAATAGAAACGTACTGCCCCTGTCACCGCTTAGTTGCGAGTTTTCAGTTATTAATCGACACTCCATTTCGTTAGGACGATTAATATTTTCGCTCTGTACAAAAAACGAGACACCTTTCCCACGCTTTTAATCCACTTGTTTAACGTCGCGCCGCGAAACGATCGGTCGTTTTATACAACGACCTGCAATTGTAGTAACTCCAGGGAAATACATTTCGCACGATGACAATAGTATCCTGAGAACAATCGAAGGGTAGACTTTCAATTTCGTTGCTAGTGGGTACATGAGAATCGAGTTTACAAAGGAATTTAATATTTCATGCGTTATCAGATAATGTATCGATGCGAGGCGTAAGATAAACAAAAAGAAGCCGGAAAGGCAATCGGAAGATATTATTTATCGGTTCATAACACGGAGAAAAGTGTCTCCTACCTGTCGTGCGAAATATCCGCACAGATACGTATTCAAATTGTCGAATGGAACATACGATCGAAGCTCGATCCTCGTTCGAACCGGAAGAACCGCAGAGTTCAACGTAGAATCGCAAGCTCTGCCATTTCAATCGCTTTTTTTCTTCGGTGAATTTGGAAAAATGTCAAAGCGCAGGTAGGGGCATTCCAAAACGAAATATCCGCGGTAACTGCAGCCCGGTATTGCCGATCGATTGCATCTCGATATTCAATTTCAAACCATCGAGTATTCCCCGTGGAAAGGCTCCATTATCGGTAAAGTTGTCGCACTAAAACGAACACGAAGCAACAGGTAACTCAACTTGGGCTCTCGGTGTACGTCGACATTAGCCTTTTACACGCTCCTATCGCCGGCTACTCTCTCGGCTCTCTCATTCCAGATGCGATCGCTCATTCATATTTCCGCTTTGCACATTCCCGGGAATGCGATATCACTGGCAGAGTGGCAATCTGAAGGGAGAAAGAAAAAACATTGCCGTTGCTACGTTGCCTCGCTTCGATGCACCGCGAATGAGGTTTCTTTTTTTAGCTGCGGCTTGAAAATGGAGATGATTTTAACCCGTGAAAGAGAGAAATCTATTTTGAGACTTCTATTCTAATGTGCAATCGGTTTCGATCCTTTTCTCTGCCATGAACGACAGACAATAAAAGTGACGGTGGGAGGAATGAATTTGATTAATTAAATTGGTCTCCAGTCCGTGGGTGCACCGCGAAAATAACCGGTGTATCCGTCGTGCGGCATCATGGTGCTCTGTTTGAATAATGATAATTAAAGGCTGTCAAGTGCGCGACAATGAAAAGGCGGTACGACAGGTACAACCTCGCGTGGAGCTTCTCGCGTTATTTGTCGGTGGATTCTCGCGTCGATGCTCCGATAACAAATCAAAAGCTTAATCTCCTCGCTCGTCGATGGATTCGGCTATGAAAAAAAGAACAGAGAGGGAGAACGGAAATTATATAGACAATCCACATTCATTTGCATCGATTCAATTTAGTACGATGTTTGGTAGAATTTCGGGTAATTTTTTCAGTAAATTGAAACCTTGTACACGAGATTCGCAAGAGAGATGCAATCTTGGACGAATTTCCTCGGTTTGCTTCTGGTGCTGGTCGCCCTTGAAAGCAGTTTGGTCGATGGTGAACCGGAACCCATGGCGAGACCGACTCGGCCGAAGGTTTTCACCAGTCCGGAAGAGCTGAGGAGATATCTCGATCTCGTGAGAGATTATTATTCTCTGAACGGGAAGGCCAGGTAACTTATCGCGAAAATAATTCATTCCCGACGATGCATCGTCGGAGGTTGAAGAAAAGAAAGTACCGCGCTTTTGTCGTTGAGCATTGAAACGAGATTGTCATTGATAGATGCGCGAATTTTGCAATCAATAAAATTTACGCATCGTTTTCGACGCTTAGTCTACGTCGAAAGTGAATGATCGATGATCGATTGTCAGGTACGGTAAGAGAGGAGACGTTTCTTTATCCACGGACACTGATCATCCCTGGGATGCACTGAGAACGATCCTCGACGTCCATCGGCAAATGCAACGGAAGAAGCTTGAGAGGGGCAGAGATGAGAAGGAACAGTTTCTTCGGGAGTTCGAGGGTCCTGATGTCAATGGACGTTCACCGAGAAACGACGATCGAGCCTCTTACGTTTTGGATATAGTTGGAAAGTACTACGACGATGTACAATAAATTACCCTCTTACCTCCTCCTCTATTTGCAGCCCATCAACGATAATTTTCTGTCACTTGAAAGTATTCTTTATCCTCTTTGATGCAGCCGGGCGAATAAATTCTTATTTTCCCAGGTAAACTGTCCGACAGGCAAATTGTGAGCTTTCCTTTCGGTTGTTTCGAAATCGAGTGAAACTTCTAAACGTTGCATCGACGAAGGAACATCCGAGAGGTGTCTCTCTAGCTTGGCTAATTCGTAGAGTCGGTCTATTTAATCGTACGCAATGGCGTTTGAATTTATCTTGCGATAAAAACGATAGGAATTGGCTTGCGCAAGCGAGGAGAGACCTGGCGATTGAAATAAATGTATCACGTGCAATACAATTTTCATTATTTTATTTGGAGATTATTACTTCGAGGCAAGTACATACAATCTCATTATCATGTATGACGTCTTGTAATATTCATTACAATTACATTTATACGATATGACGAATAATATCTGAAAGAAACATCGAACGTTACAGTGAATTATGTTTTCGTACAAAAGTGATAACTTGATAAACGTGTTATCTGGAGGTTTTTCGTGAAGCTCGTTCGAAATGGCACGTTCGACCGAATGGAGGGAGCTTCGTCGTTTTAACTATCTCTATCGTAATCCTACCTGCGCGATCTTCCGTTACGATTAGTGTCACGATGGTGCGCGGATTAATCCCGCCTTTTATCCTACGATCATCATCTTACTCGCAACCCACGGTGTCGGGGAAATCGCAGGTTTGGAATTCCTTGTCGAAGTGACGTCCGTCGATACACTTCTGCAGACTCTTCTTGCCGTTTTCGCATAAGTAGAAGTGATCGCAGAGTGTCTCATGCGGTAGGAGAGCTCTACCTGTGGAGGGACAGTCGTCGTCACCGGAACCGCTCTTCGTGGTGGTCGTTGGGGGGGATGGGGTTGGCGGTTTTACGGTCGACGTTGTGGTAGGCTTAGGGGTTGGTGTGGGAGTTGGGGTAGGTTTTTTCGTAGTAGTGGTAGTGCTTGGTGTAGGAGATGGGGTAGGTTTTTCGGTAGTAGTGGTGGTACTTGGTGTAGGGCTCGGGGTAGGTTCTTCGGTGGTCGTTGTAGTCGTCGTCGTCGTCGTCTTAGTAGTCTTCCAGTCTTCGAGATCGCAGTTAGCTTTGTCCGGGTGTTCGCAGACTCCCAGAAGAGGGTTGAAGTGCAGTCCAGATGGACAGTTCACCAGGCTTTCTTTTCCATCTTTGCAATCGTAGTACTTGCCGCAGCTGCTCTCGTGCGGCAGCCTCACGTCGCCTTCCTTCGGGCATCTCGAAGGGGTTGGTGTCGTGCCTCCATTCTTGTCGCATCCAACATTCTCCGACAAATCACAGACCTTTCGTGTGACGTCAAAGTGTTCGCCGTCGGGACAACGGTGGAGGAACTGATCTCCTTCGTCGCAGTGGTAGAATTTGTTGCAGTCGCACTCGTGTTCGAGGAATGCCTTTCCGGACTTGGGGCAGTCGTTTTCGCCGGTACCAGGGATTACAGGGGGGGCTTTCGTGGTTGTCGTTGGTTTCGTGGTTGTCGTTGGTTTCGTGGGTTCTTCTGGCTTGTCGGGATCGTCCGGGATGGTGCAGTTGACATTGATTGGCATGTCACAGGCCTGCAGGTCGGGGTTGAAGTGCCTGCCCTCCTCGCAATTCTTCTTTTCCGGTCCATCCTCCATGCACTCGTAGTAACCGTCGCAACTGTAAGGGTCGCGAATTTTGATGGTGTCGTCGCCTACCACGTCAGGGCACTCGACGGGGTAGTCTATGGGGGTGGTTTGATCGTATCCTTCTCCTGGCGTGTTCGTCTCATCGGAGTCGACGCAGTTTGCGCTCCAGGGCCAGTCGCAGACTTGCAGTTTAGCATTGAAGTGCAACCTCTCGCCGTTCTCCATTTTGGGACACTTTTGGAGAACCTTTCTTCCCATGGAACACTTGTAGAAGAGGGTGCAATCGGACTCGTGGGCGAGATGAACGGTCTCGTTCATGGAGTCGATAGCTGGACATTTCGTTGGGATGACGATGTCGTCATCGTACTGGGCAGCGATGACGGTCACCATAGCCGCGAAGGCCACGGCCATTAGATAGGAACCTGGAAAATAGTAGAAGTTTGAAGTTTTTTGGATTTATTTAGTGGAGAACGTATGCTATAGTTTTCGATAAGCACTTCGTGGATCGATGAAAAATAGTATTTCTCTTCAAAGAGAGACGACTCTCCGAGATAAGGCGGATTATTGTTCTCACGAAGTTTCGGCTCTTTCGTTGGATTTTATCTATCAATGATAACGGCACGATTGATCGGCATACTCTCGATCGAACGAACCGCGTATCGTTATTTTGAGTGGTTATAAACCTCCAACTTATCCTTCGAGTTTGAACCCAAGCGCGATTAACGTTGAAAGAAGCTTTTCCCCTTTTTCCAACAATTCTCACGAAAACTTTAATCGAGATTCGATATTCACCGTGTCTCAACTCCAAATTACATCTCGAATCTGCACGATCCCTAGCACCCGATTCTTCGTTACATCGAACTAGCGGTAAAATCGAGCCGATACGTAAGAATCGATCACGATATGCTTCTCGAAAGAACGAAAACTGACACTTGCACTCGAAAAATAAAGAATCGCAACAACCCCATCCCCCGTCGATCCGTATATCCTATTCGCGAACCACCTCGAGGGTTTTCTCCAAGTACTCACCTTTCATCGTGGGTGGTGACCGTTATCAGTGTATTTGGGGTATAATATCTGTTACCGTTCACTTATCTAATAGGTGACTGACGATTCCGACTGTACGAAACGACTTTTATAAGCGCGAAAGTCCTTATCACCTAACGACAGCCACGGATTATCATATCTAGCTCTGATACTTTTCGTGGAGGAGTAGGCACTCCGTTCGCTTCTTCTGTGCAACCGTATTGTTTCCACTTCCTTTTCTGCGTACGTTCGATTTTGGCGTACGTCACAGTCCACCTCAGAATAGGCGATTTCGCATGCCGCGATTCGCAACCCCCACGGTGCGAATCGTGCATTCGCCGTGGAGATTCCGCGAAATTTTCTACGAAATTGTGTTATCGTTTCGCGTCTCGAGGTTTCGTGCAATAATTGTGCCGGGATTATCGGGATCGTATCGATACCGATTGGGCACATGCCATCGATAAAAATAAAGAATGAACTGGCTGAAATTTCTCGCATTCGCGCGAAACGATGATTCGAATCGAAGATCAAAGATCATACATCCGCCGCAGAAATTCTCGAATTACATAAAAGGCGATGCTTAATCGTCGGGTAATAACGGAGGATTTCCTTCCCGATGACGATGATGTTGGACGTACGGAGGAATTTTTATTTATATCATCTACGGATATTAGCTGAGGACGGACGAAATTGGAAAAGAATGACGGAACGATTCGAATGACGGAGGTTTCGCGAAACTGGGCAATAAATCTCTCATTGCCCGTTACCGTCGTGCGAAGCGGCAATGCAAAATATTTGCGAGCTTCGTTGCAATTAAAGTCTAACGGTTTATTGACCGTGAGACTTTGGTTAAGCGTTCCTGACAACACTGCTGCGATTTCCTGATAAACATTTCCAAAGACGAAGATATCGTAAAATTACGCGAGCATACAAACGACATCCATGGGGGTAGGACATTTTACCGAATTTTCCTAGGTCAAAGATATCGCTATCTTCGAGGAATTTTTACGACGACGTCGTACACCGCATAGATCACGAAGATTTCATGAAACTCTTGCGTTAAGTTGCTCGATCGAAGAAAAAAAAAACCGAACGAACGTGACACGGTACGTCCATGAGATTCGAGCGGATCGAGATACGGCGACAACCTTTGAAGTGGCAAGGAACGCGATAGCCCTTATCGATGTCGCATGATTTTAAGAAACAAAATTTCGATAACTATTGAAAGCGTTTCGATCGAGTCTAATCGTTCCTAGGTACCCGGAGTATTCGGATCTTTTCTCGTTGTTTCTTCTGAATCATCGATAAACAGGAATTCGATAGGCGCATCGAACATCGCTGACTCAGAGGCCGTGCTTTCCACGTGGAAAGATTAGGGTATCGATCAATTCGGAGTTTCAAAGACCATCGCGACCATTGTTCTTCGTTTATCACCCGACCATCCGATATATACCGGGTATCCACCGAGTCTTCGACCCTCTGCGAGTCGATTCTTCCGATCACCGGACACAGAGTTCTCTTCTTCCTTTCTCCACCCCCATCGACCGTCTCGGCTGGCCATAGAGCTACCAATCTACTGGTGCTCCAAAACCATCGACCCGATTCCTCCCATCGCCCAGATGCAAAGAACGAACCAGGCTTCCTTGTATTATCATCGGTTGATAAGAATGTTGCCTGTCTCCCTCATTCAGTAAAGCAGCTGTCGATTGTGTAGGTGCGACGAACTGGTGCCTCCGGAATGCATCACCAGTGCCTCTGGCATCGTTGCACCCGACGGTGCACGTCGTCGTCGTGCTCCCTCAAAAATAACGCTCCAATCGTAAGCGTGTAAACAATGGTTGTGCCTTCGACGATTGGCAGCGCTGTCGCCAAGTCGAATCGTGGCGGCCAATCGTAAGGGTGCAATACGGCTCCATCGGAAAGTGCATCGCTCGTCCTTTCTCCCCACCCCGCGAGCGGCACGTCTCCTATTCAGTAGACTCGGCCATTTCTCTCGCGAAGCGTAGCAACTCGCTCGGCCGCGACATTTTTTCCGAAGGACCGTGCGGGTATTCCCGGAAGATTTGCAAAATAACGCGACGCAAAAGGATGATACACTCCGGGCGGACCAGGCTCGAGGTAAGTCAACGTACGGCCTGGCCAGCCTCGGGGCTGGTCGAAACGCGCGTCAAACTCGCCACACGGGGGGGTCGTGCGTGTCCAATGTTGTCATTGCCGAGCCGAACAGCTGATTCGGTCCCCTGGCCTCCGTCAGCCCTGGCACCGTTTTCTCTCGAGATTCTCGCTCTTCCGACGAGACGACGACCGACGAGGACAGTTTGAGACGAGGCGGTACGACGGTATCTTCGCTGATGGCTCGGTTAAAGGTTTCTTACATTTTGACCGCTCCATTCCGCGTTGTACATCTCTTTCTCGCTCTTTCTCTGTCATTCTTTCTCATTCTCTCTCTTTGTCCCTCTCTCTCTCTCTCTCTCTCACACTCATCGACCAACCAGCCAGCCAAGTCCATCCTTTGTTCCTTCTTTCTTTCGTTCTTTCTTTATTTTTCTCGCGCATCCCGTCTCCTCTTGGTCTTGGCCAGTGTCGTCGGCGCGGTCGAAGCCGTTGAATCCTCGGACTCTCTTATCCCCCGACAGTTGCTAGACAACCCTTCTCTTTGTTCGTTTACCTGCTCGAGGATCGAGGAGCCGAAAAATTCGACCTCTCGCTCGACGGGGTCGTTTCGACGGCTGACGTGGGTGGTTCGATCCGATGGACGCGTATACAAACTCGAGGGATATCGTAGATGCTCTCTTTCTCTCCGTTGCATCTCTCTTTTTCTGCCTTTGCTTTTTTCATCTTGCATCCGTCTCCGTCTGCCTTCTACCCTCTCTTTTCTTTCGTCTCGGTGTCTCGTTCGTCTCGTACGTCTCTTTCTCGTTCGACGATCGTTATGTGCTATTAGAATGTCAATGAGCATTGCCCTTCTCAGCGGTTGACAGTTTAACGCCGTACGAAAAACGACTCTCTCCGTCTCCCTCTGTCAATCTTCGTCAATCCTTGTCACTCTACGCTCGCGTTGCTGTCTTTCCATCTTTCTCGCGCTTTCGTACGTGGGTGCACGAAGCGTGGACGGATTCTCGCTCAGCGACGGCGTCTCGCGGAGTCGTCGTTCGACGGATCGTACAGTATCGATGCCCCTTTTCGCGTGCTCTCGCACGCTTCGTAATCTAGGCTTCTCCGTTCTAAGCCCGTGTCGCATGCTCGCTCCAATGCATCCGGCGCATCCGATGCATCCGACGCGAACGACCTCCGAATTGGAGGGAAAACTGGCCCCTCCGTCCGTCCGTCGGTCTGTTTCTCGGACGTGTAAACAGAAACGGCGCGCGCCACGGATAATGATCGGTGTTTCGCGTTGTTAACCGCGATTCCCGTGTCTTTCCTATTTCCTCTCTGCTCCGAATCGGCCACGTTGATTTTTCCATCGACTTCTCAAACGGGAGCATCGACTTCTTTTAAACTGCAGCCTGTAACTTGCCATCGTACCGCGGGCAATTTAAAAGTTGCAAGTGGCTCGTTGGACTTTCGAGAGGAGAGAAAAATCCTTTGCACATCTGAGAGCGCAAACGTTACAGCTGAAACTCTAAATGCTAATTAAGTACGAGAAAGCATATATTCCACATGTGTATGCAGACGCGGAGAAAAAACGAGATAGTGGGAAAAGTATTCCGTCCGATCGACTCGAAGAAAAGTCATTTCCAACTTTACGAATCCCCGGGAGATTCGGAGATACGGGATGGAACGTAGTTGCATCGAGCGGGACGTAGATCGACACGGAGAATTCTCGTCCTTTGATTTCGACTCTTTTCGTACGAAAATAGCGCCCGCGGGGAGGATGCGCGAAAATCACACGCCGTCAGACGGAGGAGGCGCGCGTACGTCGCGTTTGGCGTTAAAACGCGAAACGTAAACGCGCCGACCGATATTGCGTCGGCTCCGCAAACATTGGGAATCCAATTTCTCGGCGACGTTCTCCGCGGTCGTAATACTGCGAAGTATCGGCCCGCGTATCTGACGTTTTCTCCTCCTCCTCCTCGCGGCCCTCCTCTTTGCCCTCCGCGCTCAACGTCTCCCTCTCCGCTCGAAAACTACGCCTGGCGGCGGATAAAAGACGAGGAGGATAAGCCCGACGACGAGCGGGCCGCAGGTTAACGCGTTTCGTCCAATGCCAAGTTTTTTTTTCATCGTTAAAATCGAGCGGAAATGCGCGCCGCGAATTCCGACTGGATGAAATGTCGCGACGTCTTCGCGAGGTCTCTCGAGGTCGCTTAGATTTTCCTTCGTCGATTGGAACTTATTGTTGCGCGCTGCAAAATATTTGACTATCGCTGTTTTTTCCACGGTAGATACGTAAGCAAAGTAGAGGCGGCAGGTTTCGAGGAAATTCCAAGACTCACGGTCAAATCGCGACGATTTCGCGCACGTAGATCGCTCTATTTTTAATCTCCACCTGACTCGCGGTGATATTCCTTTGTTATCGAACTCCAGTCCGCGATAGCAGTCGCGAGAATGAGATAGAGGGAGAGAGAGTGGGAGGAAGAGAGAGTGAGAGACGAGGACAGAGATAGAAAAGAAACGAAACAAAGCTCTCAGTTTTCCCAATGTTTCGACATTTTCGCAAATAACCACTGCGTCTCAAATGAGCACGCATTCTCTCGTTCGACGTAATCTTCGATTCTGCCGAATCAGATGGCGACCTTTCCAGCAAACTGTTTGCCCGCGTGCGCACGAGCTGGCGACTCGCGATTAACGAATCCCACTTTATCGCTCGCGATTCAACCACGCGATTACGCTAATTACATTGATCTCATGTCCGTAACGAGCCCGCGGTGTCGCGACAGCACGAGAGTTCTCGAGGAAGAAATCCCACGCAGACTTCTCGTCCTCCTTCGTCGCTTTTTTCACCCTCGAATGTCTCCTCCGCGAGAGGAGAACGAACGAGAAGGAAGAGAGGATCGTCGAGAGGTAGTTTTCCTTTCAATATTTATCTTCCGTGTTTGACTTTCTTTGAAACACGGTAATTGCGTTTCACCGTTGTTTATCCGACAGCGCGGGAACGCGGGAGCGCCGACCGTTCTTTTTCTTTCGAATATTTTGCAAAAGCATGACGCGCGCGCAGAGCTCACTTTAACGCGGATTCGCGTAACGCGGGAGAAGATGATTCAGGTGCGCGAACTTTTCTGGCGTTTACAAGACCACCGACAGGTGTAAGCGACGAGAAGAATAATAAAATCTTAAACGCCTAATCCGTCACGATTCGTGTTGACTCAAACGTGAATTGCGATTCTCTCTGCGAATCACGATGGAACTTTTCCTTCTTCCGCTGCGTTAACACATTGGCGAACGCTAATGTTTTGCTCAAATTTTCCCTGGTATCGGCAATTTAAAATATTTGCCGTGCAACGACGAGAGACACTCGTGATGTGATTGATTGAATAGGGAATTTTGAAGCTTCTCGAAAATGATCAAATTGAAAATATCAGTGGAACACGACAGGATAGAATAATTTCTATGTTATTAATGTTGCGATAAATTCTAAGATACATCTGGAATCACTGACAAATTTTTATTTTGGCAATTTAATTTTCAATTTTTACGGAGGCAGTCGCAAAAGAAATCGTAGGGCAAGGGGTTAATCGTGCAAAGTTACGGTCGGAGGCACGTGGTGCAACTTCAAGTAGTTTATTTTATTAAAATTCAATTGCAAAATGAAAATTGTCGTTGCTGGTCCCTAATGTGTTAACTCGTCGGAGTATACATCCGTAAAATTTGCATTTCGTAGCTGTTTGACGGAGTTAATGACATCCCGCGAATTATCAGCTTCAGCGACCCCGTCGAATCACCTGCAGATATTCTCCATTTCTCTCCTTCCAATTTTCCGTTAGCGTGATCGTTTAAGCGATGTAAAGGCATTTCTTAATTTCCATCTGACGAGCATCCAATTGAATTAGCATTACGTCAAAAAACAGTTCGATATACTTAAAAGAAAGATACTCCACTTTCCGACGAGATCTCTCTCGCGTTCGCCGATCGACCGGCTCTTTCCTCGCGTTTGGAAATTTGCATTAAAAATTCCAAACTCGCGCTAACGTCATCGGGAAGCGTATTTATAGAGAGAGGATCGATACGAGAAGTAACCGTTGCAATTACTTTTTCCATGTCTCGAACGTCAATGCTCCGTTTTTCGCGTGGCTCTTGAAATTCTAGCAGAAGTATCTAAACAGCCTTTCATAGGCGAAGGACGTTGAATTAAAAAGGCTCCGCGAATCGATAGATCGATTGCACGTCCGCGGACTTTCGCCGGCCGGTGTGTTTTTCTTCTTCGAGGACCGATCGATTTTTGAAACGTTCACGAGAGCTGCTGCATGCAACGATTCGGTTTTTACCCCGCCAAGTGCCGCTTCTGCTTCCTCCACTCGAAACGAACACTTATTTTTTTTAAAAATCGCGCTTTTAATCGCAAAGCTCGGTGACTGCGCGGCGGAACGACGAGAGCCTCGTAATAAACTAAGGCGCACAATTCCTTTCTGCGTTCGATACTTCAATCGTCCTGTTCCTACGTTCGGTAAAATCTTCAGAATCCTTTCACTCCATAAAATATGAATGATCGATAAAAAATTCTTTCTGTCTTTTAATTATTACACCATCGTTAAGTCAGAACAGATTGCAAGTTCTTCGAACGAAAGGCAATGTTAACCCTTTGCTGTCGAAATTCTTTATCGAGTCGCTCAATAGCTGTGTTAAACAAACTTCGTCAAACTCTCTGCAGTCAATTTCCAAAGTCGAATTTAACTTAATACGTAATTAGCTGTTACGAAACCTGTGTCGATTATGACTTGACATAGGAGTACAACTATTCTCTGTTTGAGTTATACATGTAGCGCCCATAATTGACGTAGGACTACAAAGGGTTAAAGCGACCGCAATTCGTGAGGTTAAAAATTCGAGAGCTCTCTTTCTCTCTGAACTACGTCCTACGTTTAGCTGTTGTTCGGTGCTTGTTTTTACACGATATTAACCCACAGACAACGCAACATGCTTTCCGACGGAATTCTTACAATTTCTCTCGACGAAAACAAGCAACCGCGATAATTATTATTCCCTTCGTGCTCTCGCGCTGTGCAACGCGATATCTTTTAAATATGAAGTCGTCGTGTTTTTATTGTCTCGCTTCTATGTTTCCACAGGAGAGGGTACGCGCCTTGGATCTTTAGCCAGAAAACCCTTTTGCCCTTTCCCTCTGGCGAGGTCACATAAATTTCAATGTTTTCAGGTACTCGATACGACCTTACGCTTTAATCGAATCCGAGCGTTCGAACGATGTCGGGAATTGTCCGAGGGTATTTTGAAAATTTCGCCTCTACGACGATTTATATCGGCAGATTTAACGGCATTAAAAGGAATGGGAAAATTTGGACTTTGCTACTTTCAGACAGAAGGTAGAGAAAACTTTTTAGGGAATTATATTTAACCATTGCCCGAAAGTGCTAACGCAGAGATTGATCTTTCGAATTTCCCGCATTCCCGTTGACTCGCCGATCGCGCGAGATTTGAACTTCCCCGTTCTCCAAAGCGATCCGTCGAGAGGGATGAACCAGAGATGTGACTTACATATGTTCCTCGAGGGTTTGCGGAATAAATTGTCGAAATAGAGTCGAATACAATAGACATTCATTTATTATATATTTTTTTTTATTGATGAGATTTAATTAAAGCTCTCTACCGAATTGTTCCCATATATTCCAACAACGACGGTAGTTTAATTTAATTATAAATCCATGAATTATAAAGCACACAAATTCGCCAACTTACTCAAGTATCACCCCATTACGATTTCCTCCACCAATTCACGCATTCATCCTCCCAAAATATCCAATCGTCATCGTTACAACGTTTGCCATTTAAAAACAAACAAAATCTCACACACTAGTTGTAATCTTACATCTAAAACAACATCGCGGACGGAGATCTGGCCTTAAACTAGATTCCAGATTAATTAATCATACCGAGCCTCGAGGTCGGCCCATGCAGGACATTTGGACCGATCGAGCGCGTAAAGTTTTGCAATTTCCTTGGAGGCCCAAACACGATTGTTATCTCGATCGTGCTGAAAGTTATCGTGCCCTATGGAAAATTCGAGACAGTTGAAAATCGGCAATAATACTGATCGGATAATCGACGGTGCGTTGTTTTAGAAAAAAGTAAGTCGCGTGGGAGTGGGAGGAGGGGGCCAGATCGGTCAAGGGGTGCAAGCGGTCGACGAGTCCGGTGCCGGTGGTCAATGGTGGAGGCAACAGCATCCATCGTATAATCATCATCATCAACATCACCACCATTATCATCATCAGGCCGGTTATTACACGTCGCAATCGCACACTCACAACAATCCCGTCACAACCATGAAGCAATCCTATATGCAGGTTGGTCAAGTTGTTCTCACACGCATGCCACTTGCTCGCTTTGCGCTTTCATCGCTAACGTCCTGTCATTCTAACGACGCGAATCCTCGCGAATATATACTCGAGATATTGGCTGACGCGTAATTGCCGTAGTATTACGTCCTCCATAGATATTCCCATCCATCGGACTTCTTATTTGTGATTTCAGCTAACATGGGTCTTTCACGATGACGAGGCGCAGATTAATAAGAAACTGCCAAAAGAATTGCTGCTTAGGTAACGTCAGTGTATACGATTTAAATTAACGTTAGATATTACACGAGGAAATCGAGAAAAAATGTCTGATGGACGTAAAATCTCGTAGAATCCTCTCCTATCTCGACGTCGTATCGCTATGCCGCTGCGCGCAAGTGAGCAAAGCATGGAACGTCCTGGCTCTCGACGGATCCAATTGGCAGAGGATCGACCTTTTCGATTTCCAGCGGGACGTCGAGGTAAGTCGACCGATCGACGAAACAATCTTTAAAACGGTTCAATCGACTTGGAGTTAATTCCCTTCCGATATCAGGGACCAGTAATAGAAAATATATCGAGACGATGCGGCGGTTTCCTGAGGCAACTCTCCCTCAGAGGATGTCAGAGTATCGGGAATAACTCGATGCGAACTTTGGCCCAATCGTGTCCGAATATCGAGGAGCTTAATCTGAGCCAGTGCAAAAAGATCTCCGATGCTACCTGCGCTGCCCTCAGCAGTCACTGTCCAAAGCTGCAGCGGCTGAACCTAGACTCCTGTCCAGAGATAACGGACATTTCCTTGAAGGATCTCTCGGACGGTTGTCCGCTCCTCACTCACATCAATCTCTCCTGGTGCGAGCTACTTACCGACAACGGAGTCGAGGCCCTGGCGAGGGGTTGCCCGGAACTCCGAAGTTTCCTAAGCAAAGGCTGCCGGCAGTTAACGGACAGAGCGGTCAAATGCCTGGCCCGTTACTGCCCAAATCTCGAGGCGATAAATCTGCACGAATGCAGGGTACGTGTTCTCGAAACGTTTATACCTAGGAGATCGTTTAATCGTGCATTTCAACGTGAACATAAAAATTTTAGAACATAACGGACGAAGCCGTGAGAGTGCTCGGCGAACGATGTCCGCGACTGCATTACGTGTGTCTGTCGAATTGCCCCAACTTGACGGATGCATCCCTAGTCACGTTGGCTCAACACTGTCCACTCCTCAGCGTTCTCGAGTGTGTCGCCTGTACTCATTTCACCGACGCGGGATTCCAGGCTCTCGCGAGAGTAAGTCGATCATGGATCATCGACTGGTTAAGTCTACGAGAGATCACTCATTCTCCACCTTCAGAATTGCAGGCTCCTCGAGAAGATGGACCTGGAAGAGTGCCTTTCGATAACGGACGCCACCCTCATTCACCTTGCCATGGGCTGTCCGAGGCTAGAGAAGCTGGTGAGAGACGTCGAACTTGAAATTTCTCTAGTTTCGATTCCCTCCGGAGAACGATACCGAAATATCGACTATTTTGCACTTTGAACCATAGAGTCTGTCTCACTGCGAGCTCATCACCGACGAGGGTATCCGACAGCTGGCTCTCTCGCCCTGCGCCGCTGAACACTTGGCCGTCTTAGAGCTAGACAACTGCCCCCTCATCACAGATGCCAGCCTAGATCATCTCCTCCAGGCCTGCCACAATCTCGAACGTATCGAGCTCTACGACTGTCAACTCATCACCAGGGCCGGCATACGTAGACTGAGAGTACCGTATCGTGCCTTATCTTCCTACCTACCTTTCCCTCGTTTATTACGCTGCAAGTTGCGACAGCCATCTTCCCTCTTTTCAGACGCATCTGCCCAACATCAAGGTCCACGCGTACTTTGCGCCCGTAACGCCTCCACCTAGCGCAGGTGCCTCCCGACAACGATACTGTCGGTGCTGCGTCATTCTGTGATTCCGCATTCAAGTGACCCCGAAGTAAATCGTCCGATGTACCACAATACCGGTGGACTCTTTTGTCGGTGTGATCGCCGCTGATGGCGGTTCGGAGACTTTTCTCCCCAGTGGGCTACCAGCCGAGGACTCTGGTCGCCGACCATCGACAGTGAGAACGGGAGCGTCAACGCTCTACCCGCGAATCCTTCGAATCCATTCGAGCTCCACACGCAACGAGTAACAGTACGTCACCATCGCTCACACAGCCACTGCTGCTACTGCAATTATTACTATTATCGCTGCTACTACTACAACTACGACTACTACTATTACCACTACTACTATTACTGCTGCTACTACTACTCTTACTACTGCTCTTACGACTATTGCTCTTACTATTGTTTCTACTTCGTACTCCGTTACTTTGATGGCACGTTTATCGTGACTGTCGCAAATTGCCACGTGCGGAGGTAGCACTCGAAGGAAAGAAATTCCCGGGTTTCATTCCCGTTAGCTCGTTTTCGATCGCCGCCGCTTCGAGTAATCGCTGTTGCGGGTGAACGATCGAGAATCGACTTCTGGAGCCAAATTCCTCGCGGCTAGATGCTTTGTCCGTATCAAAGATGAAACTGCGCGTTCGGCATCGCCGCGTTCGGTCGTGCTATTTTCTTTTGTCCCGTTCGCGAAACGAAAAAACGTACGTGAGACTCGCCGTTTCTCAGCCTATCGCGCGGGCGTTACATACGAACGCATAATCGCTGGACGACGTCCAGCGATTCGATTCTACAAGACATTTCTATATGTGTGTGTTCCTGTGTAGCAGTTTCTCAACGAGCACTGCCTATAATAAGCGTTATATCGATGACAAAAAGAAAACGAGGAAAAAAAAAATGAACAAAACGAACGGTCGTAGAGTCGTGAAAAAAAAATCTTTTTCGAATCTCGTCGTAACGTAGCGTCGAATTATTATCGTTTGTAACTATAAATAGATCGACTCGCTGTCATTAACGGGCTGTGGGGGAGGGAGCGGATTTTTTCTTCGCCTCTAACGTAAAAAAAAAAAAGACAACCGCGTCTCGTCAAAGAATTTTAAGACGCACCTACGAATTTCTTTCCTTTTCGCGAAACGCGTGCCTCGCGACTCGAAAATTCGCATTTCGTGGAAACGAAGGAGAGAAGAGGGCGCGATCGTTGGCCAAGTGCCGCGCGATTCGCCGTTTCGCGCCGTTTTTTTTGAAAATTTCGCGAGGTCGCCGCCGTCGTATGCGGTGGCGCGACACAACAATTGCATTTTATCGTCGATTCGCGACAACCGCGACATTCCGCTGGCGAATCGCGACACTCGACTAACCGGAACCTACCGTTTCTCCTCGACGGCCCTGGATTATATATCTCTTCTTCTTCTTTTTATTTTTTCGTGCGTTTTTTTTCCTTCTTCTTAGTAACTTGTCATGGACTAGGAGAGCACAGACTGACAAAACGAATCAAAGCGTTAATGCGTTATTAAACCGATTAAACTTTTAAATCCAGTGAACGACGGACACTGGACGTTTTTACTTTTTAAGCCTAGGTTACGGAATGGTGGCAGTACGGAAAATATAAGAAACACATATGAAAACACAAACGCAAAAGAGAACATCGCGCGAGAAGGGGCAGGTTAAACGGCACGTTCGCCTCAAGATTATCGATGATTCGGGTCATCGATGCTCCCGCGATCATCGAGCGACAATGCGCGTTTCGAGATGACGAAAGATCGTTCGTTTCCCCTGGCCAAATGGGTGTACGTCATGCACAAACGATACGTTGATGAATGAAAACGGAGAAAGGACGAACAAAAAGATAGAGGAATACGGAATGGCAAGAGGGATGACCTGTCCCAAAAAGTCGAGGATACTTCGCTATCGATTCGTTCGTCGATACTACGCGAAAATCCTTTCGAAAAGTCACGTGGCATTCCACTTGAAAGAGCGAAATTTCCAGGAGTGACGAGTCCGATCGCAAGACCGATTTGTTGCTTTGGCGATGCGCGCGAAGCGATTCTCTTCGACTCTCTCAAAGTTCTCATGACGGAACATTTGGGTTCGCAGTATCGAATATCATCGTTCCCCGTTCGAAGTTACACATTTTGACTTTTTTTTTTTTCATTCCCTCTCCTCGTGTCTCCCGGTATATCCGGTGCGAACGTTTTCACGATAACGGAGAGCCGATTCGCGGCAAGTTTCACGAATGGCCCGATAGAGACCGAGACGAAGGAAGGACGGAAAAGAAAAATACAATAGAAAAATGGAAAAGAATTCGGAGCATGGTTGATCCCGAGGTGCAATCTTCTAACCCGCCACTCATCATGACACAATCGTTTCTTTTCTCCTTTCCATTCTTTTGAATTTGAAAAAGCGCGCGTGTCTAGATCGCGGCATGTATTGTGTGTACGGCAAAAGTGGTGTCGTTGCGTCGATAGGGTGTCGATTGTTAATCCTTTTCGGTAGCGTTTACAAGCGTACCCGCGTATATTTAAATATAGCGTGTAACAGAATATACGGATGAGAAGCAACTAGATATATATCGAGTTTAAAAAGGAAAAAAAAATGATGAAAAACACGTAAAATAATTCTATATATATATATTATATATATATATACACACATAAGATATGTTTTATACGCTGCATGTCATCCTTAGAGGAGTATCGCAATTATCGTGACCGTGTCGTCTGTAATCGAGGTCTCGAGTTTAATTGTGCAACGCTCGTTTTACGGTGTACGAGGACGCGTTAATGAAACAATGCGAAAGGAAGGAGGGGAAGAAAACGACATAAATCATACGCCATGCTATCTACACTCGTTAAACGGTTTCTGACCTCTCGCGAGTCTCGGCAAAGGCCGTTCTGTTGTTTCGTCCACGCTCTTCCTCGAAATCTCGTCGATGATCGTTCGAGTGATGGAAAAGGAACGGTGAAGTATCCATGAAATGGTTCGATGGTATCGGGTCTGGCGCTAAATATTTTCACCGAAACGCGAAATCAGTGTGCAAAGGATCTAAACCTACCGAGACGACGGTATTTGTATTTTTTTCAGATTTTTCCTTGGTACGAAGTCATTTCCCCGATTAAAATTATCTTTGGCGATCCTCGAGAACAGATTTTGTATTAGAAACGCAAGAATTTTGTCAGTTCGTGGAAAATATTTGTCATTTGGGCACAAGAGGGATGAAGGTACGGAAGGAGCGCGCTCTGAGACTTCTTGGACCATGGAGACGTAAGGGATGCTCCGATTTCTTTTCATCAGCCGAACGATCTGTCGCGCTTAGCCTAAGAACAACACACATACACATAGACACTTAATGTACACACACAAACACCGGTTGCACGACCGTCGTTCGATAAATTGTTGTTCGAGTTCGGCTCAAAATATGAAGTCAATCGCAGTGCCTGAATTGCCGCAAAATTGTAATATATAATATAGTCGAAATTTCACGAGAGGACAGCGGATAGGTGTTCGAGCGTGGACGATGAGACGATCAGGGGGATGGAAATCTGACGGAAGAAATAATGTTTCGGGAGCCTCTCGTTAAGTCATCGGTCGCCAACAATCTTTTGAACGTTATTCGCTCTAAAAGAAGGCTCGTCTTTTCTCGAGGAACTCGAACGACGGCCGTGCAGCGAATGAATAACAAAATATCGTGCAAATTTACCAATACTCGGCGGAGACCCCGTTGAAGTCGTCCGTGACAGGTCCGTACCGATTACGGCGTAACTATCGAAAGAAAGAGAAGATCAATAGTCGATTATTTTTCATAAAAGTCGAACGTCGAGATGTTATTTTTAGTAACGAAAAAAAAAAAAAAATAAGCTGATTGATAGTTGATCCGGCGGAAGGTGCAAATCGTTCCTATCGGAGAAAAACGCGCCTTTACGAAAAGCGCGGAACGATTCCCTCGGCCGATGAATTATCAACGATAAATCGAACGTGCAAAAACAGTGAATCGGCGTGTTTGCGTATTATATATATATCGAGTAATACAAAAGAAAAAAAAAAAACGATAAAAAGAGGTAACAAAATGCCGTTTGAGTCCCGTTACGTCGAAACCTGCGAGACGCAAGAGCCTGTCGGGAATCCCGTTGATCGGGCGTAGGGAAAATCGTAGCCGATTTAACGGAGACCGGTATCCGCCGGAATCTGCGCGGTGGAATGAGAAAAGAGTTAAAGAGAGTGGAGAGGATCGGTGATTTTATTAGAGGGGTAAAGGGGCAAGCGATCATTGGACGATCGCTTTGTTGCACTGTAATTTCGTAAGTGTAATCGTGCCCGTTACGCGATCGTGTTGCAACGATTGCGTTAATGGAGATAAGCGATCGAGGAGAGGATAGTTGCATAGAAGTGGCAAACGATGAGGAAGAAGAAGGTTAATGCCGAGTGATCGATGCAAGTTGTTTGGCTGTGCAGTAGAATAGGAAGAGAAACAGGAAGAGTTTCAAGTGTGAAAGAAACAGAGAGAGAGAGAGTTTGCGATGAAACGTATGAAACAGAGAGAATGCGAGAAAGAGAGGGTGTGAAAGTAAGAGAGAAAGAGAGAGAGACAAAGATTGAAATGTTAATCGAAGCAAGCGAAAGTATAATATCCCGGTTAATGTGTTTTATCTCGTGTAATAATATACGTATAACGGATCGGCACGCACTTTCATTCTCGTTTCGAAAGCATATTCACCAAGGACAAACTAAGGACGGATGATGCGCTCGAAACGTTTCATTGATTGATTAAAGGAAAAAAAATGGTTGGAATTTATAATAAAGTGTACAACATACATACATACACATACATACGTACACATGTTACAAACATTATTAAACACGCGCACACGTTTTACACACGAAGCATGGTCTACACGTGTCGGCCTACACGTGCCTCCCGACGATCTCGACGATCTCGGTAAATCTCGAGAGGAAGTCGCGACTAAAAGAAAAAGAAAAAAAATTAACACAGATCCGCGTACCGAATACTGTAGCTGATTCAATATATTGACACTTCGCTGCTTCGACAAGCTGCAGTCTACCATGTATATATTTTCATTAATGTATGTATAATAAAATATATTCGAGAGACAACGATCGGCTCTGTTCAGTGTGCGCACTTGTCATTCTCTTTGTGAATCATCGAAGGTACCTTCTTCCGAATCGGCCGAACCAAATCGTGAAAATATTTTTTGGCTTTTGAATAATATACATACGTTATATGTATATAGAATCGTGGGAAGGTATTTCTTCTGAATAAATAAACTTCAATGACGAAAGCGAAAAGACTTTTGCTGTTGGTGCGATACCATCTTTCTGTTAATTTTCTATTATTTTCGTAATATTTGATGTTTCGATAGATCGATTGAGTTCATTTTACTTCATTAGTACTGTCGATTTTTATAAGGTTTCATTTATGTATCCTTTATTGCTGTCGTACGGTTGATTAAAATGTCCTCCCACGCGACCCTTTATTGCTGCGACCATTCGGGCTTTTTGTGCAAGCATACGATCATTTTCAATCATTCGTCATCAAATTGTAATTAATGACATGTCCTAAAAGACATTTCTTTATTATATGGAAGGATTCATTCTCGAAATGAAGCCCTCATTAAATTTAATCGTGGCTATTGATCGTAATTTAAATGTGCCCTAATAACTATGCTATTTTAATAATCGTATCGCTATCTTTATCAATACTTAATTGCTGAATCCTCTTCCTGAACCTCTCGTTTATTCAATTCTGTTTCGATTTTAGTTTTTGAACTATCAGGGAAAATTATAGTTGCGATAAAACAATCGATCTATCGCCTATTTACGGTGCGCTCGATTTAAAGCGCATGAATGAAGAAGCGCGCATTTTTTGCACCCAATGAATTTACGCACGATCTTGTCTAATTTTTTTTATAAATGATGCCACGCTCGTTGCCTGGAAACCTATTGCAATGTGATATAGTGTCGAATTAGTATGAGCCGATCGCGCAAATTTTAAATAAGGGACTAATCGTTTATTTGCTAAAGGCATAAATATCTCTCTGATAATTTTTATGTCACCCCAACATTTTTCTTAGCCTTGCTTCGATTACATTTCATCTGCGAACGTTCTAAATGATTTTTAATGTTTACAATTTGCCATCTTTGGTCAAAGAGGTTAGGTTAATCTAACCTAAAATTGATGTACAGTAAATATTATATTTTATTGAAAAAAAAACTGCATTTTCGATTGCGTATGTTTAAAATGACTCGTGAAACTTAGACGACGATTGCAGATAACTCTCGCATTCTCTCTGTTCCTCTTTTCATTCATCTGTAAAACGTAAATATAACCTTAAAGGAGCACAATGAGTAAATACAGAAGGAAGGAATCCTCCAGCGAGGATAGCGATAGCGAGGAAGAAAGACGTAAGAAGGATATTAAAGAGAGAGATGAATTTGCCAATAGACTCAAAGCCAAAGATGAGAGCAAGATACGAAAGGTTGCTATGCCGGCTGGTTCAGGAGCAGGTAACTTTATTCTTCTATAATCTATCGCATGTTGTGGCTATTGGATTTGTCCATGCTTCAATGTAACATTGATCATTCCCTTGTTCAAAGCTGAAGCAGCAAAGAGGCTCAAGATCATTGAGACAGACATGAGGGAAAAGCTTGTACCAAAGTTACGCGTGGAATCAAGAAGGAAGTACTTGGAGAAGCGTAAGGAGGATAAGGTTGCAGAGCTGGAAGCAGACATTATTGATGACGAATATCTGTTTGAGGAAGAAGTGTAATTTCCACTTGTAACATGTAAAAGTGAAAATATAAAACATGATGTACATAGCCGTATCCCCTTTAAAATAGACTCACAGAACGTGAGAAGACAGAAAGAGAGCACAAGAAGCAACTGCTGCAATTAGCAAAGGACCATGAGAAGGCCAGAGAGTTGGAAAGGATACAGCGGTACCACATGCCTCTGGAAAAGGGCAAGCAAGAACCGGAGCAAGACTTACCGGACACTGAACCACCCCAATCTGAGCAGAGCAAATGGGAGTCTGATCAGATGTCATCTGCCGTTTTTCGCTTTGGTGCCAAAGATCGAAAAGGTACCGCAGGTCGATAATAGCGATCGAAGAAACGGATAAATAAAAAATCATTTTTAGCGCAACAGGATTACGATCTCCTCCTCGAAGATGAAGTCGAATTCGTCCAGGCGCTTCGTATGCCCGGAAGCGATAAAGATAGGCGCGAAATAAGTCCACCCCCGCAGGTCAAAGTTCTACAAACGATTCAGGAGACGAAAAAAAGTCTGCCCATTTATCCCTTTCGAAATGACTTAATCCAAGCGATTAGAGATCATCAGGTATTCCATTTAAACATCGCAGAGTCTTGAATCGAACGACAAGTAATTAGTTCCCTACCCTAAAATTAAATCGAATCATAGGTCTTGATAATAGAGGGAGAAACGGGATCGGGAAAGACCACGCAAATTCCCCAGTACCTCTACGAGTCTGGATTTGCGGAGGATAATAAAATAATCGGTTGCACCCAACCGAGAAGAGTAGCTGCAATGTCCGTTGCAGCCAGAGTCGCTCACGAAATGGCAGTGAAACTTGGAAACGAAGTCGGTTATGCAATTCGTTTCGAGGACTGCACTTCTCATCGCACCCGCATTAAATACATGACCGACGGTACATTGCATCGCGAATTTCTCAGCGAACCGGACTTAGCTTCTTACAGGTATCGAGAATAAATGCAATTATCAAAAAAAACGAAAAGCTAGAGAGCACGTTTTCTTTTAGCGTGATGATCATCGACGAGGCGCACGAACGCACTTTGCACACGGACATATTGTTCGGACTGGTGAAAGATATCACCAGGTTTCGTTCAGACTTGAAACTCTTAATATCATCGGCAACCTTGGATGCCACGAAGTTCAGCGAATTCTTCGACGATGCTCCGATTTTTCGGATACCCGGTCGTCGCTTTCCTGTCGATATTTATTACACAAAAGCTCCGGAAGCTGACTACATCGATGCCTGTGTCGTTTCCATCCTTCAGATCCACGCGACTCAACCACACGGAGATATACTTGTCTTTCTAACTGGTAATTAGCATTTAGATTCGTTGCTTCATGCTTCGAAACATCGAAACAGTTTCCAGGGTTTTTTAATTAAATTTGAAAAAAGGTCAGGACGAGATCGAAACGTGCCACGAAATGTTGCAAGAGAGAGTGAGACGACTGGGAAGTAAATTGGCAGAGCTTTTAATTCTGCCAGTTTACGCGAATCTTCCGAGCGACATGCAGGCGAAAATATTTCAGCCAACGCCACCCGGTGCTAGAAAGGTCTTGTCGAATAAAGAATTCGAAATCTCCCGTCAATTTTCCTATCCTTCATCGAAACCCCTCTTTCGCAGGTTGTCCTCGCCACCAATATAGCAGAGACGTCGTTAACCATAGACAACATCGTCTACGTGATAGATCCTGGTTTCGCGAAGCAGAACAACTTCAATTCCCGCACAGGCATGGAAAGTCTGATGGTTGTGCCCATTAGCAAAGCCTCTGCGAATCAAAGAGCAGGCAGAGCCGGAAGAGTAGCTCCAGGAAAGTGCTTCCGTCTTTACACAGCTTGGGCTTATCAGCACGAACTGGAAGACAATACCGTGCCCGAGATTCAGAGGATCAATCTTGGTAATTATATCGCTCGTAAATTCCCAAATCTTCATTCTAATCTACGTGAATGATAGGTAACGCCGTGCTAACTCTGAAGGCTCTTGGCATCAACGACCTGGTGCATTTCGATTTTCTCGATCCTCCTCCACACGAAACTTTAGTCCTAGCTTTGGAACAACTCTACGCATTGGGTGCATTAAATCATCGCGGTGAATTGACAAAACTCGGTCGAAGAATGGCCGAATTCCCATTAGACCCCATGATGGCGAAGATGCTTCTGGCCAGCGAGCATTATCGTTGCTCGGAAGAAGTTGCAACAATCGCAGCGATGCTCTCCGTGAACGGAGCGATATTTTATCGGCCAAAAGACAAGATAATTCACGCGGATACCGCGAGAAAGAATTTTCACGTGCCCGGAGGAGATCATCTTACCCTTTTGAATGTCTACAATCAGTGGCAGCAGAGCGATTTTAGCACGCACTGGTGCTACGAGAATTTCATTCAGCATCGCTCGATGAAGAGAGCAAGAGACGTGAGGGAACAATTGGTCGGTCTTATGCAAAGAGTCGAGATGGAACTCGTTTCAGGCATTTCGGAAACTGTGAATATTAGGAAGGTGAACAGTGCTAAATTTCTTACGTGATTTAGAAATATTCGTAGTCTTATCGATGCTAAAAAGATTCCTTAAATCGCAGGCCATCACGGCGGGTTACTTCTACCACGTGGCGCGATTATCGAAAGGTGGTCATTATAAAACGGCAAAGCACAATCAAACAGTGTCGATTCATCCGAACAGCTCGCTATTTCAGGAACTACCTCGTTGGTTACTTTATCACGAACTTGTATTCACTACGAAAGAATTTATGCGACAAGTATGACTTTGAAAATTAATACTCCCTCCCCTGCTCCCATCATTTTCTCCTTTTTCTTCGTGGAATTTATTCTCCATCCTCGATCCATAATTCCGGTAACATTGAAAATATTGTAGGTGACGGAAATTGAGAGCAAATGGCTGCTGGAAGTTGCACCGCATTATTACAAACCGAAGGAACTTGAGGATTCTACGAATAAAAAGATGCCTAAAGTCGCCGGAAGAGCGAGGCCCGATGGAACAAATTAATGTAATAAGTATATCGACGAGATTTTTGTATTTTGTGCAGATATTTAATTAGATTTAAGAATAGTTAAGGTACCTGTACTTTGTTAAGTCAGATGTAAGATAAGCTACGATCGTTGATAAAAGTTTTGTATACGATTTATTGTACTTCACTGCTGAATCGATAGGAACGTTTTAATAAAAATAAAACTGAACGAATTGGTCACTCTGTGTACATAGGTAGTCGTAATTCCATTCTTCACTCACGAGAAATAATTGAGCAGAAAGGAATATTAAGGTAGGTGAAAAACAGATTGTTTCTTGAAATTCTAAAGTTTCGGAAAAGAGGAAATTATAATTCACTTTTTATATGAATTCGTTAGAAGGTTTTCTTTTATTGAATATTTTATGAATTTTTTACAGTGTGTTATCTTGCACTCGCACTAAGTGTCTCGGTAATTAGTACTGTAATAATTCCATTGCATTCATAACTAAATTATACTTACATAAATCTGTATAATTTTCTGATCTACGTACGATTAATACGCCTTTGCTAATTTCATCCCATTTTATTTTTTACCGTGGGTGACTAAGTATCTCTCGTGTTTGCATAAACAACCCGTTGGAAATTAAGGCGCAATCTGTAAAATAAAACACATTATTACTTTTTCTAAGTACCAGCATTAACTTTCATCAACGACTTCGAGCACTACCTCTAACAAAGTACAGTTACACTCACAGAAACCTATGTCACTCGTATCTTAAATTGATTTTATCATAAATCCGTTAATAAAAATTGCATACCCCTATATCATGATCGGAACCATTACGGTAAAAAGAAGCTTATCGTTATCATGAATTGTTAAAAGTGCCCACAGCTTTCGTGCAGCAATGGAATCAACGACAAATGCCTTCCTTCGTTTATGATTAAAATCCTCCGTAAGAAGTTGGAGAAAAAAGAATTATCCTCTTGACATAAAATATAGAAACATCGTTTCTTAGCATGATGAAAGATGTTACGTAAAGATTCATGAAACCGTATATTTGTAAGACAGACTTCTATGCATCATGAAATAACGATAATGATATACCACGTGCATACGAAGGTAGCTGTCTTGGGGAACGTAAGTCGTACTCGAAGAAGACCGCTTGGAATGCGACGGTTTCTTAAAGATATAGACTTCCGATGGTTGTTAGTGTCTGATAAAATTCCATGATACACGTGCTTCTAGAGAAGAGGAAGGAAACGGGTCACGAATAACGGAATAAAAGAAATAAACGAGAAGGAAACTAAATTTCATCATATAATGTTTTCTCTGATTTGAAGATTGTCTGAAGATTTCTCTGAATTGTCAGTCATCTATAATACTATTTTTCAAGACAAAGAAATTCAGTAAAATATCTTACTTGAACGCTTCAAGAAAACGGCAGAACTTCCATAAGGATAGTGATGAGAAATTGATTGAAGATTGTAATAAAATAAGAACGATATATACAGGCTGTAAGACACGTGAAGATTTTAACTTCCATTGAAGATGCGCTCTCTACAACGAATTTTTACAATAATCGCCATTTGTGGTTGCTGGAGACCATCGTCATGGTCTTCGAAGTGGATGAAAAGGATATATTTTGTGTACTCCGTCGTGATCTATTTAATATTACATATCTTCAGCCTGTCGCAGTTACTAGACCTAATATTAAACGTGAGAAACGCGGATGAATTCAGTGAAAGTATTTACATGTTTGTTGCAACTATGCTTGGTTGCTGTAAAACCAATACGATTCTTCTAAATCGTCGAGTTATCAAAGGATTAGCCAGAAAACTTAAAGAAGCGCCATGCAAGCCGATGAACAAGGAGGAGCTTCGAATACAAACGTCGCACGATAAACGAATAGGGTGAGAAACTTTCTTGTAAACCAAATTTTCAATCTTTTGAAAGTTCAAGAGTTGCTTGAAAGCAACAGAAATGTAGAAATTGTTACAATCATCTTCCAGGTCGATAATGATTCGTTACTTCTCTTTTGTGGAACTTACCCTCATCTGCATAATCGTTTCGTCTCTCTTCACCAACTTCCGGCGACAGGAATTGGCCTACAGGGCTTGGTTACCTTACGATTATTCCTCCAGGAAGCTTTATTACCTTGCTTACGGTCATCAAATCGTGGCTTTAGTTTTTACTGCATTTTTGAACGTTACCTGCGACGCCATTGTTTGTATTCTACTTGTTCATACTTCAGCTCTCTTGGAAATATTGAAGTATCGTCTCAAAAGCATCACTTTAGAGACGAAGAGTAACATCAAGGATTGTGTTCGCTATCACAATTTCATATATAGGTCTGTTTCTTTAAATTAAGTCAGAATTTTATAGTGCAAATTGAAAGGTAGAATTTTGTTAATTTTAAAAACACGTAGATGTTGAAATAATTATTGCACACCTGCTTTAATTACAGATATGCCGATATGATAAATCGGAGGTTCAGTATAACAATAGGTTTTCAATTCTTCTCGAGTACTCTCGCGGTATGTTTCAATTTGTATCAATTGTCAAATATGACGACAGTTAATTCGAAGTACTTCGAAATTGCACTATATATGGTGTGCATGTTGGCGCAGATCTTTCTTTATTGTTGGTTCGGTCATCGACTGAAGTTAACGGTATGGTTTCAATGATTTACTCATTTCAATGTCTTAAAGAATCTTACGAAACTCGACGAATAATTATATCAAAGTCATTAGAATCCTTAGATTTTTTTAATTATATTTTAATAGACAAATTTTTATTTTCTTCGTACACCGGAGAGTACAGAGCACCGAAATCATCACCGCGGCCTTCGAAGTGGATCTGATCGCCTATGATAAGGATGTGAGGAAAGATCTCTCGATGATTATGAGACGAGCGACGGTACCCATAGAATTTTCCAGCGCATATATCGTTGCCATGGACTTGACGACTTTCGTCAAAGTTGGTACATTCGAATAGATCTGCGACGAGGTCCAAAATTTCCTTGCTTGATAATCCAAACTTTTGGTATCTTCTTCCTTTCGAACGACTGTACACTTTTGACCACCTGATAAACAGTGCAAACAAAATTTACAAACTTTTCACTAACCACACATATATTTTTTAGATCCTGAAGCTGTCCTACTCGGTTTACAATCTACTTCAACGAACCAAAGAGAAATAAATTGCCGAAGATGACGAAGACAGCTAAAACATTCTTAAGAAAGCCTGGATGCAACATTGATTCAAGTACAAAGTATAAGTATATTTTATTAAACCGTGATAAGAATTTTAATTTTAACAACTCGTTGATTCAATTCTCCGTTCACAAAAATTGTCCTCCTTCCAAAATAATTGAGAAACAATCCAGGTACAGTAAAACAGCGCGTTGAAACGAAGAAACAAAGTAAGTGAAGACATTTTTAAGTAAAGATTTGCCAGCATTCCCCTTCTTCTATAGGTTAACGTTCTTTTCATGTTATCCCTCGTACACGGTAGAAACTATTTTACCCTTGATATTTCGTTTCCTCTACGTTAGCAGAGCTCTTGTATAAATTTGCAATCGTGTGACATAAAAGGCTGCATCATAAAAAATCTGAAAGGTAAGGGTTGCAGCGATATTCATGAAAATGTAATTTTACAAGTCGTGTCGGTCACGAAGTAGAAATTACGATAATAACACAGGCAGGACAGCGAAAGGGGGGACACCGTGGACATTACTTCCTTCGGAGGAATAACGTTGACATAATAACGAGGGACAGCACAGACAGTATTGACATTTCGTGCTGGTCAGTGTTGCAAGAAAATTTTATCGAATGTAGATTAGTAGTTGCGAGAGTAATACTTTGCTCGTGTTATCTTTCAGAAGTTTCGCCGAAGAAGTCTATTACGCTGGAATATATATAATCAACGGTATACTTTGAAGACCGTCGAATATCGTGTAGTTGAATTATCGTGTTATTGTTTGACAATTACTGCAATTTATACAGTGTTTCTTGTAGGTACAATTCAGTGATAGAAGAATAGCATTCTTGTGTCTGTGTTGTGACAAAGGAGAGAGGTTTTGAATCGAAAAAAATTGTGTTATTGATAAGGATGGGAATTTTGCGATATCACTTTAGAATTCTAAGCATTTGCGGCTGTTGGCGACCATCCGGTTGGACCTCGCCGCATCAAAGATTTGCCTACTATGTTTACATGATCTTCGTGATGGCAATGATTTACAGCAACACGCTCTTCCAATTTATCGACTACGTTATGAATATTGACAAAGAAGAGGCGCTTTCCGACAATTTCTACAAAGTACTCTTGATGGTCGGTTCCTGCTGTAAAATGTACTTTCTAGTGATGAAGCGCGTGAAAATTGAAAATTTAACTCGCAATCTCATCGAAGAACCTTTCGCACCAACGAACACCGGCGAGATTGAGATCTATAAAAAATACGACGACAAGGCGCAGTAAGGAGATGTCTAGAATTTTTTTCATAGAAGAAGAGTCAAGCAGAGTACGTCGTAGGGATATTTTTGCAGGACGAGTATCATCAACAACACTATCTGCGTAGAAGCCACTGTAGTCGTCGTGATATTTAGCTCGCTTATGATGGATTCGAGTAATAGAGAATTGATATTCAACGCATGGACACCATACAACTACAGTTCTCTTGGTATATTCACTCTTGCTGAAAGTCATCAAGCTGTTGGCTTCATTCTTGGTGCTCTTATGCACGTTGCATGCGATTGTACGGTTTGCGGCTTGATGGTCCACGTTTGTTGTCAGATCGACATATTGGCACATCGTCTGAAAAATGTAACAGGAGATGGAAAGCAATCTTTAAAAATATGTGCTCGTCATCACGACCATATTTATCGGTTGGTTCGGCATTTTTTCCAGCTTTAATGTGTCTTTTCTGATGGAAAAAGAATGGAATTAGAATTTGAATTTAAACCCTTTGCGGACGGAGACTTGTATGAATATTTATTTGTTTGGGAAAAAAAGACACTTTTCTATCAGAAAGTCAGAGCGTAAATATATTGAAATTATAAGTTACTATTTGCCTAATCACATTTCAACTGTTATATTTCAATTTTCCGATTCTCATTGTGTGAACGATAATTAAATTTGGTCTCAGGCCAGATATATCCGTCCACAAAGGGTTAATCATCTACGTGCTTCAGGTAGGACGGAGTTTACTGAGAAATGACGATATTATGTAATTACAGATTCGCGGCACAGTTGAACAGTGACTTTACGGACATAATTTTCATACAGTTTTCAATGAGCACTTCGGTCATGTGCTTTGTTCTGTATCAATTCTCACAAACCAAAGGTTTCACTCCGCAATTTATAGAAGTGTTGTTCTACCTTATGAGCGTGATGGTGCAGATATTCTTATATTGTTGGTACGGGAATGAGATTAAAGTGAAGGTTTGTTTAGGAAGAACTTTAAATGCATCGCTATGTATGCGACCAAATGATGAATTACTGTGAAAGATACCATTTATTGTCTCATGTAGAGTCCTGAAATTATTAACGTGGCTTTTGGATTTAGTTGGACGACATTGGATAACGGTGCAAAGAAGATGCTCCTAATGATCATGAGACGCGCCTTAATACCCATCGAATTTACGAGCGGCGCAATAATATCTCTCAATCTCGATTCCTATGTAAATGTTAGTACGTCAAAAAAATCATTTGATTTAGATTCTTTTGAAGTCAACTTCGCGAAAAATTGTAGAAGTAACCTCACACAATTAAACGGTTCATTCGAAGTGTTACGCGCTAAGAGCAACAGGTGATTCGTAATTACTGAGAAAGGTACACCAAAAACGGGACCATTCGCAAAGTCTGCAATTATTAGCGGAGCCGACTTCGTCGTTGATCGATAGATTAGTAATTTATTAATGTTAATAATTAATATACATTACCTACGAATTTTATTTATCGTAGTTCCTTAAAACTGCCTATTCGGTGTTCAACATGCTTCAGCAGATGTAGAAACGAACAATTTTTTCGTAGAAATTTCTTCGGTAAAATGTCACCCGACGGACACTGTGGTTTATTAATTGTCACAGGAGAACGACGAATCACCGAAGAGTAATTTTCTTCTTGTAGAACAGATATTAATTTCCATCGTATATTCCACAATAAAGTGTAGAATTCTTTTTCTCGTATCGAAATACACACTCTCAGGTCTGTCAATAGTAAAAAAAAAATAGTGTGTCGATTATTGGCACAAAAAGAAAATCTCTTTACACATAGCTACATGTGTTTTCCGTCCCTAACAACGCGCAACTGCTGCAATTTTACATTTCAGAATTTCTCGAGCGCGAATAACTGCAGAAGGGTCTCCGCTCTCTGCAATCGGTGCATTACCTGCATTTATCGTAAATACCAATTTTCTCTATTGACAGGTACACGGGAAATTCTACGTGAAGCCACAATTGTTACTTTCATCGAAAAACCGCTTCCTCCGTATTTTTTTTCACTGATACGTTATAAAAATATAAGTCTGGTAAAAACGGTCGAGACAAATGCTAAAAATCTGCTACATGTCGTAGAGTGTCGTTCGCTCGAAGATAATGTTTCCTTCGTCAAAATCGATCTGACTTTATTTCTATAATTAGAGTAGTTCTGCAAAGTTGGTTTTAGAATAATGATCCTGAAGGTGAAATCACAGAGGAAGAATTCCACTTACGTCGTCGTAGAGGGGATCATTCGTGATAGAAAAATAGATATGACATACACTCCCAGAAGGGACAAATTATTATTGACGAAATACAATAGACTCGTGAAAGACAACCCCCAGTCGAAAGAGAAGCTTCTATCGGCACTTTATTCGCTCGATAAGTGTCGTAAATGTGCACAGATTTTAAGAAGCCCCCGATTGTGTTCTTTCGTACAGCAAAATTTCAGCAAGCAAAACTTCCTTCGACTTTAATAAAGTAAGTTTGTAATATTTTCACCTGGAACTTTCGAGAAATCGTAGACTTTGAAATTTTTCAAGTATTTGATAGGAAATAGTCTGGGAAAAAGGAGAATGCATACTGTCCCTCTGTCCTTCGCATTTCTCACGTGCTTCGGCTTCTGGAAACCGCCGAAGTGGTCCCGGGATTCCTTAAAATATTGGATATACAATGTATATTCTGCCTTTACAACTATTTCGTTGCATATATTGTGCTTATGGAGCACAGTGGACGCCGCGTTAAGCGCCGACTTCACTATCTTTATGGACAAGATCTCAGTTTGCTTTTCGGTGATGGGTGTTGTTGGAAAAGTTGTAAATCTGTTCGTTCGACGTGAAGACATCATAAGAGTAACCAATAAACTTCTCGAGGAAGCTTGTCTGCCAAGAGACGATCAGGAAAGGCTTATCCAGCAGAAGTTTAATAGTATTGCGAGGTTGTATAATTTTCAATTACGATACTACTTTTTGCAATGATTCATTTACAACGTAGCGTGTAGTTTACAAAAGCGAATTTAGTAATTTTATGGAAACCCTTTCGCAGAAAATTAACGATATGGTGCGAAGTTCTGAATCTGAGCACAGCTTGTTTCGCGACGATCGTGCCGATTCGCACTTTTGTGAGGAAAAGGACTCTACCTATGTCAGAATGGGTGCCCTATGACCTCTCCTCTCCGTTTGTATATTCGATATCATTTCTCTTTCATACCGTCACTCTGATGATGTGCGCCAGCACCAGCGTGGCCCATGAAACTCTAATTGCTGGATTAATGATCGAGTCGTGCGCTCAATTAGAAATTCTTGGACATCGTTTTCGAAACTTGCCAAATTCGCTGATGAAAGTGCAAAGGAAAAGCACATCCGCAAAAGAGTGCAAAGTCAACGAGAGGAAAGTCACCGCAAGTCTCATTTGACACCATCTGGAAATTTACGAGTGAGTGTTTTCATTTATGCTGTGAAAAGCGCTATTTCTTCGTGTGAATTATATTTTTTATGTTGAGAAAATTCGCACATTCGTCGAGGAAAATTAGATGGATGAATGGAATCTCTTAATTTAGATTTGCTCTGGGTTTCAATGAAGTTTTCAGCCTGGTAATATTCATGCAATTTTGCATAAGTTCGGCAGTTCTGGCACTGAGCGTTTATGGGATGTCCGCGACCGATCTGTTTAGCGTGAAATTTGCATGGGGTTTCGGTTATTTGATATCTATGCTCATGCAGGTGTTTCTGTATTGCTGGTTCGGAAATGAAGTGACTTTGAAGGTTGATATTCCGATTAATATTTTCGAAATATATACTTAAGAATTCGGTGCTGTTGATAAATGTTACCAAATTATAGAGCCTGAAATTGAGCAACGCCGTATATGAAATGGATTGGACGAGGCTTCCGGTTGACGTGATGAAAGATTTAGTAATTATAATGGCACGATGCACAAGAGCCATCAGAATGTCGAGTGCTCACATTGTCGTTTTGTCAGCGGATTCTTTCATGAGCGTTAGTACGATTCGATAAAGTATTTTACGCGTTATCATGTTAATAGATTTATGTCTATCAATTTTTGACCGTTGACTTACGATTTGCAGATTGTGAAAATGTCATACTCGTCGTTCAATCTTCTGAAGGACTCCAATTAGTGAAAGGGGTTGTGAGAAATTATTTTGGGTATTTTTCAGTATTGTCACTATGTTAAAAGTTGACTGTTGCATTATAATTACAAACACTATACAAATATAGATACAGCAATAATCATTATTATTTTTAGACAATTATTTTAAATATTACAAGAGAAATACTTGCACTTCGTAATCAGTTGGAGAATTCTGTTTGGCTGACAATGCAAATTTTTTCCTTGAATTCATCCCCTTCTCATTAGGCGAATAACGTTCTACTGAAGTCTCGCTCGGCACGACTTATGGTTTATTAATTTCCACAGAGGGGACATCGCTTCATCGATGTGAATTATTAACTGGTTTTAGCTTAAAAATTATTTTCCTTTATTTCTCTGTCACATGGTAAATAAACTGTACAAGTCGGACAATTATTCTCCTTCCATCGCAGTACGGGTTTTCTTGCCTCGGAATAACAAATCTTTTATGCGACATCGAGAAACTTGCATTTTCTTCCTCTCGAAATCCTTTTCTTTTTTAAATTCCGAGTAGAAAGCATACTCTCAGAATGTAAAGACTCGCCCCAGTCCTATCGAATGAAAGAAATATGATTCTATCTCTGGATATTACAGTGTTACATAATAGAGCGTAGGATTGTAAGTTTTCAGGGATTAATATTGCAATAGTGTCGTCTGGCGGAAGAAAAGCATGAATTAATCATCGATGACGGATCGTCGTAAAAATAAAAGGTAATGAACGATAGATATATGAAACACGTACTTAGGTATACTTACTTTTATCAAATAGGAATCTTTAGTCGAGAGTCAGAATTCTGCACGGTGCAAATTCTCATTGCGCTATTATTTTCACAAGTTTTACTTCGAGTAAGTCAACCACATTTTCCAATTCCTTCATCTCTCTGCTATTTAATGAAATTTCTTCAGAAATTAATATCCGAACAAACTGACATTCCCGGCGATGAATTTTCAAAATAGTCAGACGTCAATGAGGTAAATTACCCAATGTGTTAACAATACTTTGTGAATTATTCCTGCGATTTGTATCGATCGTCAGATTTATAATTATTTCAGAAACAATTTATCAATAATTAACTGAAAAGTCAAAATTCGCGAGGAGAAGGATATTTTACCGCGGGAAGGGATGCAAATTTTACGATATTCGTTTCACGTTCTCAGTATTAGCGGCTGTTGGCGACCATCCAGTTGGTTGTCGCCTCACCAAAGAATTGCATACTTTGCTTACACAATAATCGCGGTAATATTCGTTCACACTTTCACGTTCTCCCAATTCATGGACCTGATGATCACCGCCGACAATCAGGACGATTTTTCCGACACACTTTACATATTCCTGACAATGCTCGTTTCCTGCGGCAAAATGTGCAGCATCCTCTCGCAGCGTGAAAATATACAAAATTTTTTAGACACTCTGAACGGAGAACCCTTCGCGCCGATGAGCAACGATGAAATTAATATTCGTAAAAGATTCGACAAAATAGCGCAGTAAGCCTTTTAAAAAAAGAAACGATTCGTAATTTTCACAATATTAATTATGATAATACGAACGATCTCTTTTCTACGATTAATGGAATTATTCACATTTTTCAGATTAAACACGGTTCGCTACATTGCCCTGGTAGAATTCACAGTGTGGTCTACAATTTTGACATCGTTCTTCGTGAATTTCGGCAAAAGAGAGTTAACATTTCGAGCATGGTTACCGTACAATTATCATTCTGTCGTTTTCTTTCCTTTTACTTTCTTTCATCAAGCATTAGCCTTCGTCCTAGGTTCTCTTTTGCACATTGGATGCGATGGTCTCGTTTGTGGACTGATGGTTCACGTTTGTGGTCAAATCCGCGTACTTTGCCATCGTTTGGAAAATATAAAGGGCGATGGGAATCGATCTCTAAAATTATGTGCTCTCCATCATGACAGTATTTATCGGTTGGTTCGTTATTTTCTCAATTTGCAATTGATCACCATTGTGAAACAAATAAAAATTGATATCGCGATTAATATTCTTCTCGTTTGGGAAAATGTAGCTTCTGTCGGGGAATGAAGTTTTCATATTTTTGCAGATTTGCGACAAAGTTGAATAAAGATTTTATAGGAGTTATTTTTCTTCAGTTTTTCGTGAGCACTTTGGTGGTGTGCTTCTCCTTGTATCAGATTGCAAAGGCGAAAGTTTTCAGCTGGAAATTTGTGCAACTACTCAGCTACATGCTGTGCATGTTGACGCAGATATTTTTTTACTGTTGGTACGGAAACGAGATTAAAGTGAAGGTTCGTTCGGGAAGAGTATGGAGTGCGTTGCTAAGTATAAAATTGAATTATTATAAAATGTATCATTTTCTGTCTTATGTAGAGTCATGAAGTTATTAACGTGGCTTTTGGATTTAGTTGGACGACGTTAAATGACGATGCGCAAAAGATGGTTCTAATGATAATGAGGCGCGCCACGATTCCCATTGAGTTTACGAGCGCCGCTATAGTTTCTCTCAATCTCGATTCCTATGTAAATGTTAGTACATAAAAAAATCGACTCAAAAGTTTCCTTAAAAAAATATTTCTGAAGTTCAGCTTCGCTAAAAATTGTAGAAATTGTTGCAAAATTTCATAATTCATTAAAATGCCCCGAGCAAAGCAACAGGTGGTTTAAGTTTCTAAAAGAATACTGAAAAAAGAGATCTATCCGAAAATTCTCCAATTTTCGACGAAGCTGGCTTCCTCGTTTGATACGCGAATACTTAATTAATGAAAATATTAATCGTACATTACCTACGAATTTATTTATCGTAGTTACTTAAAACTTCCTATTCGGTGTACAACATGCTTCAGCAGGTCTAGAATCTCTCAGTTTATTAATTATCACAGAGGAACGACGAGCCACCAACGAGTTATTTTCTTCTTGTAGAACAGATGTTATTCTCTTCGTTTACCTCTCAATAAAGTTTAGAATTATTTTCATCGTATCGAAATACACCTTGACAGAATTTACAACAAGAAAAGAGACATATATTTGCTATTCAACAGCAGAAAAAAAGCTCTTTCTGCATACGTGTTTTTGCCGTGACGGACAACGTTTAACTGATGAGAATTTACCTACCAGAATTTCTCCTGCGCGAATAACGGCGTAAGGGTTTCCGTTTTCTGCGATCGGTGCATTCCTGCATTTATCGTGCATATCACTTTTCCTTATTGATAGGTACACAAGGAATTCTACGAAGGGCACAGTTATTTCTCCTATCGAAATGCACTTCCTCTGTATTTCTTTTTCGTTGACATCATTTCAATGCTATTATGGAAAAAGCTTTGGAGATAGAAGTCAAGGAAAATACTAAAAATCTGATATAAGTATTAAACTGTCTTTCGGTCGAAGATAATACTTTCTCCGTACGTCCAAATCGATCCGTCTTTATTTCTATGATTAGGGTAGTTCTGCAAAGTCGGATTTAGAATAATGATCCTGAAGAAGAAAGTATGGAAGTATAACTGCCGCTTATACGTCGTCGTAGAGAGAATTATGCATACCAAAAAAAACAAGAGGTACGGTACACATCTCTGAGAAAAGAAATTGTTTGCCGGCGAAATAGAACAGACACGACGAAGACGAGCGCCAGTCGAATGAGAAACTTGCATCTGCAGGTCATTCGGTCGATGAGTTCAATTTGCTTTGCATTTCAATTTGCTAAAATATAATACACAAAATTAGTGCGAAATCTAACACCTTCACATGTATTATCTTGAGTTCCTCATAAGAATTTCGTACGACTATATCGGACACTTTAAAATTCCTAACGAATTTAATAGAAAATAATCTAAGAAAAAGAAGATGCACACTGTTCCTCTGTCATTTGCACTGCTCACTTATGTCGGCTTTTGGAGACCCATAGAATGGACACGGGGCTCCGCAAAATACTGGCTGTACAATGTGTACTCTATTTTCACGATTTTTCTGCTGAACTTGTTTTCCCTGTGGAGTTCAGTGGCCGCAGCCATGAGCACGGATCTGACGATTTTAATCGACAAGCTTTCCCTGTGTATTTCGGTGCTAGGTGTTTCTGGAAAAGTTGCAAATCTGTTCATTCGACGTGCAGACATCATACAAGTTACCAATAGGCTTCTTCAGGAAGCTTGCCTTCCAAGGGACGAGCAGGAGAGGATTATTCAACAGAAGTTTAATCGCATTGCGAGGTTTTTCATAGATTCGATTATCACACTGTTTTTACAGTGATTAATTTGTACACCGAATGCTTGTGATAGACATTGCAGCAATTCTCACATCAGCTTTTCCTTTCCTAGAAAACTGACAATATGGTGCGAAGTTCTGAACGAAACTACGGCATTTTTTGCATCGGTGGCGCGAATTCATACTTTTATAAGTACAAGAACTCTACCGGTGACCGATTGGGTGCCATACGATCTTTCTTCTCCCTTTGTTTACTGGATATCTTTTCTTTATCAAACACTGATGCTGATGCTTTGCGCAAATACCAGCGTTGCCCATGAAACCCTGATAGCTGGACTGATGATCGAGTCTTGCGCTCAATTAGAAATTCTTGGTCATCGCTTTCGAAACTTGCCGGCTTTGCTGATAAAAGTACAAAAGCAGAGTACATCCTTAGAAGAGTTCAGAATTAACGAGAGAAAAATTATCGCTAGCCTAATTCGACATCATCTTGAAATTTATGAGTGAGTACTCTCATTTGCACCGCCGAAAACTTTCCTCTTGATCGATGGAAATTTGAAAGGATTATTGAAATTCGTTAATTGCAGATTTACTCTGACATTTAACGAAGTCTTCAGTCTTGTGATGTTCATGCAATTCTCGATAAGTTCGACAGTTTTGGGACTTAGCGTTTACGGAATGTCGGCGACCGATCTGTTGAGCGTGAAATTTGCATGGGGTTTCTGTTATTTGATGTCTATGCTCATGCAGGTGTTTCTGTATTGTTGGTTTGGAAATGAAGTGACACTGAAGGTTGATCTTTCCACTGAAATCACTGAATTTGACAAATACTTGGTGTATAGTAAAATTGGGATAATTTCAGAGCATGCAAGTGAGCAATGCCGTCTATGAAATGGATTGGACGGTGCTTCCCGTGGACATAATGAAGGATTTAGTAATTATAATGGCACGGTGCACAAGAGCCATCAGAATGTCGAGTGGTCACATTGTCGTTTTGTCAGCCGAATCGTTCATGAGTGTCCGTACCATACGATCGAGTATTTTCTGATTTAATATGTCAATATTTTCCTATTGTATTAACATTTTACAGCTTACTTATTCATTGCAGATTGTGAAAATGTCCTACTCGTCGTTTAATCTCCTGAAGGACTCCTCCGATTAGTGAAAAAGGTTGTAAAAAAATGTGTCGCGCGTTAATCTGAATTTTTACTGTGTTGAAAACACTGTCCGATAAATTTAAAAAATTTTCCTGTTTTGCAATAGCCAGTTGGTGATTCTTATAGTGTTCGTCGTTCTGTATACGAATCCGCCTACAAAATTTCTGTATCACTCTCTGTTTTCGAAAAACATCAATTTTTGTAAAGCGGTGGATTTCGGCAAAGAAAATGGCATTACGTGAAAACTAATATGGTAGACAGTTCTTCTTGATCTCAAAAAATAGAGGAGTTTTTCCCGATTATACAGGTGCGAGAAGTTATAATATTTCGTACTATTTAATGGTGGTAAAAAACTTCCGAAGTTTAAAAAATAGCCAGTGGCTATTGGAAAACAAAAATGATTTAAAACAGTGTAATTAATTACGGAATATTTTTATTTTCACAGCTGTCTATATAATAACGACAATCACTATTAAAATTGCCGCAATTATAATCACTGGATTTTATCCTAATTTGACTATCACATTTCTCCATCATTTCACACAGTCAAGGAGTGTTTAGAACGTTGACATTGATAGTTGTTTAAAGTCACAAGTAAAATACCGTGCAATTAGTTTCTACGATGAAAAATTCATTCGGTTAGCATAGTGTTAATTGACAGTAAAAATAATAATCATACCTCGTCAAAAAATTCTCATGTACAGTATTCTTTTCATGTGTTCATTTCCGTCTCTTCAAACGAACAGCTTGCTACTGAAGTGTCACCAGACATGGCTTATGGTTTATTAAATTCCATAGAGGGGACACAGTTTCTTCTATGAGAATTATTGCCTGGTATTAGCATAGAAATTAATTTCCTTCATTTCACTGATACACGGTGAAGAAACCGTGCAAAGCCTACAATTATTTTCTTTTTCCAACCAAGCACGTTTTCTCTTGCTGCTCAATAAAAAATCATTAATGCGACATCGATGAACTTCCCTTTCCTGGTTCATCAAATCCTTTTTTTTTATTCCAAACAAAGAGCGAGGTTGGACGTGTATTCTCAGAATGTAAAGACACTTCCGAGTCCTATCGGATGAAAGAAATATGATTCTACCGCTAGACAATGCAGCGTTACTTAATTGACTGTAGCGCTCGAAGTTTTCAGAAGTTAATTTTGCAAAAGTGTCGTCGAAGGGGTAGAGAAGCATGAATTAATTGTCGATGACGACTCATCGTGAAAATAAAGGTAATGAGCGAAATATATGCAAGTAGGGGTGAAGAAAAGTGCAGTAGACGGAATACCAGGATTCGATGTAGATCAAGAGGTATATCGAAGTACTGCGTGCATCGCAAGAGACCATTTACTGCTACGTATAATTAATTATCTGCTGTATCAAAATTACTAATATTTTTTTAACAATAATTTCTTGCATTTTTCAATTAAATTGAGAGAATGCACACGCTACCGGTATCCTTCGCGTTACTCACCTACAGTGGATACTGGAGACCAACTGAATGGAGTCAAAATTCTCTGAAATATTGGCTGTACAATCTTTACTCGATTTTTATGGTATTATTGCTGTACACTTTTGGAATTTGGGGAATAACGTCGGCAGCCTTGATAAGCGAGGACATCAACACATTGCTCGACAAGCTCTGTCTGTTCATTTCGGTGGTGGGTGTATCCTGCAAAGTTGCTAATTTGTTTATTCGCCGGAAAACGATCATAAGTGTCGTCGATATCCTTCTGAGGGAATCCTGCCTTCCGAGAGACGAGGAGGAGGAGAATATAAAGCGGTCGTTCGATGAATTTACAAGGTTCTTCTCTTATCTTATCGAAACAGTAATAATTGCCTCTGATAAATTACTATTTCCATTGTTTATTATGTTTCGTGAAAGAGTAGAAAAAATTAACAAGTAATTTCTCCAATTCTCTCTCCAGAAAATTAACAATATACTGCGAAATCGTCAACGAAGCTTCGGTCTTCTTCGCAACCGTAGCACCATGCGTGTCCCTCGTGAAAACAAAGACCCTGCCGCTTGCAAATTGGGCGCCCTTTGACTACTCGCCTATAATAATTTACACCCTGTCCTTTTTGCATCAATCCCTCGGACTGACGATCTGTGCGAATGCCAGCGTAGCCCACGAAACGCTAATTGCCGGGCTGATGATTCAAACTTGCGCTCAGCTGGAGATACTTTGTCACCGCGTACGTAATTTGCCAAATTTGTTGGTCGAAACGCGTAGGGACAAGTCGAGCGGGGATTTCAAAAATAGAGAGAGAAACGTCTTACGAAATCTGATTCAACATCACCTCGAACTTTACGAGTGAGTAACGTTATTGGCGTCGTGCTTCCTAAAGGTGCAATTGAGGTTTTCAGGCTTTCACGGCCATGTTTAACACTAGAACTACCGGCGTTAAATCTATCATATTTAAAAATATTAAATAAGTATTTTGAAAAAGGGGAATTAAGAGACGGAAAACACATACATCTCGATATTTAGAAAAATGCCAAATTTTAATCTCTCGTAGATTCGCCATAACCATCAATGACGTGTTCAATCTGATGATGTTCCTCCAGTTCTTAGTAAGCTCTTTGGTCCTGTGCTTGAGTGTTTTTAAGTTATCGCACACGGACATGTTCACCGCGGATTTTGGCTGGAATTTCTCCTACGTTTTGTGCATGCTGATGCAACTATATCTGTACTGTTGGTTTGGACACCAAGTGACGTTAAAGGTCGACGTTCAATTGATATTTCATCACCGAATGAATTCTCCGCGGTCCGTTAATTACCTTAGAATTTAACCAGTGAATGAAATTTTTCAGAGTATGGAGATTGGCGATGCTGTTTACGAAATGGACTGGACGACTCTTCCTGCCGATATGATAAAGGATTTGATGATAATAATGATCCGATCGATGAGGCCGATAAGAATGTCGAGCGGCTATGTCGTTATTTTATCCGTGGAATCGTTCATGAGTGTTAGTACAGCTTCTTTTCATTCTGCGGCGCGAAATTTAACTTGGAATTTTAATTCACAGATAATAAAATTATCCTATTCGTCCTTCAATCTGCTGAAAGATTCTTCGAGCAACTAAACTTCACCGTCGTTTATCAACGTTACAACTTTTCCATGGATTACACGATCTGGAATTGCAGATTATTTCCTCTCCGACGAAAATCCCGTTCAAGTATCCTTTCATTAATCGTGTACATCTGTGAAATATTTCTATGTGTCTGTATTGTACTTTTCACAGCAGAAAATGTATATGTAAACACTAATTTCCGGTTTAAAGTAATCTCAAATCCGCACGTTCTTGAATAACAATTGGTCGAACGACCGAATAGTTCGAACAAGAGAGAAATATATTTACGGACACTTGTGTCATCCTCGAGGGAAAACACGGAACTGAAGTGACTTCATGTTGCAGACTTTATTTTTTATTAATTGTCAAGAAGGGAGACGATGTCGTTGAACGACGATGAGTCCTTACCTTCATGATTATTTTACTTCTCCTTTTATTGCCACACGGTCAATAAAAACCTGATGTATCTCGATTTTATTATTTCCAAATATCATATATGGTAGAGAATTCTTCGAGAAATTTTCTGCACTTCTCGACACTTGTTTTTACAGTATTGCAAAGTGTAAAGGGGGAATTATTCCGGTTGATACTGTAAAGCAGAAAGAATAGCAGGTTTGTTAATAATATCGATCGGATGTTATAAAAATTTACACGGCCACATTATAGGATAACGACACACGGGCGAAGAGCACCGAAGAGAAATGATTATTCGTATGTCGTGCCGGAGAGTATTATGCGCGAAATTATATGGTATTAACGGTGGGTTAATAATTATTAACAAACGAAGAGGATTCCCGTGGGTAAGGAGAAACTACAGTTACAAGGAAGATCTCTCAGGGAGAGTATCATCGTATAGACATTTTGGTGTATTTAATTTTGTCGACTTAACAAGTCGATCGTGTGCTCGAATTCATTGGTGACATTTGTTGTTCAAAATTGGCTTGAAAAAAATCAGTTACGCTTCTTTCAATATGAATTTTAATTCTCTCGAATAAATGAAGATACTGTCGATCGATGCGTATAGAATTTCGAATTGATAATTTTGGAGACTTGAAGTAAAAAATTGAGAAAAAGAGGAAAAAATGCACACGCTTCCTCTTTGTTTCGCTTTGCTGACCTACACGGGATTTTGGAGACCGACGGCATCGCCTCTGTACACTCTAAAGTATTATTTATACAACGTTTATTCAGTCATTATGATTTTGCTACTGTACAGTTTTGCATTTTGGGGAGTAATGGCGATTTTCATGAGCGACGATCTAACTGAGTTGGTCGACAAGCTATCTCTATTTATTTCGGTGATAGGTGTGTGCTGTAAAGTTGCCAATCTGTTCTTGCGACGTGGAAAAATTATAAACGTTGTCAATAGCCTTCTGAAGGACAATTGCATTCCGAAGAATCAGGAAGAAGTAATTATACAGCAGAAGTTTGATCGTTTTGCAAGGTCTTTTCTTCATTTCAATGAATATCCTGTAGCATTCTCAAGAAACTTAAAATTGTTTTTCTATTATTCATCGTAAATTAAATCTACGGATCTTCAAAATTTTCACAGAAACCTGACGGTATACTGCGAAATTTTAAACGAACTCGCAGTCTTTTTCGCCACTCTGGCGCAATTCGGCAAATTCTCAAGTACAAGGACATTACCATTAGCTAATTGGGCTCCTTACGACTTGTCCTCTAAATTCGTGTATACATTGTCCTTTCTGCATCAAACCATAGGACTGATGGTTTGCGCGAATGCCAGTGTTGCACACGAAACCCTCATTTCCGGTCTGATGATCCAGGCTTGCGCCCAGTTTGAGATACTCGGTCATCGTGCGCGATCATTGGCAATCTTGATGAGGGATGCATATAAATCCAGCAAATCGCTGAAAGACGCGAAAATCAAAGAAAGAAGGATCATCAGTGACTTGGTTCAATATCATCTCGACGTCTACGAGTGAGTTATACAATTAAAAAATATCAGGATAAATTTCGTCAAATAGTTCGACTATTTTATGAAGACCACAGTAGGTATGGAGTTAACCCCTTGGCCAACGATTTCTTCTGACTGCCTCCGCAATAATATAAATTAAATTGCTAAAATAAAAATATGTTAGTGATTTCTGATATATTTTAGAATTTAACGCAATATTAATAACATAGAAATAATGTTATCGTGTCGTGTCCCACTGATAGTTTCAGTTTGATCATTTTTGTGAAGCTTCCAAATTTCCTATTCTTTCAAGTGTTAAATAATTGATCTTCTAATTAACGTGTCGAGACTTCTAATTAACAAGCTTCTTGGCGTTGTATAATTTGCAACATTTCAAGCACTAAAGAAACGTCTTAATTGCAGATTTGCTTCGAATGTGAATCGGGTTTTCAATTTCATGATGTTCGTACAGTTTTCCATCAGCTCGACGGTTCTTTGTCTCAGTATTTTCAGAATGTCCACGACACCGTTCAGCGTGGACTTCGTTTGGAGCTTTTCTTATTTGCTTTGCATGCTCATGCAAATTTACATGTACTGCTGGTTTGGCAACGAAGTGACGTTAAAGGTTTTTACGGGATTTTATTATTTCATGATAGACGATCGAGAGTATTTTAGATTTGTCGTAATAATAGACTTTCCAGAGCGTGCAAATTTGCGATGCCATTTATGAAATGGACTGGACGACTCTTCCTGTCGATGTAATGAAAGATCTGGTGCTTATAATGGCACGATCTAAGAAGCCCGTTAAAATGACGAGCGGTCATGTTGCCGTTTTGTCTGCTCAATCGTTCATGAAAGTTAGTAAAGGAAAAAATATAGTGCAGAGATGGCAAATTGCCGAAAGCTTAGAAACTTAAATGTGCAAGGGTAAATGAAGTGCTACCATAGCTATCCTAAATCATGGGATTTACAATTATTTTAATTAAATGGCAACTTACGATCTCTGCACTATAAAGTATCTTCTAATTCACCTTGTCACTTTGTTAACTTTTGCAGATCCTGAAGTTATCCTATTCGTCGTACAATGTGCTGTCAGACTCTTGAAGAGAATTAAAATGAAATGTAAAATGTCTCGGAAGATCCTAAGATTTATCGAACGAAATGTGGCAATGTGCTTTCCAAGTAGAAAATTCTTTCGATCCTCCCTTCATCTTCTGTCGTATTTTTATGCGACACTTCCACGTATCGAATTTGTATTAATCATAGTAGAAAATAAAAATTCCTTACGAAGTGATAAGTATTATCCCATTGTAATAAAACACGATTTTTTTTAGCTGCTGAAAACTGTTTTTCACTCACATATGACCGCAAAGAGAAACAATATAAATGTACACACGACTGCTTCTTTCGAATAACAATACGTGACTGTTGTATCATTTTATTTCAGAACATGCAGTGCGTAAATAGTCACGAAGGGATTTTTTACCCTCTGCAATCGGTTTGTCACAACCCTTTATTATAAATATTAATGATTCCTACGTTAATATTCCGCTGAGAAATTTCACAAAAAGAGGCCTCTTTTCTCCCTCTGAAATTCTCTTTTTTTCAGCTCAAATAATAGTGAAAATTTCTCTCATATAATACACACTGTTGGAAGTCAGAAAGAATGTTTTCATCGTCTGACAAAATCGATCGGTCTTTATTTCAACAATCAAAGAACTTTTACAAAGTTAGCGACAGAACAACGATACCGAAGAAGAATACATGGAGGAAGAGCCACCACCCACTTATTGCAGCGAGTTAAATTATGCAGACTGTAATAAGTGTTCCACATATCAAGAGAAAAATATTTTCAGTGGTGAAAACAATGTCACTGAGACGACAAATAAGAATCTCAGTCGACAGGGAGAATTTCAATCGTTGCATAGCCTTATCCAACGATAAATTCCGTAAGATATTCCACAAGTAAGTGAATGACATTTAAAAAGAATAAATCTACCACCGGTATACTACTTTTAGAGAATTATTTCTTTCAGCATCTTGCGAAATATATATTTACAAAAGGGACGATGCACACGGTTCCCCTTTCCTTTGCATTGCTTACAATTGTCGGCTACTGGAGGCCAGTAGAATGGTCTAAGAATTCATTAAAGTACTGGCTATACAATTTATTTTCTATCTCTACATTTTCCCTGCTGAATATCTTTTCACTGTGGAGTTCAGTGGCGGCTATCAAAAGCGAGGATGTGTCAACCTTGCTGGATAAATTAACTCTCAGCATCTCGGTGTTAGGTGTTTCTGGAAAAATTATAAATTTGTTCATTCGCCGTGGAGATATTATACGTGTTAGCAATAAACTTCTCCAGGAATTTTGCATTCCGAGGGACGAAGAGGAGATGCTCATTCAGCAGAAGTTCAATCGTTTTACGAGGTTTTTCATGAGTTCTATTTAACACAAGTTTCCTAATGCAAAATTATTCGTAGTGCACTCTTTTAAATTTGAGGGATAACTTTAAAAGTTATGGTATACATGAAAATTAATTTACAAGTTCTTTCAAAACCCTCCGCAGAAAGCTGACAGTATGGTGCGAAGTACTGAACGAAATCACGGTATTTTTCGCAACAGTTGCAAGAACCCCGACATTCATGAAAACGAGATCCCTCCCATTGACCACTTGGGTGCCCTATGACCTATCCAACTCATTTGTCTATTGGTTGTCCTACATTTATCAGACCCTTATGCTGACTATTTGCGCAAACACCAGCGTAGCTCATGAAACCCTCATATCAGGATTAATGGTCGAGACTTGCGCTCAGTTTGACATCCTCGGTCATCGTTTTCGCAACTTACCACCTTTGCTACTCAAAGCACAAAAGAAATGCACGTCTCCTGAAGATTTGAGAATCATAGAAAGAAAAATGATCAGCGAGTACGTTCGACATCATCTTGAAATTTATGAGTGAGTAAAATGCATTAACCCTTTGCCCTACAATGATGTGCGACACTCGTCACACGGTGAAGGGAATATGAAATTTCGAAATTTTCCAAAAACTATTTTTAAAATATTAGTCTATCACGAAACTGGCAGTATTGCGTTAAATTATACGTTATATTAAAAATCAGTGGTAATTTTTCATTTCAGTAATTAATTCTGGGGTTATTGCACGTTCAGTTAGAAAAGAAATCGTAGGGCAAAGGGTTAATATTGCAGGGAAGTGTTTCAACGATAATGAAATGTTTCAGGGATAAATAATGTTGTTTTAAATTATAGATTCACTGAGACCTTGAATGAAATTTTCAGTATTGTAATGTTCATGCAATTCTCGATTAGTACGATGGTTTTGGGACTAAGCGTCTATGGAATGTCAACGACCTCTCTTATGAGCGTGAAATTCGCATGGGGTTTGTTTTACTTAATGTCCATGCTCATGCAAGTGTTTTTGTACTGCTGGTTCGGAAACGAAATGACGTTAAAGGTTGAAAGCGGAATTCGAATGTCGATTACCTTGATTACCGTGAAATTAATAGTTATTTAAATTTCCAGAGCATGGAAATGAGCAATGCAATATATGAAATGGATTGGACGGTTCTTCCTGTTAATGTGATGAAAGACTTGGTGATTATAATGGCGCGATGCACGAGACCCATTAAAATATCGAGCGGTCATATCGTCGTTTTCTCAGCAGAATCTTTTACCAGTGTTAGTAGAATAAACAAAAATCATAATCATTTACATTAATTAGTTATCATTTACATACGATTTGCAGATAGTGAAGATGTCCTACTCGTCGTTCAATCTCCTGAAAGACTCGAATTAATAAACGACGTAAACATTTTACTTAGGTAGCTCTTAGGATATTTCCTGAAAGTCAGAAACTTAGAATTACCATTTCCATGCAGACATTACTTATCCTTTTATCTCCAGAATTTTGTACTCGATGTAGTTTCTAATCACTAAGTTGCTCATCGAAATGCACGGATTACCTTCCTCTCACGATTGAATTTCAAGCACTTTTCCATCGATGTGCAACCATCGGAAAATGTAGTATTAAATTCTATGAACGAAATAAATCTACACGAAGGCATAATAACTAACTTGTCTCCCTTGCGTTAACATGCCATTTTAATATGTGAAAAATATCTAAAGCCTAAGAGGGGGACAAAAGAAACGAAATGTTTTACCAGAGAGATCGTCGACATTTTCTAAGGTAATCTATCGTTGACATTGTCATTTAATGAGTTCCATGTGTACGTATCATTATGAAATAGGTAACTTCGAAGGAAACGATAAAAAGATAGAAGCATACATGGGGTGCATCGTTAATGAACCTCGGTGCACTTCGACAGCAAACGTTCATGAGTCGTCGAGGAGGGAACATCCGATTCGTGAGATAAAACTACGTGTCTTGGCGCAAGGTTTATCAGTATTTCTTTTTTTTTATTATCAATTCCCTTCATAAATCTAAAACTTCCTGCGGTTCATTTGAAAAAGTCGTCGTCAGAATGCACGTTTATTGAATTGATTTTTTTTATCGATGAGAGAAATGATGTTAGCGTTAAATTTCAAACTTTTATCACTTTGCGGATGTTGGCCACCGATTTCATCCTCGTCGAGCTTCAAGAAGGTGATGTACAACTTTTACACTGCTCTAATAGTGTTTTTGGTGTACAGCTTCACGTTTTCCCAGTTTGCAATTAATTTCACTGCAAATTCCGTGGACGATTTCATCGAGAATTCTTACTTGCTACTGACGTTATTCATCTGCTGTTCCAAGCTGATAAATTTGCTACTCTATCGTGACGATATCGTTGCATTCATCGGCATTTTATCGTCGAAACCTTGCGTCACGTTAAATACGGAGGAGACTGAGATTCAAAAAAAGTACGACAAAGTTGTACGGTCAGTATAATGACTTATTAAATTACAAATAATTTATTAATTTAAAAAATGTCCTACGATATCATTGAGAGACGTTCCGAATAATTTTAGGAAATTTGCAATAATATTATTATTTGAAGAATGATCCCTTTAGCGTGAATACCATTCAATACATGATCGTCGTCGCGACAGCAGACCTAGGAACTATTTTAAACTCGCTGTTGGTGGATTTAAAAAACGGCAGACTGCCCTACAGAGCTTGGATGCCTTACAATTATGATTCCCCGATATTATTCTGTTTAACCTACATCTATCAATTATTGGGCCTGATCAGTGGTTCCTTTTTGCAAATCGCTTCCGACGCTCTGTTTTGCGGAATCCTATCGCAAATCTGCTGCCAAATCGACATTCTCGCAGTTCGCCTCGCGAACATGCAAGCAAATGGCACAGATTACCTTCGACAGATTGTTCTCCATCACGATTGCATATATCGGTATATGTCTCTTAATAATCTCTGGTATTTTACAATTTAATAAAAACATAATCCACTTCGATACTCCTTTTTCCAAGTGCGCAAAATTGAATTTCAGATTAGCCACGATGGTAAACGACACCTTCAAGCTGATGATCCTCGCGCAATTCGTCTTGAGCACTTTGGTTTTGTGCGTCAGCATGGCTCAGCTGTTAAAGAATGACATTTTCAGCACGAATTTCATGTCGCTTATTTTATATTTGTCCGCATTGCTGACACAAATTTTCCTTTACTGCTGGTACGGGAATGAAGTGAAGCTGAAGGTTCGTTTCTCCTTTAATTTTCTATACGAAGTCATTTTGATCATCTTGATAGGCTAAGTGTTAACAAGTGAGCCATAAAAACGTTGAAATACGAACCAACGACGATTTAAAGAGTTACACTGCATCGTCCGAGGATAGACCGGAAAAGAATCCTCTTAAATCATTCTTTCAGAGTCTCGAAATATCCGACGCGATTTTTCAAGCCGACTGGATGAAACTAAGCCGCGAGGCGAAAAAGATGTTGCTGATCGTGATGAAGCGCGCGGAATACCCCATAGAATTCAACAGTGCGTACATAGCAACGATGAATCTCCAGTCTTTCATGGCCGTTCGTATAACGCGTATACGTGTTTTCCTTTCGATACGGAGCAAGCAGAAAATGTCCTATTTATAGCGCACTGATTTCAGCTGATTAAAACCTCCTATTCGGCGTACAGTATACTTCAGACTACTCAGGAATAGTGACGACAGTGGAAGAAAAGCGAGAGTCAAGAGTTCATCGATAGAATGAAATTATCGTTCGCTACACGATAGTTGATATGACCTGTTAAAGTTTCGGAGAATGAGAGAAGGATGAATAATATACTTCATAAAATAACATCCTCGTGTCAACATCGTCACGATGAAACTCCATATCCTCGGTATCCTCTCCTGATAACAATCTTTCTTTTAGTAAATGACAAAGAAGACACACTGCCGATGCAATCGTGTCAATCCAATGAAACCGAGACAATTGGCAAATCCTGGAGAGTTCCGTTTCCAGCAGCGTATCCCCGTTGGAAGGTGAGAGAAATTTTCGAGGAGGCGCGAGCAGAAAATAAACGTTTGGGCCCCACCCCCGTAGAATTTTCCGTGGCGCGGTCCATTTTTGGGCTCCCCACCTTGAGGTTCGCTCGTCTGGTACCTTCCTCCTCTCGCTTCTTGCAGAAGAAGAAGCTTTTCGAAGCACCCTCCGACACTCGACTCGTGCCGCTCTGCTCGTTCGGGTTAGGTAAGTCGAACAAGCCGAAGTTTTACACGGTGAACCATCTTTTCTTCTTCTTGTCTTCTATTCTGCTGCTGCCGCTGTCCCGCCGTTAATTTCTGCGTCTCGTTTCGACGAGCACGATATGCGATTTCGCGTGGAACGAATCGACGAGAGTATACGCGAGTGTGGAAGAAAGAGAGGATGTGGATGAAGGTGTGCGTGGAATATTTCGTGGAAGATCTTCGTCGGGAGGATTTTCGAGGATCCTTGGGGGAAGTTTCGATCGTCCGTGTGGAAGGAATGTCTATTATTCGACCGGCGGGAAAGTATGGTTTCTTTGAGACGTGAGAGAGCAAGAATTTTGCGACGGATTCGGGATTCCAAGTCGACGGAGAGCCAGGAAGACGATGGAACTACTAACGGAGCTGCTACTAATGGAGCTAGAGCCGCTTCGTCGACTAACAAGCTTCAGCTTTGAAAATTATACGTGCGAACTGATATTTGCATACGGCGAAACGCTTTGCGCTAAGTACTACGATTGTAACTACAGTTGGCAGCGATTTAAATCGACTTGATCCTCGAGGGGGATCGAGATTTCAAGGTTTTTGGAAAAAATGCTTTCACGCCGCTTTGTAAGTAGAATTAATCCTGTAACACTGTTTTGTATTTTTAACAATTACGATGGTGGAGTACTGTCAGAATAAGATTTCATTGTGACGAAGTATCGCAGATAAAGGGGTGTAAATTAATTGCTATATAACGCGGGAGAAAGTTTAATTGGAGAGGATACTGTCGATATATCGGGGAGAGAAATATTGTGTTCTAGTTTGCGGCAAAAATAAACTCGTTGCCGCCATCGAAACGTTCCGTCTGCATGCTATTTTCAACCGCGAATGTCCGCACGTTTGAAAGATTGAAGTACGTAACTTTGAAAAAATGGCGGGATTTGAGTCACTGCATCTACCGCAACGAATTAACTATTATAACTGAAAAATGATGAAATATATATGCGATACTTCGAAACTGAACCCTTATCTTGACAATACTTTGTATATCTCGCATGCATGCACTAAACATTGTTACTTTTTGCGCAAATAGCTCGACAAAAGTTCAGATTACGTTTCAATATCGTTGCCAACTATTATGTAGATGAGCATTTGACATTTTATTCGCGAAAAATCTAAGATAACATTGTCAGACATTTTTTTTTAACGAAGCCAGCAAAAAGTAAGGGTAGAATGGCTCGAACACGGTCATGATTTCAATTCTTCCAGGAAAATCATCGGTGTCGAGGACTATGGCGTTATTGCAAGACTTTTTTAACTGCTGCAAACTAATAACAGCACTGCTACGCTAACGCTAACGCAAGAACCTAGCTTTTGGGCTTAACACGAGCTATGTCGTAAGTAGAACTCAAAATCTCAAGTAACACTCGCTAGCTCCACATCGCTGACTCACGCAAAACTACGCTTGACCACTAAAAAATGCCTTTCTCGCCTGCAGAACACGATAGTATTTAAATTTAACACAACAGGTTGACGATCTAGAGAAGTTCCTTGTTATTGATTCTCAAAGATCTATATTCCAGTGTCAGTTTGGCACTCCTAAGTAACAGGATGCCAAAATCATCCAGGAGTTATTAATATCCATGAAGAGGGTCGAATGTTGTCAGTCATTTAGGAAAACCTACATTTTTCTCGACCCTTCGACACATTTTCTCTAAAATATTTCTAACTTTCTCCCCGTAGAGCATCGGAAACAACTGTATTATAGTTCCCGTGTTATTATCATCCCATGACTCACGTTTCCCCGAACATCCATTATCAACGGACTACAAATGATTCCGACGGACCGTCGGGAATTAGATCTAACCCTGTTCCACCTGACGGTATCGTTGGTAGTATCGGAATTTACAAAATTTAACCGTGAGATCGCGAGATCCCGTCGAAGTTTCGTAAATGCTATTAATACGCGGCAGTTAGATCGAATGTCGGTCGTCGGTGGCGGCCAAGTAAAGCCCGTTCTTCTGGGTTATGCTCGTAGTTTTTGGCCTCCTCGCCTCGCGGCCTCTGAGACGTCGGCCGGAGTCCTCTTGGTCGTTCCGCGCATATTTATAGAATCTGCCTATGGATGCTATTTCCGTAGACGCCCTGATGTGCGCCTCTCGATGGCTCAGGAGCCACGATATCATCCACCGGATTATGCCTCGCGCAATTCAAGGGATCGTGAAAATATGCCAGCTATCGGCGATACTTTGCGATGATTCTTTTCCCTTGTTTATCAGGGTGCGGGGAATGTTGATGTCTGTATCGTTGTTATCAAGATTTGTTCGTTTATCTGGATGAAAAGTATAGGCAATCTTGGAGATTTTTCTCTGATATATCGTTCAATGATATTTTTATTTTTCTCGGAGGAACGTCAGCTAGTTAATTTCAAATTAGGGAACCTTCTCTTCTCTTCATTAGAACTTTAGATGACAGTTTCATTTTTATGGAGAGACGGACGAATTCTCAGTTGATTCAGTTAAACAATACTTCCAAACACACCCCATCGGCTTCCCAGCAACCCTATCACAATTAAAAGAAGACCGTAGGAAGATTATCAGTGTTGTCGAGGATGCTAAATCAATCGAAACCCGGACATTTCAGTGAACTCGATTATTTCGTGAGAAAAGTCGCCAGAAAAAGGTCGCCACCATGGACGCGATCAAGAAGAAGATGCAAGCGATGAAGCTTGAGAAGGACAACGCGCAGGATAAGGCCGATGCCTGCGAAGGACAGGCCAAGGAGGCGAATTTGCGCGCGGATAAGGTCAACGAGGAGGTCAGCGAGCTGCAGAAGAAGCTGACCCAGGTCGAGGGTGATCTTGAATCCAACAAGCAAGCTCTGGAGCAGGCAAACAAGGACCTCGAGGAACGCGAGAAGTCTCTGACGAACGTGGGTATATAGAAACTATTTCCTCCAATCCAAAAAAGTCGCGCTATGTCGTTTTTAAGTTCTTTGCCCTTGCTCCAGTTCATCTTGGATGACGTCCAAGCCGCGTTTTTCTCCGAGAAGAATTTATTTTAAGTGTATTATCGAAACAGTAACGCTTTCCATCGTGGATGATGACTCATTGTTGCGGAGTCTTTTTTTAACGGTTTATCAATGGACCGTGAAGCTTTCCGGAATCTGAGGCAGTAAAATGGCTCGGTTGCAGGCTGAATCTGAGGTCGCTGCCCTCAACCGAAAAGTACAACTTATCGAAGAGGACTTGGAGCGATCCGAAGAGCGTCTCAACACCGCCACTGCCAAGCTTGCCGAAGCTTCTCAGGCTGCTGATGAATCCAGCCGGTACGAATAATTAATTACGAGAGTAATCATGAACGGCTGCGATAACGTCGCTGGGTTCGTTTCAGTATGTGCAAAGTATTGGAGAACCGTGCACAGCAAGATGAGGAGAGAATGGACCAGCTGACGAACCAGCTGAAGGAGGCACGTCTTCTTGCTGAAGATGCTGACGGAAAGTCTGATGAAGTATCGCGGAAGCTGGCCTTCGTTGAAGACGAGTTGGAAGTGGCTGAAGATCGAGTCAAGTCTGGTGAAGCGTACGTTTCTTCTTATTTTTAATTAAATGATCCTCTTTTACGCGGAAATTAATGATACGAAGGTTCATGCGCTGATTTTACAGCAAGATCATGGAATTGGAAGAAGAGTTGAAGGTCGTTGGTAACAGCTTGAAATCTTTGGAAGTATCCGAGGAAAAGGTGAAGTACTTTTGCAGCTGATACTTTGAGATTATCCTTATACGTATTCTTCTTCATTGTTTGAAATTGTTCGATCAGGCCAACCAAAGAGTCGAAGAATTCAAGCGCCAACTCAAAACTTTGACGGTGAAACTGAAGGAAGCCGAAGCCCGTGCTGAATTCGCTGAGAAAACTGTCAAGAAGCTCCAGAAGGAGGTTGACAGGCTCGAAGGTGGGTCTGGCGATAATTGCAGCGTTAAAGAATTTATTCGGAATTTTTTAACGCTACTTGGAACAACAGGAAGCGATTTTGATATTCGTATAGTTCCCCGTTGCAAAGTCTGCTATTACTCGATATTTATAGAATATTTTGCATCGAACAGCAGATAGCAGTGACGTAATTTGGCAAAGTGACAGCGGCGCTTTGGTTACTTGACGCTAACAATATGAAATCAAAGTGCCGTGAACGTTTTGTCAACCTTGAAGAACGTCAAAAATATTCTTCTAAATTTTCTCGCCGGAAAATGTTTATTTTTTGACGTAGGTTTTAAAATACCAAAAGATTTCATTACAAATAGGGGAAACTATTTTTTCCTGCTAATCTGAAATTAACCCAACAGATTCACGAAGTAAGTATAAATTAATCCTATTCATCGATACACCTTTTTTTTGGACAAATGATACAAAGAAATTCACACTTTAAATCGCTGAGGTAGTATTTTCTTTTGATTAAATGAAAATCGCGATAATGAACGACACTTCAGCGTGGAACACAATTAATTTTCTTTGCAGACGTACTGCACCAGCAGAAGGACAAACGCAAAACGATTTGCGAAGAATTGGACAAGACATTCGCTGAGCTTTCTGGCTACTAAAAAAAAGAACGTCTCACTTACATGCGCTCGAAATTTACTCGTTATCCCTATTACTCAAGTCTTTTCTCTTTTTCTCGTTGTCTTTTTTCTTCTACAGAAAAGAAACTTTCCGCTTTAGCTGTTTTTTCTTTTTGCTGCAATGGCTTCCAAAATTGGACGAACCTTCTCGTAATATTTCGGGCCTCTTTTCTCATCGTTCAACCGAAACTCCCATTATAAAATAATTAAAAGAAAAAAAAATATCACGATATTCTATAACGATTTTCACTGTAAATGAATTAATCGACAATACGTTTCCTATGTTGTACAATTTTCTACTACTTTTCTCGATTGTTCCGTGGATGTGAATTTTTCAAAAACCGTCCGATTTGGGAGCGCCGTGCTTGAGTCTCCGTGAGAAAGGAATTAATTAGCTTCTTTTTCCATTTACGTTGAGCATTTTCTAATAATATACGTGTACAAGCATCCATCAGCATACGTGGCGTTTTAACAGTATAAAAAAAAGCTTCGCATCTTTATGTGGACCGTCGTACGTCAGGTACTTTTGCCAACCCCTCGCAAAAATGTTTATCTTACCCTCGTGCAAAGGTATATCACACCTCACGATTCTTGCATGCTTCTGTCGTAATAATTAGCCAGCGAAGAAAAGGGCAAGGCGGAATAACACTGTTAAAAAAAATCATACGATGAAGGAAGACTTTCTCGAATTATAATCAGGAAAAGAAACGAAACTACGATTGCTCCTCTCTTTGCGAAATAATGCTTTCTTTAATGTTTGCTTTCACACAATACTGAATGTGCCAAAATGCTTTTTGTGAATCATTTTTTGACAGCACAAACATACTGACGTGTACCTTGAACACCGGACGTTTTTTTTAAGCACGTGTGCTTTTGCTTAGGACAGTTTATGCCGATGGCAATGAATACCACGTGAAATTTTTGCATAGGGATAACAATCTTCCCATAGCGAAACACGATGACATTTACGTTTCCATTAATATCGTGCCCATGGTATTAGGACAACTAGATTAAGTAGCGACGATATGCATTGGTTTGGTGAATATTTTAATAAACAATTTCTACGTTCACCAGAAATAAAAAAAAGTAGCAAATATTCAGAATACGTTGAGCGCTGATTCCATTTCGCCTACTTTGTTATTTTTATCGATTGAAAACTTTTCCCATTTGAATTTCACTTTTATTTTAATATGGAACATATTAGCAAGCTGGAGAATATTATCATTGAAAAATGATAGGAAAATTCAATGTTTTTTGAAACACTGGACAACGGTAATCCCAGGGCAATCAGTGTGTTAGAAGTCATTTATCAAACCGATGCATAAACTCGAGTAGAAAACAGTAGAAGCAATGGTTAAAAGTGTCAACTGTACTTATTAGAAGATCAATTGGTAGCACTTACAGTCGACAGAGTAAAAGTGTTGTTCTGCAGGAGCAGCGAAAGTGAATGCACACCTTCAACTTTTCCAGATGAACTGGGCATCAACAAGGACAGATACAAGTCTCTCGCCGACGAAATGGATTCTACGTTCGCCGAATTGGCTGGATACTAAGTTACTATACCCTCTCTTATGCTTCACTTAAAAATAACTATGTCGTACACGGAGAAGGATCTTTAGTATTTGCATAAGGGACGTTCGAATTCGATGCTTCGTTGGGCAATCGGTGAATGAAGCATGGGATAATGTTACATCGAGGATTCGACGGTGTTTCATAAAATCGCACGTCGTTACACATCGACGAGAATGGTCATTGTATGGAGATCGTAAGAAATTTTACTCTGTTACACTGTTATACAAAATATTACACGAGACTCAATAAACGGCTGTAATGTGGCACGCGTTATTTATTACACGAAGATTTCTGATGGATTTCACGTCAGGAATCACGCGTTTCACGTTCTCGCGACATTTTATTATCACACACGACTGATTCGAGTGATACACAAAGTTGGTAAGTACACGAAATTCTGTTGATCCTGGTTATTGTTGAATTGGAATTGAAAATACGAAGACATAAATGTTAAGAGGTTGAAATAGACGGGTGTTTTGGAATTTGGGTTGTTTCTTTTTCTTACTTTAGACCAGGAACGTACACCTTTTAAGTTAAATAATATCGTGATATATTTTTAGAGGCACAATTATATAAGATGTTTATTAGTCACTAACATATTTAATAAATGTACAGAGAACGTGACGTGTTCATCGAATGGCATATAAATCCAGCAATGCTGCCTTGTACTATATTCTCGAAAGTTACGATTAATTAGATCTTTACATTCTAATTATCATCCTCATTACCTAATATTTACATACGATATCCATTGGAAATATCTCTATCTTGCGTACTTGTGCATACATTATCTTTATACAATGTTACTCATTATCTTGACTTTCCTCGAGAAATCGTAACAATAATTACGCAAAAGTATACGTACAATTAAATATTATTCCTGTGAGGTTTGGTATTAATTAAAACACAAAGACGTAACAAAGGAAATGTACACTAAATGTACGTACGTAACTATTAAACACGAATAGTACAACGAAAATAGCACGATCGGATTACAAATATTTGCGCCGGTAATTATGACAGTGGTCTAAATTATTATTTAACCCTTTGGATTTGAAGTTTTTATTCTTCGTTTCAAGATATTTAGAATTACAATAAGACAAGCTATCAATTCCGTTAAACGGCTCAATTCTTTGTCGTCTCTACAAAGTAGTTCCACCATATTGTAATGCACATTGGTGCAACGTAAATTAAATGATAGTTTCATTTTCCTGATTCCTTCAATTAGACCATTTTCATAATCATGGACACTTTTAACATACGCAGATCTACATACGCACACATACATACACATACGCGCGAGTGCATACAAATTTTAACGATTTTCTTGTTCTCTAATTATTATCTACGATGGAGATATCTCGTTTGAAATTCTGTCGGCACGATATATTACTTCGTGGTTTCATTTTCCTTTTGGGAATCAACGACACCTTAAGGGGAATTTCGCGGTTTCACTTTTCGATAGGCCATTCGAGCGCTTCTTGAAAATCCTTCAAGACGATAAAGTACGATAAAAAAGTCGTTTATTCAAAATGACGCTTATCTATCTCGGACTGACGTATAAAATCTTCGATCTACCCGATTAAGAAAAATTGCCAATGCTATCTCAAAGAACACCCAATTCGAAACAGTGGGATGGGGAAAGAACTGTTAAAATTGTATATCAAAAATAACACTGCGCGAGCTTCGATCGGAACGTTTAATGCCAATTACGTTGAGTAATTGCTATGCCTATTGTTCCGTCGATACTATTAATGCCCTTGTTTCGATGAAACACTTTCGGAATACGCTACTACGCCAACTTCACCGTTATATTTTCAAGAAAGTGATCGGACATCGAAATAATTCCAAGCAAAAGTACGAAACGAGGAGAAACCGGTGTCGTTTAATGACACACTTCTTTCTCGGAGATTAATGCATAAATTCGATCCGTTCGAAGGATCGAGATTCGGATATCATTTGATGATTGCAGCTGCAAAAGAACGGATTATATTATAATTATAATAATGCATCGTTCGAACGCGATGTCGAGCACTCCGTATGCAACTCGTTGTACCTCGTTAACATTAATATCCATAAAAAATTTCGTACTACTTATTCAGGGCACTGTTTCTTCTAATAATAAATAACACACTGTAAATTTATACACACTATCTTAATATTTATGTAATATACAATTTCCATTATCTAAATAACATTATCAAAAACATTAGACTATTTGGTGTATCAATTGCACATAACATCATGATCGTTCTATGACATTGTAGAACTGCAATTGTGAAACAGACAAACACGTACCGTAGAAAATTCCGACGATACTTTTAAAAGCGTATCACCTGCGCGCCATTAATAAAGTAAAACGAAAAGAAAAAGTCAATGTTGGAATTTACTTTGGAAATGAAAAGAAAAAAGAAATATAAAAAGCGCGGCACGCGTGTGGCACACGATTGCAGGAAATTAATGTGATCATTAATGCGACTGCAACTTCCGGAAAAAGAGGAACTAAAGAATCAACATGAACCGTCTGTAAAAGAAACTCGACGTATTTCTTCCGTTTGATTAGACGTAATCGCGATATTATCGTCGACGAATGATCGAGAGAAATGACCGTAAAAAGTTTTCATTTTTATTATGTGCCAATGTCGCGTAATAATCCCCTTTGGATATTATAATACAGTTTTCTAGTCGTATAAAGTACTCTGTACAAGTGAGTAAACGCTGCTTCAAAGTGCCTTTTTGTTTTCGTGCCATGTTAAACACTTATGCGACCGATCGAGGAATATATAATACAAAATACGTCAATGGGCAATAACAAATATAAATTATCAAATGATCACTTTGTGTGTCCTTATATTAGTACGATGTATATGAAAATATCAATAAATATATGATGATCTCAGTTCAAGGAGCTGAACGTACGTTAGACAACTTCTCGCGAGATATCAAGAATATATCTATATTACAAGGCAAAGTGATGCAGAATTTCTTTTTTCTTGTATGTAAATTGATTTCTCATTTACCATCGTAGTCAAACATAATCGTTATATTTATAATATTACGAAACCAATATTTTTACGTCTACATAATGTGAATAAATGCATTGTAGACCATTCTTCGAGTACCCCAGAAAAACGCTAGAAATCCTATTTTACATAGTTTTACAATGTACAATTGCATTCTACCATTTTGGGCAGATACGTCTTCCTCTTTCTTTTTTCAAACTTTATTTACACAAGTGAGAATAGAGATGTAGTATTAATTGGCTAAAAAGTGTATAAATTCTGGCTAAATAGATCGAAAATGTTAATCATACTCTGATTAAGATGGAAAGAAAAAAAAAAAGTAATAGATTCAACATCGAGTGTAATAACAAGTTTCGTTTTACATGCATATCCTATGCATTTCTTTAAAAATATCCTATGAATCGTTTGATTAAAGCGTCTTAACATTTGACTACGTTTCTGGGACTGATATCCTTTCGGTCTTAAGGCTACGAGATTTCTCAAAATCCTATAGGAAACAGATTTGAAGCAGAAATAAGTCTAACGAAAAGTGCTACGATGCAGCAGATAGAACAGCTTCCCCGTTTCATCGAGGAATGGTCTATCCGACATTCTTCTGGGGTGTCATATATTACTTTATATTAAAGTGAAAGAATCTCTTATAAGCTCAAGTGACTTAATGACTTATACATAAGAACAATAATATGTAGTAAAGGATGTCATGCTTTAAGCTACAAACGGTCACGATGCAGAAAAGAACTGCTGAAGACGCTGCACCGTTCTACGATCCAGAGCGCACAAATCAAAGTCGAATGTCTTCTTAGTTATCTCGTATTGACCAGTCTCGGCAATTACCTGAACGACTCTCTGCAACTCCTGATTATCCTGCAAGGTCATTATCTTTTGTTGCAAATCCTTCAACTGTGATACGTAGTCTTCCGAAAACACTGGCGGTTCGCCTATATCCGAATCGACTAAAGTACTGTTCGTAGAGTCGGGCGCTACTTGTTCCGCCTCAGTCTTGATACTCTTCTTTTCGACCATTGACTCATTGACATTGCGATCATCTTTGTCCTTCGCAACATGAACGACCTCCTGATCAACAACGACTGGCGACTGACTCGATGAAACTGGCTCCAGAGGGGGTGTCGTAGAATGACCCCTGTCCTTTTCTCTTTTAATGTTATGCTCTTCGTCCCCTTTACTCTCGCTCCTTCGTTTCCTTTTACGACTTTCCCTCTCGTCCCCTTTGCTGCCTTTTGGTTTATCCTTTCTACTTCGATCTAACTTTTCTTTTTTCACGATGGCCGGCATTATCGGCGACAATGGTTTCTCCAATTCGGCAGGTAACGTTGGTACCGTCAAGTTTTCGGTTTCCTTTTTGATCGGAGGTATCAGCTTCGGTTCGGAAAAGGAATCATCGTCTACCGATTGGGCGGAATCGCTATTGTCTCTCTCTGTTATTTCGGCTAGAAGAGTCGAAAGGGGATTCGTCGGTGCGTTGGGCACGTTATTTTGCTTCTCGACCGATACCTTCGACCTCTCGCGTTTCTCCTTCCGTTCCCGCTCTTTGCTGCTGTCTCTCTTGTCCTTTTTATCCCGCTTTTTGTGCTTGTACTTTTGCCTATCCTTGTCGCTCTTCCCATCTTTCGGTTTGTCCGATTTTTCCGTCTTCTCGGGCTTCTCTACCTTCACTAATTTCTCATCCTTTGGTTTCTCACCCTCCTTCGGAGGCTTTGGCGATTTTCTACCATCTTTCGTCGATTTGTACTCTTGACTTTTCTCTTTATCAGACTTTTCGGGTTTCTCGGGCTTGTCGCTTTTCTTTTCGGGCAATTTTGGTACCTCTTTTACAGCCGATCGTTCACCTTCCTTGTACTTGTCTTTTCTCTCTTTATCTCTTTCTTCTTTGTGTTTCCTCTTGTCCTTTCGTTTCTCACTTTTAGACGAATCCGAAGTATTTTTAGTAGGATCTTTCAACTTGTCTCTCTCCTTCTCCTTCTTTTTCTCCGGCACGATTTTCTTCACCTCTTTCTCTTTAGACTTCGGAGATGCCGGTCTTTTTGCCGGAGGAATTGGAGAGGGACTAGGCGGTCGTTTTAAGGAAACTGGAGATGGGGGTCTCTTGCTCGAAGGGCTCGAGTGACTCTTACTTCCTGGACTAGATGACCTTTTTGACTTTTCTCTACTTCGATTTCTCTCTTTCGAAACATCGTTCAATTTCTTATCTTTCTTCTCCTCGACTTTTGCTTTCTTACTGTCTTTATGGGGACTGTCCTTGAGTTTCGGGGCCTTATCGATTTTATCCGATTTTTCGACATTTACTACAGGCTTGGGTAATGAGGATTTTTCTGGTTGTACAGGTTTCTTGTTGTCTTGGGAGACTTTTGTCGTCTTCAATGGCGTCCCGAATAATTCAGCGAAAACATTCGATGTTTTGGATTCTACTACTTTATGCTTTTTTATCTCACTGCCACTTAATTTTGGTTTACCTACCATAGTTGGAGTCTTACTTTCAATTTTTTCGGCCGAAGTTTCTGAACTGGATACAACAACCTGTAGAATGAAACGAAATGTTTGTTATTAAAAAGATCGAAATATATCGAAAAAAAATTCGATTGATAATTAATAGCTATGAAATTCATACTTACAGCACCACCCTTTAATAATTTTCTCTTAAATTCATCCGATGGATTACTAATTATTTCACTGTGCTGTCTAACATTATTAATAGCTGGACCACATGATTGCAACTGAAGGTCATATAAAATTTGAAACCTTTTTGGTTCATCCTTATTCCTTAGGTAAACATAAATAGGAAGTACAAAACCAGCATAACCAGTTTCTTTCACTACATACGGGGGCTCTTTTACCACCCTTTTTGGCTTAGGGAATGTTTTATGTAAATGAAAAACCACTGAAATTAAAATTAAATGACATTAATAATAATATCCATAGATCTACCTAAAGATATTTAATATAAACTACTTATATTAAATATAGAACTGGGTAAATATATTCCACAAATATTACTAGTACCTTTCTCAATGTAATGCTGTATATCTGCATTGTCAACACCCCGTATAAATACCTCCCAATCATGGGTATAACCTTCAGGAGTAGTATGTGTGCGTACAGCTGATGCGTGCCCACATTCTAAAGTAATACGAATTGCCATTCTCTGGTATAAAAATTTTTGAATGCCTTTTCTCCAAAGAAAACAGGGAGTTAATTCCAGAAGTATTCGCTGGAATCCATTACATTTTTATTTATCTCTATAGAAGTGACTGAAAGCACTGGTATGCCCTTTACTCTCAGATTCTTTGAGTAGCATTTATAATGCTGAAAACCATTATCCAGCAACTTATGCTAGATGTATATGTAATGACAGGACTTCTTTCCTAATTTTCGTGCTCCCAAGATACTGGCACATAATTTTGTTACACTTGTTTTGTATGAAAGTGTTGACCACCTCATTAGAAAATTATGTTGCGTCGAATGACGATTATGCTGGAGGCACGTTGCCCCGTTAAACTCAAACTAATTCTACGATTTCCTCTGAGCTAAATCTGATTCGATTATCAACAGGTAAACTGTACACCAACGAGAACTAGTCGCCATAGTCGTTATTCCACAGAGTGGGACTAAAAAAAAAAATTTACACTGCCACCTACTGGCAAATACTAGTTTGTTAGTGGAAAACTATAGCACCAATACAAATGTCTGTACTACGGTAATTTTGTCCAATCATATATCACATTGATGATACATTGTTTATTATTAGAACAGCGAGTTCTAGCATCGTTTGTCATTGTTTATTAGCTGACATTCTATATGTACATGAAACACTATGCTCTGACTTAGCTACTGTGCCATCAAGATAATGTATTAAGCAGGGTTCATATGCTTGCAAACAGTGAAATTTTCTACCAGAAATACTCCACTGAAATTGCATTTGTGTGTTGGAATCAATAGATAAACTAATATGAAATAACTGACTGATATAAACAGTGGTGTAAATGTGTCTAAATGTTTCCTTAAGTATGATAACTTGGTAATTTGATGCCAGCTAAAGATTTGTAAAAACACTGCAAATATATTTACTGTAAATGTAACCTGCAAAATTGTTATTAACATATTTATTGACATACGAGTGTTGTGAACAATGTTATCAACAATTGTGAAGGAACATCAAAGCAAGCAGGCAGCAAGAAAAGAAAGGCAAGGTAAGTGAATGATATTTTTGCTGGCATGAGTCACTCAATTATCTGTATAACATTAATCATAATGTTTATTTAACAGAACAAAAGCGAAAAGAGGCTGTTCAGGCTGCAAGTAACTTGACTCAAGCATTGGTTGATCATCTAAATGTAGGGTAAGTGATGTTGCTTTAGATAGAGCTCATTAAATATTCTGACAGCTGACATTTTGCAATTCAGTGTTGCTCAGGCATACTTAAATCAGAAAAAATTAGATGCTGAGGCAAAACAGTTGCAACATAGTGCAACTAATTTTGCCAAGCAGACACAATCCTGGTTGAACTTGGTAGAATCTTTCTCAAGTGCTTTGAAAGAAATTGGTGATGCTGAAAATTGGGCACGTAGCATAGAAGGGGATATGAGGACAATAGCTACTGCCCTGGAATATTCTTACAAAGGTAAACATCATTTTATTTCATTGTAAGCCCATTAACATATGTTCCAATCATTTTAGCTACTCAAGAAACTCAAGGAAGCAGTGTTGGTTGATGGCATGCAGATTTGAAAGAAATCTAATTATAATATTATTCCAAATCGTTGTAAAAGTTGATGTATTATGTTTATATAAAATTTTAATGTAATAAAAATATGTTTTACTACGTTTCTTGCTACTTGTATTAAATATAACATTGACACAGTAAGTGTTATTACTGTGGTATAGTGATTAAAAGATGGATGCCGAAGTCCCATAGGTTCAGTGTTACCAATCCCCATATAATACCCACACCAAGTTATGTAGGTCGAAGTGAGATATATCAGCAAAGTATCAACCATGGCTGCCGGCCCAATAGCCGAACGTAATCAAGGTAAGTATTTGTTAAAAATGACTTATTATTAAATTCTGGCATCTATTTTTTCATAAAATATATAATACAAAAATTTATGGGGGTCCTTATCACCCCCAAAAATTCCTATTTGAAAGCAAAAAGTGAGGTTATGTGTACACAAACATTAACTGCGTATATATCTTACATTTTAGAATATTACATACTAATTTTTTTATTCTAACAAAATTCTTATTGCAGATGCGACGATATACGTCGGAGGGTTGGATGACAAAGTGACAGAATCCCTTATGTGGGAACTATTTGTTCAGTCAGGTCCAGTTGGTGAGGGATAAATGTTCTATTTGACTTAATTTAAGTAAAATTAGTAATATTCACCGACATTTTTTCTAATACATCGAATTTTCTTTTAGTTAACGTCCATATGCCAAAGGACAGAGTGACTCAGATGCATCAGGGTTATGGATTTGTTGAATTTATGGGGGAAGAAGATGCAGACTATGCTATCAAGATAATGAACATGATAAAACTCTATGGAAAACCCATCAGAGTGAACAAAGCAAGTGCACATCAAAAGAATTTAGATGTAGGAGCTAATATATTTATAGGAAACCTAGATCCAGAAGTAGATGAAAAACTACTCTATGATACATTCAGTGCATTTGGTGTCATTCTGCAAACTCCAAAGGTAATGCAGTTTTTAAGCAACATAACTAATTTTCCAGTCGTTTATATTCCGCCTACAGCAATACATTTATATTTTAGATAATGCGAGATCCAGAGACAGGAAACTCAAAGGGTTTCGCGTTCATAAATTTCGCTTCTTTCGACGCGTCCGATGCGAGCATAGAAGCTATGAACGGTCAATATCTATGTAACAGGCCTATCTCCGTTTCGTACGCGTTTAAACGCGATGCGAAGGGAGAAAGGCACGGCAGTGCAGCGGAAAGACTTTTAGCGGCGCAGAATCCGCTAAGTCAAGCCGACAGACCGCATCAGTTGTTCGCCGATGCGCCGCCGCTGGCACCACCTCCGATTCCTAATTCGAACAGTGCTGCTCATCAGCCATCTCATCATCCTCAGCATCACGTGATGCATCATGGAATGGTGGTTCCACCTCCTCCTCCACCTTCGACCCCGGGTCCTCCGATGGGTCATCCCCCTCCTCCTCCGGTTCCGCCACCACCTTCGAGCGGTTTCCCTCCGTCGAGCATTCCTCCCCCGCCGTTACCTCCGATGTCGATGGCAGCTCATCCTCCTTTGCCTCCTGGCATGCCTCCTCCGCTACCTCCTATGCCGGTTTCTTCTTCTCAGGGGCAACAGAATGCCCCGAGAATGATGGCACCACCTCCGCCTCATTGGGGTGTCGGTGGACCACCTCAGGGTCAATTTCCTCCACCTCCACCACCCTCGTCGACCGGTGGTGCGCCACCTCCACAGTTTGGACAATTTCAACCTCCTCCACCGCGACCACCACCTGGTTGGAGGCATCCACCTCCACCTCCAGTGTCGCAAGGTGGACCCCCACCACCACCTCCACCCCAGTTTCGACCACCTTTCCCACCAAGAGGTCCTCCTCCTCCACCGCCGCCTCACGATACAAATCAATATTAATTTTAAATACTACTTGGTTCTACAGTTTCTTATCCTCGTCCCTCGACTGCATTTAAAAATGTTACGCTACAGGAACCTCGATCGTTTTCGTGATGTACACGACAATCGACGGTGTTCGACGTTGTACAAAAATATATTTTACACCGTAACTTTTTGAAATATATCTATAAGTCGTAAAGGACGATTGTGTTAACCCAGTCACCCTTGAAAAATGGATAAAGTTGTCGGGAGTTGAGGCTCTTCCCATCGAGTTTCGCGTTCCGGCTGACAATCTAATTCCGAAAGTTTCAAACTCGGTCATTTATTATATCGATCTGTGCCGGCACGTGAATAAGGACATGACGGGCTCGTTCTATCGATTATTTCGAGCCTGTCCGGCGGAGTCAATGATAACGTCGTAGGGACAAATGAGTGGCAAAACAGTTGTCCTCGGCTGAGCCGCCGCGTCAGTTTGGAACGTTCCGCGTCGATTTGCGAGGGAAAAGCCGACGACGAAAAATAAAGAATCGGACGAACGATGATCGCGTTCTGCGATTTTACCGCGTGTCACCACCCTGGTAAGTAAGGGGAACAGGTGTCTGGAGCGGTAAATTAAGTGGCGCCGACGGCGCTATGCATTCCGAAAATAACGCGATTTTTTTAGATCATTCCTGACCCGAAGGAGTCCCATCGATTCGTCCGATTCTCTTATCCGCCTTGTTCGTTGGTTTTCAAAAGATACCTCGAGCCTTTTTTTTCAACTAAGCGCAATAAGTATGCGCTCACAGTGACATGGCTCGATTATATTACGAGTGTAACGCGGATCTAAGAAATAGCACGGATAACAACGAGACTCTCAAGCCTTACGCTTGCACACCGGACAAGTATTGCTTGTATTGTTGCTGCAATTCGCAGTGTTGCCTCTTGGTGCAAAAACGGCCACCACGGCATCTCTGGGAGGCCTGGTACTTTTGGCTGGGCATTGCTTTACTCGCTGTTTTTATCATATCTTCGGTGAGTGTTAGTGATACTTGGAATTTTGAAATCCCATCGAAATTATATTTGACTCGCGTTACAGTAAGTATTAAGCTATTTAAAAGAGATATATAATTCTTCGTTACATGTCCTTTCGAATTATCCACTTACTTTCCAATAGTTAGCATTTACTGTACGATTGTAGTTCGTTAGCAACGAAATAGTAGTTTTTAGTTGCTTAACACACGACAATTCTCCAAGTGAACTTTCGATTGGTTTTGAAACTAGGTGAGCAGCTATATAGTCAGTAATTACAGACATAACGTTCAAGGTGTGCCATTACGACACAACACGCATGTCAGTAGCAACAGACGAAACGATCGCGCCAATCGTCCAGGAAATAATCAGAACGAGATATCGATAAGTATAATTCCCACCTCGGGATTATTGCCATCGCATAGAAAAATGTTTGTGATTGCCTCGCAACCGACTATCACCCATATGAGTAAGTACCGTGTTACGTCACACTTGGGAAAGTAACTCGCGAAATTTCCTACCTGCGATTTGCACGAGAGATATCGTTCGGTTGTAACATCGACTCGATTATCGTTTATTCTCGTATTTCTTGCCGTTTCATCGATACAAGAAAGAACCGGTAATCGAGTTGGACTTAATCGAGGACGGAATTCAAAACCAGCAATCCCATCGATTTGTTACAGCTCCCGTGGTTGCGTGAAGTCCGACATTCTGGTAAAACGATAATGTCGACGGGAGGAAATGGCAAAAGGGATTCGAGGATCATCGTTTGGCATTTTCCGCGGTAATATCTTTTACGAGGCAGTGGCTTATTTCGCAAGGTTGCATCGGTGAGAACGTCGTGCTCGCGCCATTACATCGGAGGGTACACTTACGATAAATGCGTCTTTTTACTTCACCCCCCAGATATAATAACCGACGATGGTTAATGGACTCCGGTTTGCTGTATCCTCGACAAATGGGAAACAATTTTTGCTAGGGTTATAGCACACCTTGCGTCGCTCTTTACAAACCGGATTGACACCGAACCTCCTTTACGACTTAATCGATTAACATCATAGTTGTAGATGATAATCTATTATCAGAGATACAAGTGTTGAGTTTGATTGAAATTACGATAAAAGAGAATTAAGAATTTCGATTCTAACGTTGATAATATTGACACTCAACAGTTTCGATCACCTGGAACTATAATGTTATACAAGATTCGTAACGTGCAGATTAATCTGAGAACATTTGACCTTTTTCCAAGGTTCCAAATTGTAAATCGGGACATCTAAATTTCCTTGACACCTCTTGAATTGAATACTATCGAAGCTAAACGTCCAGTAGAACAGAGGGCTACCATCCCCATTTAGTCAGGATGAACCTACCCTTCAAGAACAATGAAGATCCCAGGAATTTTGGAACATCCATTTACCCAAATATCCTTCAAACTACAAATTGTGAATCCAAAGATTCCAATCTCCGCGACTCCTCTCGAATTTAATATTGGCAAGGCTGAACTTCCAGTAGAACAGAGGGCCACCATCCCCATTCAGTCAAGATGAACTCACCATTCAAGAATAATGAAGATCCCAGGAATTTTGGAACATTCATTTACCCAAATATCCTTCGAACTACAAATTGTTAATCCAAAAATCCAAATCTCCGCAATACCTCTTGAATTTAATACTAGCAAGGCTAAACTTCCAGTAGCCCAGAAGGCTACCATCCCCATTTAATGAGGAGGAACCTACCCTTCAAGAATAATGAAGATCCCAGGAATTTTGGAACATCCATTTACCCAAATCTCCTTCAAATTACAAATTGTGAATCCAAAAATCCAAATCTCCGCAACTCCTCTCGAATTTAATATTGGCAAGGCTAAACTTCCAGTAGATCATAGGGCTACCATCCCCATTAAGTCAAGATGAACTCACCATTGAAGAGTAATGAAGATCCGAGGAATTTTGGAACATTCATTTACCCAAATCTCCTTCAAACTACAAATTGTGAATCCACAGATCCTAATCTCCGCGACTCCTCTCGAATTTAATACCACCGAGCCTGAACTTCCTGTAGATCGGAGAGCTACCATTCCCATTCAGCCACGACAAGCTTAACATTCAAGAATAACGAAGATCTAAGGAATTTTAGAACATCCATTTACCCAAATCTCCTTCAAACTACAAATTGTGAATCGAAAGATATAAATCTCCCTGATACCTCTCGAATTTGATGCTCCCGAGTTTAAACTTCCACTGGGATTCGAGCGCTGGCCAAGCAACTCGATCGAAACTCGTTCTCCAGGACTCGAATGGGCGTAACTCCCATTAACAATTAAGAAGACACGGTCGAGCGTGGTCGACGTACCTGGCCAAGTACCAAGAGATCGGAGGCTAATTAAAAAGGACAATCGAGCGAATGCAACCCGAGGCGATGCTCACTCTCTCTCCTTTTCATGGTGTGCACCTCTTTATCTCTCGTTCCCTCCTTATCTACCGGACTCCTCGTCTTCCCTTTTCGTCTTTACTCGCTCTTACCACTTCCCTCTTTCGAGATCGATGCAACGATAGAGGTTAATCGCGGTAATCTTCGTGGAAGAGAGGAATCGAGAAGAGTTCTCTCTTTCTCTCCGTCTCTTTCTCTCACCGACGAACGAGACGAGCTCCTTGGCGCATGCTTTTTTGATAATAAAATCGAGATGCTCGCGCGCGACTCCAAGCATGGGCAAGATTCGCGTGGATGTTTCAAGAGGAATTTGCGTATCTACGTGAATTTCACGCGCGCTTCGAGTTTCCGATTAAACAAAAAATCACTTTAGGCTGTGAGATTGTCAATTTCAAAAGTTTCTTCATGCGTTAATATAGGAGCGTAGAGATAGCCGAAGCGTTGAAGTGTTTTGAGTATGAGGAATAAGCTGAATCTACTTGCTGCGATGTTTTTACACGCCAAGTTTCGAAGAACACTCGCCCGTACGATATTATTGGTATTATCGCAAGAGGTTCAATTAATATGCATCGAAAAAGAGTCCATGCACGTTTGACATTTCGCACTGGTGTGTTTGTAATTAGCTGCGTAGGCCAGGAATGAAAAACACGGTTTCATTAACATAAGATTCGCCGTGTAGTCGCGTAAAGTCGCGACAGATAAAAAGATTCTGTAAATAAAATGTCTTGATACAAGTTATATTTAACATCGACGACCTGCTCAATAACGGTGCAACCACGTCCCGCGATTCTACAGATTCCCAAGATTCAGGAAAACCCATAGCGTGAAGTCTGAAAGACGAGCAACCTAGAAACTTTGCTTCTCACAATGCACTCTGGTAGATTCAATTAAAATTAATTATCTCGCCATTCCGCACCAAAAGAAAAGTTTCTCTGAACGAGTATCTCAACTTTCAAGAATCATCCGTCCGCGCGGATATCGCGAATCGAAAGAAAAGCGCGAGCATCGAAAAGTCCTGTTGCAGTGATCGATGATAGGACGTATATCGGTGGAATTTAAATTGCGCACACGATCTTTCTTTCTCCACCCTCCCGGACGATCGGGCTATTAGAATGATCGACTAAATATCCGAGATACATTTCAATAAATTACCAACGTGAAAGAAATCCTTGTGCTCCCTGTGAATCTTTTTACGTCGAGCCACTCGATCCGCTGGTGCAACAAGAAGCACCAGACTGCCGGCGACCTCGTTCGACTGTAACGAAGTGTCATTCCGATAACCCAGGCCAGCTTTTAACTGTCGCTCGACGGATGACGATAAAGAAATGTGCAAGCAGTGTGGCTCTGCTTAATGTTGCATGCACAGGAAACCAGCCGAGGAATTAAATGCTCGTCTGGCTGACCGAGGATGCCGGGGGTGACTCTGCGAGATTTACTCTGCCGAAGATGAGTCAATGGAAAAGTGGCGAGCAAAAAATCCTCCATATGTTATTAACTCTTTATGAAGAATCGTTTGATCCGCTCTGGGTATTAGATCGAGGAATTTTCTTTTTTCCCGGTCTCCTCGCCTCTGTCGGACATTCATCAAGAGAATCGAGAACTATTAGGACGCGCCATTGCCGAAGAGAACTTCCGAGTCATTAATTTTTTTTCTTCGTCCGCGATCGCATAATTAAACACGCGGCGTACGTTCGCATCGCTTTGACTCTCTGGCGTTTACTTTCTCTGGAATAGTTCCTGGTCTCTGCTCGTGTTAACACTATTCCTACCGACACTTCACGTATACCTTTTCCTACCGCAAATGGTGAATTTGTCAAATGATCATTTTTTCCCAGAAAATGAACAGTAAAAAAAGAAGTGAATACTGAAAAATGTATTATAATGTGAATGCATTACACGTATAGTTGAGGAAAAGTCGTGAAGTTTAAAGGCGATTCAATTACGTTGTGTATAGGAAATTCTAATCGAAATTTTAAAAACGGTCATTTCACCGGTCGTGGTAGGAATAGTGTTAATTAGAACAGCAATTATAACTTGCACGATATGCCGAGGAGACGGAGAACGAGAGATTTTCCGCATGTGTCATATTCGAGGATCGGTTACATCTGTATCGTTGGAAATATATTCCTGGAGCGTGTAAACGCACGTACGTTTCTCGCGTTATTGTTTCAAATAAATCGGTCAGCTTTGGCGAATTTACGATTACAACGAAGCCGTCTGAAAAAGTGGCCGAAGATCTTTAAGAGCGGTCCGATAAATTCTTCTCGTTGACGCAACGTTCGTCAAGGTCCGATGAGATACGGAAGATCGAGGATACAAGGGAGGAAATAAATTCGTATAAAATCGATCGTTGATTAAAAGCGATCAATGAACCTTTGCACATATCTTCGGAGAAGCTTTTTGCACTGTTTTGCGATCGGTGGGATTCAAAGGCTTCTCTCAGCATCTGGAAGTCGTCGGTGAAACGCATCTCGCGAAACGAGGGTGTGTTCGTATGCCGTGTTATTGTTCCAATAAATCGGTCGGCTTTAGAAGATTCCCCGGATCCCAGGGGAGACGCAAAAAGACCGGCAGAAGCTACCGAAAACGCGAATAAATAGCGGACATGAAAAAGGGTGGCAGAAATTATGTCGAGAGGCGGGAAGAAAATGTCAGATGGAAAGAAGAAAAGAAAGAGACATCTCGGAGGCGACAAGACAGGAAAAAGAAGAAGAATACCGTCTCGATACTTCTCTCCGGATGTTATTTCAAACTGAAATCCGGAGAGATGATTTTACGATAAATCATGCTTTTAACGGTGAAAAAAAAGACACTCGGATATGCTTGAAAACATCGTCTGCGGGATATCTATCGACGGAAATATTTATCCTTGAATTTTCCGTCGAAGGACCAACCGATCTTTCGACGGCGCGCGACAGGAGGACAATCGGACCGAAAAGAATTGGTGGAAGAGCAGGCCCATTATTTGTCGCCAATGCGACGATGCTATGCGGCTGGAATAATGTCGTTGATGACGGAATTAAAATAGATGTAGAAGTAAATTCGTGAGGTGGGACCAGGAGCAGAAGAGAGAAGTGGAAACCGAGCGTGTCTGAGAGACGAGTATCAGACGGGAAAGAGAAGGACGCGTTCCTCTCTTTTAGTGGGAGGTACTAAAATTAGAGAAGCCCACGCGGCTAAACAGTTTCTTCGTCGAGCTTCCTTCGGACATTTTCAAATAGTCCTTTACGCCGATAACAGGCCGCGGTTTTGCGACGTTTCGCTGTCACCCGAAATTCAACGTCCACCTTGACTCGGTTGCTTCGAGTGTCTTTCTGAAGAAACCTCCTAGCATCTTTAATTTCACAGTCCGCCTGACTTCCAGCAAGTTTCTTTCTTTAATCCTCGATCCATCAAGCTAGACAATTGTCTAGGATTACCATTGGTACCACAGTTGTCGATCAATCCACGACTATGATCATTCTACGATCTTAACGTCCAATTCGTCGAGGAACAACGATTGTCTTATCCCTAACTCAACAAGTCAAGTGTCAAAAATCCATCCTGGCAATCTGGTTATCCTCATCGACATACTGCATCCCGGTGCGAACTGGTTTCACAAGGAGATAATACGCAATCCTGTCTTCTGCGTTCACCTCGAACAACCGAAGAGATAAAGGGTCGAGTGCCATCGCTCGTTCGTGTCAATCTTCTCCTTCCCAATCTACCGATCGTCATGATTGCATCCATTTTCCACGGCCTTCTCAAGTGCTTTTTCAAAGTCTTCCTTTGGCATTGACACTTCTTCGTGATTCCCGTTGTGCAACGTTTTCAAGTGGACCTTCAGGATGCTTCTTCGTCGGTCGATACTCGAATCGCCAACCTTTGGACGTTTCTTTGTGTTGGCTTTGGTATCTTTGGCGACCAGCGTGGAACGTGTCGCAGGTGAGTCGGACGATTCGATTCGATGTGGTGAACGGAAGCAATCGATTTTTTATTCGACGTAATTAACGCGTCAACGATGCAATGACGGGAGTATCGTTGCACTGATTCGATGTGTTCGCTTTTAATCGAACGAACGATGCGAGATGCTCGACACGAGAGATGGAAACGTGTTTGGAGCGGAAAAATAGGAGATTTGTCGTTTCGCAGGGAGGAAATGCGTGTGCACCAGCAAAGCCTGCAAGGAAGCTGGAGTGGAGATGTGCAAAACGAAGTTTTCTTGTTATACCGAGTTGATTCTGACGGACGGTCAGGAATTTGGGGAGAATTCCATGACCAGAGGATGCACTGAGTTCGTATACCAGATTTTCTATGCGTTTGCAAGTGGCTCTCTGCTTTCAAAGTTCCGTGATCCGAAATGACATATTTAATTTGAATAAAAAAAAAGAAATGAGTGATAGAACTCTTGTCAAATCGTTCGCAATGATAAAATAGTGCTTGAAGAACATTAGACGATATTTGGCGAACTGTCGAGAAACTACGATGAGAATTTTCGCATCAATAAGCCAGCCTTTGACCTCTAACCTTTTCCGCTTGCCGAACAATAAATTTGAGCGAAACGACACGACGCGAAAACGATTTAATTCCTGGGATGTTAGGAGGATTGACGTCTTGCTATAAATTCATGAACATGCTATGTTAAACAGATAACCTTGAGGAGATAATCCATTCGAAAGGTTTTCACGAATTCTTTCTAGTCTTGTTAAGAAGAAACGACAGAATTAAACTGCCGTAATACGTGTCTTCGTCTCAGACCTTGAATTCGAAGCGATTTGATTATACAAATCGATCCAAACGCTTTCTCTGAAAACATCTCTGATATTTTAACGACAGCTTGATCTTATCACGGGATAATTGAATTCAATCGATTACAAGGATTCAATAATTCTTATTCCTACAACTTGTAGTTATCAAAACTAAACAAACCCACTAAAAGAAGACATAGCTATCGGTGTCTCACGTAGAAAAATGTCAATAAGGCTCTTGATATTTGCGTCAAATTAATCTCTAATCACGTTGTTTCACCGATCACAATGTAACGTAAGTTCAATACGCGAGGAATATTGAAATCTCATGCTATGATACGTGCGAAACGGCTATTTAAATCCTGGTTATCACCGGGGTCACGGAACTTTATCAAGGGGAGGCCATTTTATCGGAGTGTTGTGCGTTACCACTTCTCAGGGGAGCCACGCCATTGTTGTGCGAGACAAAGTCCTGGGTCACGAGGTCGAAGTCGACCGACAGCATGGACCGATCGTCGGCTCCCTGGATCCGCATGCCCTGGCCCAGATTGAAATGTTGCGACAGCCACGACTACTGTAACGCCGATGGCCACGTCAACGTCTCCACGTGGATCCGTGAGAAGGAGAAGGCGGATCCCGTGGAAACCACCTTGGATTATGATGGTAAAATCCCATCAATTCTATGGTTCCACTGGGCAAACATATCTGAGGGATAAACGAGTCACTTTGTTCCGTCTGTCCGAAGTAATTCCTATGGCCGTTTCATCTAAGAGCTACATTTTTTGGGGGATTCCGATCCACCAAATGGTACTTAACCGTTTGAGTGCCAAACATCGCAATTGCTCTGCTTCTGTTCAGTACTGAAAATAATTAGTGGCACTTTTTGCATGAACAAGAAAAATAGTTCATTAATATATTCTGGTTACGACAGTATAGGTATAATATGGACAATATCTTTAACTGAGGAACGAAACAACAATATTTACCACTTATATGCAGAAAAACGTTGAAATCTTACTCTGTTGCATTCCTCGATGCAAAACGAAAGAAGCACGATTTCGCTGCTGGCAATTTTCGACCTGGTTTTCGCAAAGACCTCTGGTGCTCAAACGGTTAATGATGGTTCAGGATGAATCTTTCATATATAGTGACATCTTGTGCACTTTTGATGAGAATAATTGGCAAGGACATGTAGATCGGCCGAGTCTGAGTTAGGTCCCGATTAAAAACAGAATAACAGCCGATGATAGAGGGGATGGATATTGATACCAAGCTTTGTTCTGCTCGAAGGCCCTTTAAACGGCGTGTCGTCGGACCGGAAGACAATGGCAGCGATTCAACCAGATCCTGGACCGATCGGTGGAGGTGGAGAATCGTCGGATCAACTTCTTCAGCATCGCATTCGTCCTCTTCACGTAGCAGCTTTGGTTTTGGCGATTGCCGCCCTGATATCGGTTCTCGCCGCTTGCTACGTTATTACAAGGTCTGCAAATTTTTATTCATCCCGCCTCTGCTTACGTTTTCCGCCAGTCGAATTCGCCGGGAGCAGGGATCTCGGTCTTCGCTAATGATTTTTTTATCCTTCATTTACGACGAGAAAAACAACGATCCCGACGGGAAGGTTTTAATAAAGCCTACGTTTTTACGACAGCAAACAGGTTTTCGCAGGAACTTTCGTGCAGGAATTTTTGACGCGATGCCAGAAATATTTTTGATACTGTTTTCTTTCTTTCTTCTTTTCTTCTTTTTTTTGAGAACGTGACGTTAACGGATGACTACATAATTTTTAATCTTTTACATCGATCTTTGTTGTTCCAATGACGCGAGGAGGACAAGATTCTTTCGGTAGCGTGAATCTCAAGCGCGATGTTTAACGTGAAATCGTCGCGACATATCGCCGGGAATTTTTTCAAATTTTTTCCTAATAGTCCGACCGTGATACGCAAGCTTGTAATTGTAATTGCTTGGCATTGCTCGCTGGCAAAGCGGCATGCCAGACTTTTTCTTCGTATCGATTCGTGTGACATGGCATTTTAAATTCACCTACCAAGCAGAAGTCTCGGTTCTCTCTCAACGACGAAAGAACTTTGGCCGACGGTAAATTTTATCGAATCATAAAACGTCTGGAGACCCTTTGCTCTTATTGCACCGCGACTTTTTTCGTCTTCGACGTTCTATCGGACGATTCTTCGAGGTGAAACGACAACAGTCCCACAAAAAGTGCACACTTTTCTGTCAGCACTTTATTGCGAACGTTCCGGTCGTCGATAAGCAAAAGTCGTGTATGAAAAATCTATTAATTCGAACTCACTGACCCGTTAACTGTTGCCATTGGCGCGATTACAAAACCACGACTGTCTTTCCTCGCGAATATCGATGGAGACCACGGTCAATTAAGTACTCACACGTCGAAAATCTGTACTGCGAGTATTAAGAGAGATTATCGGCTTACTCCGATGATTCGGTGCTCGAATAATTACCGGTATTAATACCGCGAACAAAGACTCCTCTCATTGCCGATCCGATAAGCATGGAACACACGACGTGTCTCGACTTGCAATCGATAGTTTCCGATAAACGATCGACCCGAGAGAGGTTATTGAAAGAAACGTTCCAGTCCGATCCAACTACCACTAAAGAATCGATTAATCATTCCCGGAGAAGACGCACCCACCGAGTCATCCGTCTGAATATGGACTCGATAACATCCATGGATCATCGGCTCGCGAACGATCGAAGGAAACTTCTCGCGTTGATTCTGCATGCTCCAAAAATTCTTGCGCACAATTTAAAATCCTCTCGAGTCTATGAATCCTCCAGGGTTGAAGTCATAGTCTGTTCATTCGTCAATTAAAATTTAATCAAGCTTCGTCGAAAATCATGACGATGGTAAATTCCACAGCTTATAACTTTTAGATAAAGCTCTATGTGAGCTATGTTGCCACAATATTTTCTTCTTATTTAGTGCCATAGAATACACTGACAAAGTTTCAACATTAAAATCTGTGCCACCCTGTATAATATGACAGAAGTCCTTCTGCGACTTTTTAGTCCCAACGTCCGAGAAGGCGCCGAGTGCAAAGGGTTAATATTTTTCGCAGGCCCGCTCTCCTTATTATCTTTGCTTTATCCTGCTCCTCTTTCAAGAGCTTCGAATCCAGGGTATCCTGCAGGGACAGTTTGTCGCGTCGCACTAAAAGCCATCCAGCTGGCCTGTTATCAGGCGGCCACTTTCGAGGGATCCTCCGAAAGAGATAGGAAGCCTCGGGGCCCCTCAGGGGCCTGCCCTCTAATCTTCGGCCGCCGAATGGTTAAGTGGGTTTTCGAGTTCGGGAATGTCTCGGTCGCCTGCACCGTGTACACCTTCCTCGACGTGTTGCTTCCTTTCTTCCTTCTTTATCTCGCCTTGGAGCTTGTAGTTTGAGTGCGCGGGGCGCGTTCCTTTCCCGATTTCTTCGTGTTTCACACGCTTCGCCGGATCTTAATGTGGGCGAGTTCCTATCGACGTTGTAATGACGTTGCCTTGTCTCCTGGATAAACGTAGAATGTGTGCGTGCATCCGTGTCGATTGCTCGGAAACCTTCCTTTATCGGGGAGAAGAGCGTATCTAGACTCTGCGACGAAAATAGAGGTGAATTAGGATAAGGGATGTTTGATAAGGGTCGAGCGTAGATTTCGGTGGAAACGCGTTTGTTTCTTTGGGGGACGTTTGTCGAGGGATGATTATTTGTAAGGCGTGAAGACGGTAGATTGAAGAAATGAAGTGTAAGTTGAGAAATTGCAAAAGAGCCGAATTAATTTGCAGGTTTCTAAAGACTAATCCGTACATGCCTGGCAGCGTGGAGTAGAGGAGATCTTCTCGTGCGACTCATTGGGAGTGATTTTGAGGAGATTACACCTTTCCTTCCTGCCGGATTAAAGAAATCAGGTAAATGATATGGACAGATTGAATTTTATTTCTGCGGATATAGATGCAGGGATTTGCGACATCGAGGATTATAAATCCATGGCGATAATCGAGCTTGTAAGTGTTATCAATCTATATCGCTTGTATGGAATATCGTAATATCCGAGTTGAATTTAAATAGGTCTTAAACATGCGTTCGCACACGATCGCGGATACTTTCAGCCTCGATCGTATACCCCTGATCGCCTAACGAACGTAAAATATAAATAGAAGCCGGCCATGCAAGAGATAACTACCGTCGACAGGCCAAACGAGTCCATAGGGGAGAGATTTTTGATAGCGCTCGTGAGCGGCTTTCAATTTTCCTCTAGGAGCATTGGAAAATTATCGGCGGCAGTGGATGCTGCTGATATTACCCATCGTAATCCATTAATCTTAATCGTTCCACGTTAATTTATTACCCGTAACGCCATCCCTCCGTAACGCGAATAGTTTCTAACGACATGCTTGAAATTATTCTATACAAGATCAATGACTTTATCGCGAATACCGTGCTTCTCCTTTTCCTAATAATTGTTCAGTTTACATAATGACAACAGTAGTTTTTCCCTTTGCAATCAAAACGATCTTGCGTTTGTTTAGGATGACGGATGGATCCCGGAGAAAGTACGATGATAAATAATTTCAAGAGTCATCGAGCGCATGACGAGGCTCGCCGAGGGACAGTTTCGAGCAAACAACTCGTTGGAATCTTTTGTTTCGAGGGACGATGACTAACGTTAGCCGGTTATTCGAATTCCGTCCGAACGCCACGAGAACCAGGTGCTTCGGTTGTTTCGTTGTAATTAGTCAACCCTCAGACACACGTCCACACGTACGCGGAGGAACGAAATAACGGAAGAACCGAAGGATGTGCGCAAAGGGAACGAGGATAAAACCCTCGATGGAACCCAAGTACAACACTCACTGTGAAGTCAAGCACTTTATTCTTGACGTGAACATGTTCAGTGACGACTGACAATGAGATGCAAATTTAACGGGTACCAAGGAACTGTCAAAGCCCGGGATACTTTTTGAAGGAGTCGATCTAAGTGTAAGATAATTACGAAGAACTTGTCGGATACGTAATGAAATGCATTCCTGTTTAGTCATCTAACATTTTCTCACGTGCCATTCTACCGCGATTCGCTCGGATCTCAAAGTATGGACATTTTATGAAGAATTGTACGCGCTGTTTTCTACTATAAGACGCAACGAGTACCAAGCTACGTAAGATTTGAAAATACAAGTATTTTTATGGACAAATATCTATTCGCAAGTGCATTCTACGGTTGGTACATTTGCACCAGGATGATCAAGAGGAACAATAGCACCTTCTATTAGGTTTATCGGACGGTGCTTTCCACCGCTGATGATTTCGCTACTCTACGCAGATTCAGTTAGGGTTTTCCTGTGCAAATGGGCCTTTCGAGGCCTGAAAAGGTGTTTTCGCTACTATGAGAGAGACTTGGGCTGTAGTTTGCCTGCGTCAGTGGACGTGGGTCTGTCGGGTTGATGCTTAGCTACATAAAAGATCTCGGATCTCCCTTTGCTCGATCGTCCGACCACCGCGTCCGTTGCACCCGATGAAAATCAATCACCCTGCTAAACATATGGACCCGATTCGGAGGTAGATCCTCCACCTCCTACTCCGTTGTCGAATGACCAAATAACTTCGATAAATATCTCCGGCTTGTCTAACTGGTTCATCCACGAGCCACCAAATAGACTCCCTCGTTTCTTTATCATTTTCTTTGTTCTCTCTTTCAACGAGACAAACTTTGCTGTAGCCTTCCTTTCGTTTTACCCTTGTTTCCGTAGCATTGATTATTGTTAGGCTTCTAAGTTCATTTCTTATTATTTTCTCAGGTTCTTCTTTCAACGATATAAAATGTATTTTAGCTTTTGGTTCGTTCTATCGATACTCGCATTTTATTGATTATTATCACTCTTCGAGGCTCGTTAGGAGACCGTCGAAGAGCGGTTAGAGTATCAATGAAACGAGTACGGCCGGCGCGTTCGTGGATGTCTTCGCTGTTATCTTCCACTTAACACGGAAACGCTTTAAGGTTGCATAAATTACGCGGCTCCGATGCGGGAATACAAATTTCCTCGGCACCGTAAAATTTTTATCGCCCTTCCCGAATAACCTTCGAGATAAGACTCGTTGGTGTCTGCTACGAAGATCCAAGAAACAAGGTTCAAGTTGAACGATGAAAAGAAGCTTTGCTGCAATTGTATCCCGCTGGACCGAGAATTTCGCGAGAATTAATGTCACGAATGTGAAGATGGTCCGAATTGTCGTCGATATAACAAGCATGGAATTCGTAAGAACGGTAATGCACCGTTTCGATAAGAAGTAAGGAAAACTAGAGCCTTGGCGCCACTGAGTTAGAGACTAATTGGCCAACGTCGGACTAAAAATAATCAACGTACCGTCGACTTTAATACCGTTAAACGACAAAGGCGACGATACTCCGAGCGTACGTGCAACGTCTCGCGCTGGAAATCTCCAGAAATACATTTTTCTCTTACGATACCGTGGCAACAGGAACATGAAGCTGGAAGAAAGATTTTTACATAACACGAGCGAAGAGTGAGACTACCATTTCGAATTAAATACCGCGTAAATACAGAGCATGGATGCGAGGCTGCCGGAGCAAAAAGACGTTGGTTAAATCGACGACGGAAAATTATACTGTCTGTGAACGAAATACACGGTCTCCTTCGTGGAATCCACTTAAAGCAACGAATTAACCGAGCGAACTTAATACACGTCCCTTCGTCTGTTACACTCGCGTCGTCGCAACCGGTCTGCCCAGGTGGTGATCTCCGCCTGTCGGCGGCTGATCCGCGCAGAAAGTGAAGAGTTACACGAGAAAAGAGCCATTTGGACGCGTGGATGAATAATGCGAAAGGATTACGTTTTACCATTCTCACTTATCGACAATTTCACCCTTTTCTTCGTACACCACCTACAATCTTCTCATTAGCAATCTTACCGATTCCATCTGATACCATCCACCTTATATTTTATTGTACTCCAAACAATGCCCTCCCCTTCCCCGTGAAAATTGCAATCGGTAGGAATGAAAATCAACCCTGAAATTCTCCATGGGCGTATTTAAAACGCTTTTATTCGCATAGCGGAGAAAGAAGTCGTCCAAGAAGACAACGCACGACAAAGTTAAAAAGGAGACCGTCTGTCAGGAGGAGGGCTGACGATCTACGGCAAAAGCACAAGCTGCCGCTCTCGCACCGTTTCTCTTTCATTTCCTCCCGTTGTCGTCTCCTTCTGACTTTCCGGAACGCACGGAAACGTGTGCGTGCGACGCAGGAAAAGTGTGTGCGTAGTGGAATCGCACAGACGAACTCCGACACGGAAAGAACGTGGCGTCTCTGCCTCGGGGCTCAGGCGCCACTGTTTCTCCTCTTCGTTCCCTCGATTCCCTCTCTGACCGCCCATTTCCCGGCGTCGATCCGCACCACTCAACCTTTTACCAACACACGATCCTATCGGCCTGCCCGCATACTACCTTCTAGTACAGTGCGTGCCATTAACGTAAGTGGCACAAGCCACGTGCACCGATTCCCCCTCGATTTTCTATGGCCGGTCGAAGCATCGGGAGAAACCTCTATCGAGATCGATATCTGACGGATACACGGGACGATGAACTTCTTTGCGTATTTAACAAATTTCTAAAGCCGGAAGTCCGATCGTTCGTTACGGATCCGAGGTCTCTCGTTGGACTTCACCTGGATCTTCATTTGCGTACGGTTCGGTCGCTGTTGAGGTAGCTTTGGATAGAGGCCAATTGCCTTCTTCTTCTATTTTTTTCTACTTTTCAAATGCAACTGACATGGTCAGCTTGCCCAGGATGTTTCTAGGATCTTCAGATGGGCTTTTAACCCCTTGCCGTGCCATTTCTTTTCGGACTGAATCGACAATAAGTCGGAATTAATTGGCAATATTAACCCCTTGCCTTACAATAACGAGTAACACTCGTGGAGCGATAAATGGAATAATCAATTTTGAAGTGTTTGAAAAATTATTAAATTAAAAATATCAGTGGGTCAGGATAAAACAAAATTAACTCTATGCCATTTAACACTAGATTTACCATACCAGTCAAAATGACTGGTACACAATTTTTTCCAAAAATTCTCCAAATTTATATGAGAGTCATAGAATAGATATTCTACGTCCATCTTATAAAACATAAATTGCCGAATCAATCAAGTTCTCCACCTCTTAATTCCCCTTTTTTCAAAATACTTATTTAATATTTTTAAATATGATAGATTTAACGCCGGTAGTTCTAGTGTTAATATTGAGTTAAATCATACGCTATATCGGAAATCAGGAACATCAGGCTCGCTAAAATCGTTCGAAAATGATCTCCCACGAAGATTCTTCTCTCCACAACGCAAAGTAGTTTTTCGGAGCCGTCTAACGACAAACCGTTCGATCAAGAGGCTCGCTAAAACCGTTCGAAAATGATCTCCCACGAAGATTCTCCTCTCCGCAACGCAAAGTAGTTTTTCGGCGCGGTCTCGCGACAAACCGTTCGATCAAGGGGCTCGCTAAAATCGTTCGAAAATGATGAGACGGACGATAGATTAACGGCAGTCGTTGAACGTGCGTATTGTACGTGTTCACGATGCGTGGTTCACCGACAAGGGGGCAGACTATCGCAGCCGGAGGCGGGACTCGTTTAAAAACTATCCGGCGAGTGTTCTTCGGCGGGTGCCCCTGGTGCGCGCCAGCCGCACGGACTCGTCCGGCCGCACGGCGTTTGCTTTTCGAGCACCGAGTGAGTCAGTCAGTCAAGCGTCGACCACCGTCGAGATCGCACGCTGCTATTTATCCCGCTCCACTCGACGAGCCGATATCTCTTCGTTGCTATCGTTCCTCGTGTTCATTATGAACCATCCAAAGACTCTCTCAAGGACCTTCGTCTCTTGACCCATCGTGCAAACGCTGCTCTTGGATGATCGATGGAGAATTTCACTCGGTCGTTCGCGATTTTCATTGGTCCCGTTTAATTATCGAGAAGTCGCAAAACGTGACAGTTGGTTTCGAATCGACGTTTCTTCCCGTGTCTCACGAAGATCATCGCTTCTTGGACGTTGAAACGAGTGGTGGAGACTTCCTGGCGAGATGTTGTCACGGGACTTGTTGACTTTTGCGACGATGGTGACGAGTCTGAACGCCGTCGTCGGTGCATCCGTGGATTTTGACTCTGGTGACTACGAGGTGCTGGCCGATAACGAGGGAAGATCCGAGGATAATGGTAAACCTTTGCGTTGTTACGTTTTGTGGGTAAAATTAGAATAGAGAAGGAGAATCTTCGCTTGAAGTTGCAAGTCGCACGCGACTTCTACGCTGGCGCACGTGGGTGACTCGATTCGATAGTTTTTGAATCCTCGTTCATTGATAGATCCAATCGATGAGGAGACTATGGAAGGTTTAACCTTGCCTTGAAACGTTTGCACGTCTTTGCGGTTGGATTTCTTCGCACGTACATTTTCTTGCGGTTTTCGTTCGTTCATAGGTCTCCCGCTTTTCCATCGGCGCGAGGAGCCTGTCCATGAAAAATAGTCAAGTTCCATTCTCTTCCAACTACTTTTGCATAATCTATCCTCAATTAACCGCTAACGTACGACTCAGTCTCGGCATAGTAATTAGCCTCGGTTGCGCGGCAACATTGAAATACGCCGGGTAGCCTCTAAACAGTGTGGATTAATTAAAACACGTGCAATTAACGGGTCACGATGCAACGACTGGAAAATGCTTTTACCCGGAAAACCCCGGTGGCGATGCGCTCTCTGACTTTTCAACTTCTCTCTTTAACGTTCGACCTGGCGCCGAGGCAATAAAAGTCGGGAAACGCCGCTCTCTAAATTAAGACCGCACAAGTCACCGAAGTATATTAATTGTCTCGGACTTTGTGCGCGCTCTGTCGCGCACTGATTCGCGATGTGGTCTTAAAACGTCGTCGATGACGGCGATCCAAAGATACGATTGAAATCATAGCTCCTATGCGACGAGATCACCATCGTTGAAAAGAAAACGCATCGTCAAACTTACCCTTTCGTTTCTCAATTGAAGGCACGGTTTAAATTCGTAATTGAGACCAATAACTTATCAACAACACGAAACGATCCCGCAAAAAACCTCGGAGCAAAGGTCTTCCTTCGAGCAAGAAGCGCGATATTGCATCTCGCGTTGGTGAAAAAGACACGAGGGGAATTGAGTCGTCGTCCTCGTCGTCGGACGAGGCGAGCAAACGATAAAATCGTTCTCCAACAACACGACTCACTCGAATGATTCACGATCAATCGATAGATTTACATCCCCGACTGGCGCCACCTGGAACGGGTCCCGCGGGATAAACCGGGACTCCCGCCGGAGTGTGCAAATACAGGGCGGACCGGAGGCGCTGCTTACGAAATAATAAATATTTAAATTTTACCGTTCGCACGATATACCGAGTTTAGAAAGACGATAAAGTATGTGCCGGGCGCCAGCTAGGCGCGCGGATAGCAGAGTACATAATGTAATGCCTATGTGCACGATAGCTACCTTCCGCGACACGCTTGTCTGCACGGTCCTCGCTTGCGCTAGTTTGCCTCGGCTCTGAGCGCATCCTGCGTTTCAGGCGCATCCCTGGCAACGTGCTATGCAGCTAGAATTTTTTTGAATTTTTTTTATACTTTGGGTTTGTACGATACAGTCATTTCGTCTAGAATCTACGGTTTTAGGCTGGCTTCGAAGTAGCGAGGATATAATTTGTTGAACGATAGTTTAGGAAAAAGTTTCTTAGAGGTGAGGGTGACTTGAAATCGAGCATGATAATTGAGAGTTAGAGTTTTTAATTAAGCATCTTGAATGCCACCCGTGTTTCGGTAGTTTCACTGTTTCTACCGAGGTGAGACTTTTTCTAATAAAACCGCGTCTTTATAGATCAGAATTTTGGAACTTTACTTTTTTAATAGCAGCGGCTAAATATTAAATATATTAAATCGAATAGCGCCAGTCACCGGTGACCCCGTGACATTCACCGTTTTAATAACTATAGTAACTGATTTCTTTTTTGAGAGATTGAGATCGGCTTCTTTGTTTGAGACGCGAAGTGGATGAGGAAGAAGGATCGGGCTTTGTAGATCCGCGAGTTCGTTGACCTCTGGAAAGGTGACCACGAGGATCTGATCGCTGGTTTATGCTAGGATGCATTTAGAGTATGAAGAATCTTTGTATCTTGCTTTGCAAAGTCTCTATACAATTTCAAGCGTTCAGCACGGTATTTCATTTACGCGAAGCCGAGAGATTTGGTTCACGGAAGCATTTCTCCGGCGTTATAGTTTCTTAGAGTCGGCGCATCGCGTTCGCTGTGCCGTGGAAAAAAATGCATTCCCCTCTTCTCGAACCATGGCTCGAGAGATCGCGAAGCCGTTAATCTAAATGCATCCGACGGATCCGCTCGTTTATCTGCGCGTACGTCAATCTTCTTATTCGAGGAAGAGCGCTCGCATAGAATTTTATATTTATAGTTCACGCAGATTAGAAAGTTCCTCGCGATTCCCGGAATCATTAGCGCGATTGGCGCACCGAGATATTGGAAAATGTTTCCACTTTGCGCCATCGATAGACTCAATAATCGCTCGTAAATACATACACCGTTTCGTTCAGGGGGGTAAATCCCTAACTCGACATTTTCAAAAATATCCCTCGGACTCCCGCGTAATCGCGGGGTTCGATTTCTTCGGGGAGTCGACGCGAAAAGCAGCCGCGGAATTATGATTTTCTCGATCGGTTCGCGCAGCCGGCCACATATTTATAGACTGGCGAGGTCGATTTTACGATATGAGTCATTGCTTTTAAATCCCAGACGCACAATTGTCACTTTCATAAAAGCTACCGAACGACGACTTTACGAGGCTAATGATAGAGAAATCGTTGCCACCTAATCCACGCCCGGCATTTTTTCACGTACCTCGGTGCAACATTCTTCCACCACTTATTATCGACACTAGGCATGACTTAACTCGATATCTGTCCTCGATAACAACTGATTTACTGCTCGTAAAAATCAATGGACTTAATCTTCCGTCGTTGCAAATAATCGTAGCTGGCCTACAGTCGACAGTGCTAAAACCTCGGTATCCCAATTAGCGCGCTCGAGTTCAAATCCTCTCACCTAAAAGATTTTTCCTACGTGATATGTATATCAAACTTCACTGATTCTACACCCACGTGAAATTGCAAACCCTAAGATAAATTACCGTATCACGTTTGATAGTAAAATACAAAAGCAAGCCTAACTATCAGATGGATTACAACTTTGAATATATACCAAGAAAAGTCTGCTTTTTATGAGAAATTGCATCCAGAATTTCCGACAGCTCTGAATAGTTTCCACGACAAGATCGATCGCTGCAGAGGCTTTCGAAATATCGGGCGTATTTCCCACCGTAAATTGGGAAACTCCGGGAACGTTCTCTCGAATGGGGCGACCACAACGAAAAATGCGAGCTCATCCATGCCACCGACAAACTTAACGCATGCACGCACACGCGAGTGCAGCCGGCGTTTCACGTGTTCACACTGCACCCAGTTGCAGCTGGTGTTACGTGCACGCATGCACTCAGACTCACCAACACGAGAACGACACGGTGGCGCCTGTCGGGCACACAAATGTGCATGCGTGCGTGACGAGTTTATGCCTCTTTGTCTTTCGCGCACACGTTTTCCGCACACCTAAATACGTACACGCGGTGTGCATATAGTTGCGAGTGTTTCTGCATTGATGACTCGAGTGTTGCACAGTTCGTCAGTGTTTGCGCTCCGCGTAGATGTTCCAGTCGTTTTGAAATCATGAAATTTCTTGACAAATTTTCCCACGATAAGTGCGAACGTGGAAATTCTATACCAGAGTTTGCAATCTTTTCGTTATCTGTTCTAACACCAACGGGAGTCGTGGCTTCCTAATGTAAAGACAATGTAAATGAAAAATCGCGGAAGATAAAAATAAACTATCCACCAGCACGACCTCATCGTAGTCAGAATTCGAATGGGAGAAAGTTGCTGGTAAAAATAAAGAGGATCTTGATATTCGAATTCTACATCGTCCGACTGTGAAACGCAGCGAGTCTTTCGCTCTCGTAGCTCTTATTCGAGAGACTTATAGAAGTTTTATGATTATCTTGCACCCGGTATCCCAAAGCCTACTGGCTGCTCGTACAAGGAAGTGACGGTTGTCGCATATACCGTAAGATATAGCCGCGTGCATCGTACGGAGAATGCGAGTTGCATATCGGTGCAGGTAAAAGTAGAGGGACTTTTCTTGGCGCCCTCGCGCTCCATACGCGCCACCCACGTTTTCGCTCGTATCGTGGTCCCGAATCGAACTTATTTATTATCGATCTCTGTATCGCCGTTGATCGAATTTCCCAATTTAATTCGCACGAGGAAATACGAGAAGCGGGCAATTACGAGCGCGTAAATAAATAATCGACGCTCGGAGGCGGAAAGGTAGATATCTGTGAGCGCAAGCCTGCAATTAAAATCGGCTCGCTTGAAAGCGAGGAGCAATTAATACAGGTCGTTTCGTAAATCGACGAAATGTCACTGAGAGCGAAAGAGAAAGTGTTACTCGCGATGGTTTATTTAACTTGTCGATGCTGTAATTCGTGCTCGATCTTTTCTTCTTCGATCGAACGCTCCTTCCGTTATTAATTAATTATAGGGAGGAAGTGATCGATGCAATCGCGTTAGATGCGAAACGAACGGCTTAGAGGAAGAAGCCGCGGGTGAAATAAAACGGCGATGGTTTCTCTCGATGGTTTCTAATCTTCGTTGGGCAAAGCCCGCTCTTTGAAACGAGGGACACTCTAACGATCCGATCGGTTCTGATGCAAGGTGCGGATTTCTGCCTCGAGTCTCTCGTTATAGCGACCTCGCGGATACCGATCGTGTCTTTCTTCTCGACCGTCCTGGAAAGTACGATTTGTTGCTTAATCTCCACTGCAGTCGGGCTGGAGCTTCGTTAGGGATAAAATGTGTAATATCTGGAAACGGTTTCATTACCGGGATGGTATTTGTAGGACGGATGGTTAACTAGTTCCTCGTAGACTGTTTCACGGAGAATCCTTCGAGAGCAAAACAACTGAGACCACACGCATGCGGTGGATCGTTGAATTTTAAGATTTTCTATCGAATTGCACTAGCTTTCTTGAGAATCTTGTGGAGAATCTATTTCCAGGATTGTTGCGTGGAAAAAATGATAGTCGAGAAATATAATTGAACTGATTTGCAATGCTTGACTCGTCGTATCGAACTTGTTGCGATTCAACAATAGTAGCTGTGCATTTCTAACAACCCGACGTTGAATGCACAGGCACATTCGATCATGCATCTATGGAATATGCAACTATGTTCGTGCATGAAACCACTTTAGTGTAATTGTTAACGAGCGTGGTGAGGTATGACGAAATTTTCTTGCAAACTTGTGTATTATATAATTCTAAGGATTAATTTGAACGCCGCACAGTGGAAATAGACCGACGTTTCAGTGGCCAAAAATCCATAACTTTCGGAGAAATTACGACAAACATATACTTTTTTTACGTCCATAATCCTACATTAAACGAAGTATTATATTTTTATCATTTGGTCGTATGAATAAACAACTGACTGTCCCGTCAGAGGGGACGAACGAGTGCAAAGAGTTATTAAGTAATTCTAATAGTGTTTTTTGCTGAATTCAGATATGTGATCCGTCCGTGAAATGTGAGTTTCCCCGCAGATTTGTCGAGTACACAAAAGTACATCAATTCGTTTAATACCATCGACGATCACGTATCAACTGTTTTTGTCAGTGGCGCCAAAGAGTCATAATTCTCGACTGGTCTCATCATAAATGCAAGACATAGCGCCACGAAACACTGTCCACACATTCCAATTCCCAGCGTTACAGATAACCTATCGAACCTCTGCGAGAGTACTTAAATACAATCGATTCTTATTCTCCTGCCGCTTTCTACAGCAAGATTTAAAAACGAAGTTACATTCAAGAGATAAGAAATAATACTTTGTTGCAGGAATTGATCGAATTTTGTGAAAAGTATCAGAGATTTTAAGCTCTACATCTATACCTAAAACTCTCGACAATATTATCACAACTGGCATTCTCGATAATCGACATTTCTTCCCCGATAATAATTTTCGCCAGAAACGATAAGGATCCTTTAATCCTAATCAAAGATACCCATGAACACCCTTAACCCTTTCCACTCCTCAATTTTTTATTGCCTACCAACAACTCCTTAATTAATTTACATAATATATAAAAAGGAGGACCTCAGCAAAAAGTTGCATTGCAACCGAAATTGTTATTATTATATTACTATTATTTTAGAAATTGCGTTACATAAATTCTCGGTCATTTTTCCAAATTACCATTTAACCCTCTCAAGTCTGAATTTTCTTTGCCATTTGAAGATCAGTTGCACGAAAGCACATTAGAAAATCATAAAAGTACAATTATAAATAATATATTTACCTTGATTTTGACGCATTAAATTGTCAAGAATTCAATGATCTCTAAGAACTAAGTTGTAATATTTGGCATAGTTAAAAAATTGACTTTGAAGAATAAAGACTTGGAGTTGCCTTGTGTTACTTCAATGTTGCACGGGCCGATAAAGGGTTAATTCATCCTATCCTCTCCAATTCGAAGCCCACTTAAATCTGATATCCGGATCGACGAATTGCCGATGCAGATCGCCGTCTCGCCGTGAGCTAACAAAACGATTTGAAATCACGCTCGTCACCGGGCGCATATAACTGTCCGCTCGTTTGCCATTGCTATTTACTATCGCCTATCAATCACGAGAAGGCTATATTCGTAGCATTCGAATAGGCGAGCGTCGCTCGGTCTCGCCCGAGAGTTCGAGACTTTACTCGCGCTTTATGTTAATGCAACGCTTCGTATGCGCCATGATGCAGTATGCAGGCACGCACGCATGCGGCATGCATGCGTCCACTGCAACCGAAGATGCGTCGAATTCAAATGAACGAGCTTTGCTAGCTTCTGCGACGGACTTGGTTCGTTGCCTTTTTCTCTTTATTTTTGCACGGACGAGGAACTTTCTTGCAACCCGACTGCCGAGTGCAATAGTCGATTCGCCCTTTTTATCTTTGTTGCTCTTGGAAAATATTTGATAATTGGAAATTTCCAGTTCAGTATTCGCCACATCGAAGCTTTCTCTCTCTTATCGTCATTGATAAAGCAACATTGTTAAATGAATTGTCAATTGGTAATTCACATTCACCCAGAAATCGCTCCGACACTTCCTTATTATTCTCGCCGTGTCATCCGTCGATCGGAAGTGCGTGATTGTTAAAAACATCCACTTACAACAATATTACACTTTATTATCGTGTGTTATTATTTAGAAAAGGATACAGAGACATCGCACCGGTGTTGTACGCCGTGTCAAGATAACGCGAGTTATTCAAGCGACTGACTCACGGCAAATACCGACAGTTAAGACGTGTGCGTAGCTTTAATATTTACAATGAATATAAAGCGGAGACCATTTTCTCCGCAATGAATATTTGCACAATGCGTTTGCCCGTGTATACAGCAAACGATGAATTCCCTTGTTTGCACGTACGGCTCATTGCGGCGAAATCGTACGAGTTACGAGGGTCGAGGAAACTAATTAAACAATTAAAATCCCAGGGTAATTTCCGTCGGTCGGAGAAACCCGTTATTACCATTCCCGGAGGATAACCACGTGCTCGAGTCAGATCGAAATCTCTCACTCGCGTCGGAATCGCGACGGGGATCGAAATCACGTGTTTCCGACACTCCGGATCCTCGGCAGTAACGGTAAGCTCGTTCTGGATCAATTAGCTTAACTTCAACCTTCCTCGTTAGGTATGATGTACTTTTTGCCGATCTACGCGGTGCACGCTTGCGCTCGTTGCGAGCGAAAGTTCTCGCGGAATCGCCAACGGTCCCCGGAGACTCGTGTGCTCGATTACCGTGAACTATCGTTTCAAATTAATTAAGATCCCTCGATTCTATCTTAGAGGGACAACGTGTCATGGCAGTGGATTTGGTTAATTAGCTTTAATTGACTTCAGAGGAATTTTCTAAGTTTATCGTCGCTCCGTTCACTTTGGCTTGGTCTTTCAATCGTGCGAGGTTGTCCTTATTTTTTCTCTGTCTCGATTAGGGTGGTTTCTCTATTTTCTAGCAGTTTAGAATTTTTCTAAAATTATCTAAAGGTGCTGGTAATTCTTTGTGACCGTTTCGTTCGAACTGTAAGCCTCGTAATAGACACCTAATAATTCTGAAAATCACAGAACCAGCGCATCTACAATTTGCAACACTCGTCGCAAGCGTGTAGAACACGTCGGGTCGCGTAATCGTTTCTAGCCTCGGATAAGGGCGTTTCAGTCGGAAATTTTTTATGCACAACTCTTTTTTTATCGTGCACGCACGATCGCCATTTCCTTTTCTCCAGTGATTTGCTGCCAAATTACGTCCGATGGAGGGCACGTCGCTCGTGGCTATAATTTTCCTGCCTGTTACCGAGGACTGCCTTCATTCTGCTGCTCGCGCTGCTCGAACCGCATCGTTAATACTTGCAAAAGAACGCGAAAATACCCTCTCAACGATCTCCGGCTTTGTGAAAAAGTCCTATCGTTCTGCCTCCTCTCGCAATTGCACTTCACTCCTCGTGAGTCTCATTTTAATTATTGAAATCTCCCGCATCGACTTTTCACATTGGCGGTCCGCTTTTGCGCTCTTTTCCATGAATATTTCATTCGCTCGCAGAGACCTTCAATTAGAGGTAATTAAGACGATAATCAATGGTAATCGTAGTAAGCCCGGTTCACCGTGAATACGATGGATTCGCAAAGGAGGTAAAAGAGTATTTTTCGGTGAGGCTACAGGATCGCTAATGAGAATTTTACAGCAGAAACTTCTTGTTTCCCGGGCTACAAGAGCGGTCCAATTAAGTTGGGAGGTTCGACGGAGTATTATTAAGATTCTCTTTTATTTCTTAATTAACGCATTTGCTCGAATACCGATACTAATCGCCGAAGGTAGCATGGTATACAAAAAAATCGCCAAGCGCACACTCGGATCAACGAGCAGATACGATCGTAACACGTGAGATTCGTTGTTACCGGGTAATTATTCAAATCGGGTAACGAGGTTGCTCTTTGTAATTCGAAAAATTACACGGACACCGCGATTGTTACAGGAAACTCGCGATTGGTCGATTTAACCAGTCACCGATATATAAATTACGTTGCAGAAAAAAAAATATGGAAACAATCTTACGAACGTTAGCAATGAAATGCATGTTTCTTTGGCAGCACGATTATTTATTCTTATTTCAGAATCGCTCGTGGAGGTTGTATTTAAAATTTATGTTTATTGTGTGCGTAAAAAGTGACGATTTCCTGTGGAATCGTTGGTCGTCTATGTAAGGCAATATAGTCGAGGATGATTGAGTAATTACCGGATAACCGACGATCGTTAAGTATCACCAGGTATCTGTTTATGTGTTGGCGCGAACGAGCACCATACATTAGCTATGCTCAATCGCGCATTCCTACACCGCTGTAATTACAATGAGATTCTATATATAGCTAACGCCGCGACAGATTCGCGGAATCAATGTCAACGATTCCAAGGAGATGTTTCTATAAATACTCGCATTTGCAATTGCACATTCGCGCATGGATGAATAGGTAAAGAACCATAGCGATCGAATGTTCTCCCTCCGGAAAATTCACGGAGAAGTAGATTTGTTCTTAATCGACATTCAGGCTGTCCCCGATGCAAAGCAGTCGTCGCAATTTATTCAAAGTACCCCACGGCTGCAGTTTGTCACGCAACAAAGCAAATCGAAGGAAGAAGATGACAGAAAGTTACCGCAAAAAGTGCTGTAGGACAAAATAGACCAAGGAAGACAGTTCAGATTGTTCTCTTTAAGCTACACGGTTCCTCCGTTATGAACTACAATCGCGAAAATGGAGAAGTAGAATACCAAACGAGGTATCGGATTCGTCCGTGCAGTTTTATGATCTAGTAGAGCGCGAAATACCGTTGACCGTTTCCCGTGACTCACCCTGTATGCACGATACCGATCTCGATCGTAATATTCGCTCGGCATAGCCAATAATAACGGTTATATATAAAAGGGTCGTTTCGCAGCTCCGATGCGAAGCCTGAGGTGGTCGTTCACCGACTCTCTCTCTCTTCCTCTCTCGTTTTTACTCTTTCACTCTTCCTCTCTTCGTGAATCACTATCGTACGTTTCAAAGTCGGATATACCGCCCTCTTGGATCTCAGATCCAAGATTCCAGGGGTTTCGTGGAAATACACCTTGTCCGATATTCAGTTATACGTAGCGCGGTATCGGGCTGGAACACTCCTATAAAGAACTTAGGAGAAAAGGACGCGGAGAAGAAAAGTCATAGGGAGAGGACGCCGGTGCAGAGCAAATGCTCTGAAAAATCCACGATGGCGCTCTTCTTGATCGCTGGTACACACGCACACGTGAATCTCCGGCATACGTGCCGTGCGCAGCAAATTGCCGGCACAAACGAACAGCATGGCAAGAATCGCGCGAGAATGTTAAATTATGATCGTCCGATGGATCGCCGGAGAAGTTGCACTTTTTGTTTCCTTTAATCGCCCGACGATTATCTACGAACTTCCAGGAGACGCGGGTTTGTTTGACACTAGAACTACCAAGCCAGTGAAAATGGTTTCTCATTTTTTATAAAAATTCTCTTTTACCGGGGAACCATAGAGTAGATATTCTACGCTCATCTTATAAAACATAAATTACTGAATCATCTTCTCCACCGTTTGATACCTCTTTTTCCAAAGTACTTATTTAATATATTTAAATATAAGAGACTTAATGCTGGTAGTTCTAGAGTTAAAGACTTATGGGAGTTCGTGGACGTCCTCTGGATTGGAAATTTGCTCCAGTATGCGAGATCGATGTCGGGATGGATTGGATATTATTGAGATTACGGTGAGGAAACGTGCAACGAGGGAGAAACACGATAAACTATACGTATTCGGAGTAAAGCGTGCAATTAGACATGGCTCATATTGCATTCTCGCGTAAATACATGCAGGATAGAGAACGATAGGTAATACGGAGTTAAATTACCTGTTTACGAGCCACTGGTGCAAATAGAGTTGTATGTATATGGTAATTTACCGGTGATCGCGTAATACCAACCGAATGTTCGTGGATTGCGATTTACTGGAAATCTAATGCGATGTTGCGAATGGCAGTTCTAATTGGAGAAGAAAAGAGCAACGTATGTTGTAACATTGCGAATCTAAATTCTATGTTTACTGGATGTCTCGTAATGAGACGTTTGCTAGTGGCACTTTTAATTGGATAATTGAAGGGCAACGACTACCGTTGCGTTACAAATTCAATCTATGTTGCATGAAGAAATCAATCTATCCTTGGAAGAATTAGTTGAAATATTTCCTAAATATAAATTCATTTCGATTCGTCCGATTCGCCAATAGAGATTACGTCCTCGTAACTGTAGATGCCGGCTTACCAGTCAGGCAGGGTAAAGAACTTGAAATCCGAGAGACAAAGGTTTCACTTCCTCTCTTCTGCAAGAAGGAAGACCTGTTTCCAGCGATTGAGCTGCACTTCCTTCGGGGTGGCCAGTCTGCTCTTTGTTCCTCTAATAAAATCATCAAACGCTTCAGTGACCGGATTAAATTATCGTACTACATGGGAGACCTCGATTCCCCTCGTCCGTTTTAAAATATCGACTGTCCCTCATCCGCCAGCAGACAGGTTTAAGCAGATACACTTAATATAAAATATATAATTTTTTTAATCTTCCAGAACTGACAGAGATTTAAAGTCAGCCCTGTCATGCCTGTAACTCTGCAAGGAATATATTTAATTGAAATCCCAATCCGAAAACGATTCGTCGCAACTCGATGATTTATCCAGCACCCATGGTATCGCGAAAGATACGAAATTTGGAGACAACGTTAATCTCAAAGCTGGACACTGATATTCCACGACGTCCAGGGCGATTAATCGTTGCGTGCTATCGAAAGGCAAGCCAGTTTCTTCGAGGTAATCCTGTATTTATTTAGCGAACGCACTGAAAGAGCCATCGTCGTCACGTCGCTCCGTACGACCGTACTTTAGTCGCACACGCGAACGAGCGAAGAACAAAGACTTAAGAGGACATTATTCCGCGAGGCGTGACAAGCTACCGAGAGAGTTTGCTTTATCCGGCTTCCAACAACGTGCCATAAAATTCCAATCCGAAGCATCGGAATTCTCGGGCGCCATAACACGATAATGCCGGTGTCTCCTTTACGACGCGAAAAGATACCATCCACCGACGGACCCATAAACCGCTTGCAATTAACGCAAAAACTTCCCAACAAAACGCAATCGATCCTGGAGTCATTATAAAGTCATTATACCGTCTGGAGCTTGTTATTAGGATATTACTTCGCGCTAAATTAATAGCTCTTTGCGTTGTACCTCTCAATTTTTTTCACGTTAATCTACTGGATCGGTAGAATTAGTCGTTTGTAATTTTGCGTGAGAATCAATCAAGCTTGTAACGGTGCTGTTCTATCAACTACATCGTAACACCATTTCCAACATACTAAACATCCCACATCATATTTGACAATAAATTGTGGCCTACAACTTGCGATGCATTTGGTAATAACATCAATTTTTTCGCAGTCCCAATTATCAGAGGAAAACTGCGGAATTTTCCACGGCAACTCTCGCGTTTTTTTATATTTTATTTTCGACTTACCATCAGGCGCTTTTTCCATTTGATATATATTACAATTCTTTGTTTAACCTGGACGTTAATCAAAGCTTAATTGTCGCATTTTTTTTATATTTTATTTTCGACCTACCATCAGGTCCTTTTTCCTTGTGATATATATTGCAATTCTTTGTTTAACCTGGACGTTAATTAAAGGTCAATCCCCGCGTTTTTTTATATTTTATTTTCGTCCTAACATCCCAGATTCGTTCAATATCGTTAAAACTCTCGGTTAAATCGATCGCGATTACAATCTCGTTACATCGCAGAAAGGACAAGAGCGTCGACGCAACGACAAAGAAGCGAGGTCCCCTCAGCCTTGGCAAACAAAACGACGAATCATTATCATAAGAGATCCGCGGTCCACGCGTGTAATTTGGAGCAATTTGGCAATTGCATATAATTGATGAGGATGCCTTTTACTCGGCGATGCCCGCGCCGCGTCCACGCAGCGGAGTTAAGTAGGGCTAATCACCGGTTTGCCTCTCTCGAAAACATCAAGAACCTGCCTCCTAGCGCCGAAATACCAAAGAGTTACGTACGACTACTCTCTCGTCAAGTTACTAATACATGGATATCGAAAAGTCCACGATATTCGGCACAGTGCTCTAAGACACACGGATATACCTGCCGTCCGGAATGGTAGGGCCCAAAGAGACCCTCCTACTTCCCAGAAATAAGGGCCTCCATTCCCTATTGTTCTTGCTAATTGCCACCCCGCATAACCACCCGGTTTCTACCCGGTTCGCTGCCTTTCCTGGCCCTCTTCTTTAATGGCCAGGTACTCGGGGATGATAGTTACAGGTCTCAACGCAAATACCGACTTCGTACGTAGAGGCCTTTGTCGAAAGAAAATTAGCCGAAACCCCTGGAGGGTAGCCTTGAACGAGGACAATTTCTTCGGCGAGGTGTATCCGTTTAGAATGTCTGATCTCGAAAGTTTCGAGGTACCCTCTGAGAAAGCAGCACGAACAGTGTCCTTTGAGAAAGAAACTTCGTTCAAAATTGTTTTACGAGTTCCACCTGCAGTTTTTGGAAATAGAAAGTCAATGGAATCCTTTATATTTCCACTTATACAGAGTCCTTCGTTCTTCCATTAGCCACGCTTCCCGTCATCGGGCCTTTGTTCCTGATTTATCGACGTTCGATCGTATTAAATATCTGTCGATCGGCCATCTCGCCGCGTTAATAAATTTCTTCGCTCGAGCGGAGATACGATCGGCGAAATTAGCACGACGAAGAATTATATTCGCGAGGGAAACTTTCTCCCGTTTAATTGACCGATTGATGCAACCGTTTCAAAGGGGTTCCGTCGTGTTCCAAGATCGTATCGTTGATTTACACGGTGATTCAAGAAGCCGTGTCACAACGACGAAGAATTATCATGGATTGATTCGAGTTTTCTTCGCTTCTCGTTGCGATCAATTGAACAAATCCAGGACAAATCGCAAGGATAAAACTACGCTACCAGGCATTCGCTATAATGTAACAGTGTTCTACGGACTCCTGCTAATTGCTTTTACACGGCTTGCACGCTGTTCCGATCGAGGAAGTCGAGTCATTCTACGTTTAATGCAGCTTACAATCGATGCAACACTGCCGTTAGCCACGATCGAGGATTACGGTTATACGTTCGAAGAAAGGAGACAAAACCTCGAGCTTGTTACGTTTCTTTTCTCTAGTTTCACGAGTCACCAGTCTCTCCACCGTTACTCGACTCCAGGTTTTATCTACGTTCCTCCTTTATCGATGATTCTACATCGAATAAACCAAACGTACAGACATCAACGTTATCCATTCGACGGGACGAGCTTTCTTCGAAGTTTTCCTGCAAATAAAATTTCATCGTCGAAACGAATCTCAAGAGTTTTTCCAACGATACGCAAACTTCCCGAGTGATGTAACGGAGACTACACGGTGGAGATTACGACAGAGGATAACCCGGCAATCGCGAAATTGATTTGGCTCGTGTCACCGTCAATAAAGAACTTAAGTGGGCCTTTCTTCGTCTCCACGTGGAATCCGGTCGGACTTGGTTCCCCGAGGGCAGCAGCCGAGGGATTTCGCAACGGCACGAAGAGCAAAACTTTTATTGGGCCCGGCTTACCGACCAGTCACCCGCCTCGAAAAGGAGCAACAGAGAAAAACCGGCCCATTATGCTGCTGCACTTGTCGTTCGTTCGGCCGAGCACTTTGCATCTTTACCTTCCCCATGGAAATTGCTTCGGCCAGCTACCTCGCTTTTGTAATGTATTTTACGATCGTGCGCGGGTGCATGGGTCGTTCCTTTGACAAAATACTTTCCGGATATTAAGGCCCTTTATAATCCGTTCCGGTGTAGTTTCCTTGGTGCTACTGTTTACTTCGGTGGAATTTCTCCTACGGTTTCTTTCAACCAATAGAAATGAAATCGTCCAGTTGAACGGTCAGTAATCAATTACAAAAAAGAATTTCTCATGGTTCAGGAAAAATGAGTAAATATAAATCTAATATTGGAATAGTGGCTGAAGTAAAATATTCAGGAGTCGGCTCTGTGTAAAGATACACGACAGTCAAATTAATTTGGTTCTTGTTATCCATTCGAAAAAATACCCACGGTCACTTTTTCCGTAGGAGTGATTCTCGAAGAGGAAAGAAAAAAGAATTTTAATCGGGTCCTTATTCCAGACCAGTCATCCTGCTTAAAAAGGAGAAAGGTAGGAAGCCGGGCCCCATTAAACGGATGCACTTTTGTCTTTCAGGATTATATATAACAGTGCTACGTCCAAATGTGTACCTTAATAATTCGAGGCCTTCCACGAGGGTCAAAATATCCACGGCTGCAATAAAACCTATCTTCGACCCCCTGGAGAGAGACACGGGGCAGTCTTTCCATCCGAGTCAATGAAGGATCGACTGAATTCGTGCGGTATCCGGTCCCGTTTAATGGCGATCATTAGTTATCCCCTTTATTACACTCGTCCTTCCCACGTACAGCTAAATTCGTACTTGCATTCTGATTTCATTTCGTATAATATCATTACGAGGTAATCGAAACCATCGACCGATTTATCCTTCCGTCTCGACGATTCATTTTGTTCTACGTTCAACCGATTAATTCGAGCCTCGTAGCGGAAGGACTCTTGTGTATCCTTTCAACAGGATCTTCAAGATCGAAGATACGACGAAGCGATGAACAGGGAAGGAAGAAAAGAACGAAGGAACGGTAGATACGCTAAATTTGTTCGGTATCCAAACCCATTGATCGCGGATCACCGCTTAATCTCGTTCCTCCGCATCGATCCGACGACGCGCGTATTCCACCGACGAGTGCCGCTCGACCGAAGTTTCTCACGAATCTCTCGAGGAACTCCCAGAGGACCGGTCTCCTCAATCTTTCTCCTCTTCCTTCGTTCTTCCTTCGACATCCTCCTCGCTCTTTGTCGGCCACTCCTTTCGACTCCAGCGTCGATGAGGAACCCTCGTTCCTTCGGGCCTTTTTGTTTTCGCATAACTCCGCAGGTTCATAGTCCACTCGCGGTCAGGGTACGAACAGGTGTCCCGTGGTGGGTCGCAAGACGTGACTCGTTTCGAAATCTTTTTTTTTTCTGCTTTGAGAACCGTTTATAACTGCCCGCTACCTTAATATTCTCGTTCGGCTCGTTCCTCGCGGATTTTGATCGTTCTGCAGACTTTTCGCTTAACGAGAGTTTCAGCGGAGAATGAAAAACAAAAGGAAAGGATTTATCTTATGGTTCGGCCGATATGGATTCCTTTGGAATTGTCGGTTATAAGGGTTCATAAAGTGAACAATGGCAATCACAGAGTTGCAGAAGCTCGAAGAAATCTTTTCTATTTAAAATAGTTAGCTGCAATAACACGTTGAATGCTATGGGGATCGCTGGTGATCGACTATATTCAATTCAATGAGATGTCTCATCATTTTTAAATATTAAAATTCACGAATTTCTTACTACATTCGATATTTAAATGTCATTGTTGAAAAACTAAGATACTACTCAATGTAGAATTATTTTCATCCGTAAGATTTTTCCTCAGAAAGATGTAATTTTAATAAAAGAAGTTTAGCTTCAATAGCAATGATGAAACCAGCGAATTGCGAGTGGCATTCGACATGTTAAAGCCGAAATGCAGAACAAAAAAATGGGCATGCAGACTGGTCCCCGTTGAAGTTCATCGACTGACAACCGCGAGGAATCCTCCCGATGGATTCATAGATGGAAATAAAAGACCGAGACCGCCTCGAATTCCGCAACATCTTCTATTATCAGAGGGGGATCGTTTGCTCAACAGGTCAACCGACCTGCTGCTGTCTCTACGTACTCACCGAGGCACGCACAAAAGCCTGTACACATGCCAAGATTGAGAAACGACCCTTTTCTCTCGCGCCATTCGTCTTCCGTGGATGGCAAAGCTAAGAGCGTTTAGAGAGTTTGTAATCTTCCTCGTATCGTCATCCCCGATTGTTGTCGCGACAAATGTTTCTGACATTCGACTCCATTTCTTTCTCCATCGTTAGCAGGGATGAAATAAATCCCGAGGAATCTGCCCCCGTTAAAAGTTCGGGTTTACCGTGTCGACGTTTGGCTATCCTAGCAGGACGTATCGTAACGGAATACTAATTATCGCAATTTACGGCGTATAGTACGATGCTAATTAGAAATTAAGATAGTCCACTCACTCGACGCTTTACAATTACCCCGGTAACGTGGCTAACGGAATGAACAATTAAGCACGCCATTATCCGTACTTTCTCTCGTCCCTGCATTTCATTTGGCTCCATCCTCTTACAAACTTCCAAACGCCGCGGAGTGTATTCAATTTCTCCTCGATCTAATCGAGAAGTCAATCTCGATGAAAAGAACTTACGAAATAGCGACTGACCCTTCCACTCTCCCGGAGAAAGGGAAATCGTGTCGCGAATGGGTTATCTTTTAGCTCTCCATAGAGGAAACGCAATGCGCTCTAGAACGAAGTTAAACGAATGGCGATGACAATCATCTCCGATCGCTTACACGATCGCTAATTGCCGTTACTTGATGCATCGATATCGATGATATTAATTAGAAAATCCAACGGCGAGATTTACACGACGTTTAAACTCCCTTCGTAATTGCCTCTCTAATGGCGTCGGTCGTCGTACGCACGTATTCATCGGTGAAATAAAATTCATCGTGCAATTTAAACAAACGTGCGTGCGTATACGCCCGTCGTTGTTACGCAATGACGCACGGTGCATTAGGGATAGACTCGAGGGAGCTTCGAGAGAGAGAGAGAAAGAGACTCATTAGTTTCATCATTCCCGAGAGTGGTGTACGTTTAGGTATTACATATTGCTCGTATGTATGTACGTACATAGGTCGTCGCTCTTCTAATTGCATGTACAACGGGCCTCGTTGAAATCAAGTTTCCGTCCAGCACGGCTTTCTATCCTCGGGCGCACTAGTCTCTTTGGCACGAATCTTTAACCCTTCGGGGCGCACATTTAGAAGGGTAGACGGGAAAGGAAGTCATTGATTTCCTTTTGCAAATAAAGAGAGTACATAGAGTGGCAAATTGCTGGCATTGGTAGTTCGTGTAAAGTACAGGTGCGGCAATAATGAAAATATTGTCTGCCTCCTGAAAAGGGATGAAATTAACCCCTTGCCCTATGATTTCTTTTGCGACTGTACGCGCAATAATTCAGAATTAAATTGCTAAAAGGAAATTTTATCAGTGATTCCTGACATATCTTACAATATAACGCAATATTAATAACATAGAAATAATTTTAATGTGTTGTGCCACTCGTTATTATAAGCCAAGGGGTTAAGAGAGAGAGAGAGATTTTATTGGAAAGAATTGGGATGCTTCTAGGAGATAGTTCTAGTCGCAGAATATCATTTTGTTTGGTTGGGATGAAAGTATAAGTTTGCTCGAATTAAACGACCAACGAGGACAACAGGGACGTGCGTGTAAGTTTAATCTCCCCGAGCAACAATCTAACTAAACTCCCGTTGTTGTTGCGTCTCGTAGTTTTACAAATAAACAGGCTTATCTGGGTGGTACAAGCGACAACACGTGTATCTCGTTAGATATATCCGTGTTGTCTGGGTATTGGAGTACGTATATCTAACGTCGGTAAAGCTAAAGGTTATTCCACGTCGAAAGTTGTACGCTTGTTTCTAGTGTGCGTTACTAAACCTTTTATCGGGAGATACGATACGGAGAATTCGTCGATCGTGCTCCACGAGATCGGACAGTTTTACGAGCGCAAAACACGCTTGGAGAACGTTCGTCAAGCGTTTCAGACCTGTCGGACTTTTTGCCTTCGGCGGCGTAATTTTTTTTGTTCATCTGTATCTCCCTATAATCTTTATTCGATCCGGTACACGCGCGTATTTGCATAAATTACAGGTTATATCGTTATTAAAACATTATGCGCATCGTTGCTCGAGTTGTAAGATAGGATTAAAGCCGTACAACGTACGTGGATCGTACTTTACGACTTTTGCCACTCTTGCCACCAACGATATCTCCTCGATTAGGAATTTAATAAATACTCGACGTATAAATATATTTCATACGTTAATACGATATTTAGATCGTTAGGTGCAATTTTCGCGGGCAAGATTACAAGGCTGGCAAAGAGAGCAATGTGGAGAAGGGTGGTACGAGTAATAAAGGATGGAGAGAGAAAGAAATCCTGTCGGAAAATAATTAATATGCCACGGACGCATAACGAACGACCCCGCGAAGCAGTCTGTTTGTTTTCGGAGGGGTCTTCTTCGGCTCCAGGCATGTCGGCCGTATCTCTCTTTTGCCCGGGCCCTCCTCGACCTCCCGCTGCTTCCCCTTTTCCCTTTTTATTTTAAACGCACACGACGAGGCCCCTCTTTCGAGCACGGCCTCTCCTCCTATCCTCGAGATGCCTCTGCTTTCTCCATTGGTATCCCCTACCGTGGTTTCATCGAGCGAAACATTTTTTTCTTCAAGAAAATTTCAATCTCTTCGAGGCTAGTTAAAACGCCCGATCACTTTTGTAATTGCTTTCGTAATTTAGCTTCGATTGGCCGAGTTGTCTCACCGAGAACCTTCAATTTTAGCCGCGTTTCCCATCATCGAGAATATGACGAACATATCAATGATTCTGACTTGAATTTATTCATTAAAATCCTCAATCTTTATTGGCACCATTATAACGTCGCCATTTTGGTATCGCGGAAGAAGAGGTCGCACTTGGAGCAAAGACTTTTCAACGAATCCTTTGAAACGAAAGCATCGACCGAGTGAAAATAAGACTGTTTTAAAAAGATCTCGAGAGGTTTGCATAATCTGGAAAACATCGAAAAGCGGTTTTCTTGGGGACCTCTTAACCACGTTGCCTGTATTCTCTCTTTCACTCTGGGCACTCGTGAGAGCCGGCCAAGCGGCAGCAGCAGCCCAGCAGCACAGCAGCGATGCACACAACGAGAACCGCATGCCTCTCTCCATATATTCTCTCCACTTTAATCTTTCTTTTGTGACTTGGCTGTTTTAACGTTTTTTATTCCTCGATGAGCCGAGCCTCGTCGGAGAAAGAGACGAAGAGGAGAGCGAGATAGAGTTGGTGGGAGGGAAAGAGGACGAGCGAAATGACGAGAGAGAAAGAAACCGAGGGTGCTCGGAGCGAGAGGAGTCGAAGAGGACAGAAGAGGACAGCTATTCAGGCTTATTAGCAAGAAGCCGGAGGATAGAGAGAAAGAGAGAGGAGAATCTAAAGAGATTTTTGCCAGAGAAAGAAAGAAAGACCCCTTTTATCCACGGAGAGACGAAGAGTGAGCTCAAAGATAGAAGAAAGTCACGGATAAAGATGAATTCGTTGTATCAAGACAAACAACTCTGATAACTGGAACATTTCGTTCTACTCTTAATGAACAACAGCCACAATCCGATGTATCGCCTTCAAATTAATTAATCGTGCCATTGTCTCATATGACGCAACGACAAAGAACGTCGTTAAGTCGAAGTACAAGCGTGTTTCGACCTCGACGAGTCGTTTAATTGCGAAAATTAATTATTTCGTTAACATTAACAGGCCGGTTACTCGCAGCTGAATCCGGCGTGCAGCCACATAAATTATTCGTGAAGCAAGGTAGCAGCACAGGGGTAGGGAAAGAGAGGAGACAGGGGAGGGTTTGAGAGACGACCAAGGCGAAAGAGTAAAGTCACGGATAAAGATGGCTTCGCATTATCATAATAAACAACCGGCACGATGGTTAGTCACCGCGAACTGCTCCATGTCTCTTTGTTTATTTCGTGGGGCACTCATTAACACGCTGCGGAGAGAGAACTCCGCTCTCTCCGTGTAATGTATATTTACGCTACGTCAACCACGATCCCAGTGTATCGGGCATGTTTCTCCCCATGGATCTCTTCCAGATCCTCCGACTCCAAATCTCAAGTTGAAACAGTTCAAATAGAATTTTTACCATCCACCTTCTTATCGGTTAAATGAAGTTTCTCTGCTTCGACTTTGACTCCAATTTCCACTTCAGCTGGCATCGTTAACACTATTTCTACCACGACCGGTCAAATGACCGTTTTTAAAATTTCGCTTAGAATTTCCTATATGCAACTTAATTGAATCGCCTTTAAACTTCACGACTTTTCCTCAAATATAGGTATAATACACTCACATTATAATACATTTTTCAATATTCCCCTCTTCTTTTACTGTTCATTTTCTGGGAAAAAATTATCATTTGACAAATTCACCGGTTGCGGTAGGAAAAGGTATACGTGAAGTGTCGGTAGGAATAGTGTTAAATGAATTTTCCCTGCTTCGAGTTTGGCTTTGAATTCGACTTCAGCTGGCATCGTTAAATGAATTTTCCCTGCTTCGACTTCAGCCAGTATCGTTAAATGAAAATTATCCCCAGAGTGATGAGAGGTTTGGAAAGGCAGGCGAAAACGAGAGGCAGGTTGTCAGGTACCGGGAGAAAACTGGAAGTCGATTTCGTACTCGAAGAAGGGCTTGGTACCCGGCAGGTAAATGAAAGTGAGGTCTATATACCTGCTGGGACGAGCGGGATATAATCTTTTATGATTCTCTGTCGGCTACTCATTAGGAAAGGCCGGCAACTATCGGCGCTGTTAAACTTTCGGACGGCCGTAGACGTAAAAGTGCTGTATCAGAAAAGCTTCGTGGAATTATACATCTTCGCGAGATGACCTTATCGAGCTCCGGCTTATAAATAAAGATAAATTTTAATCAATTAGCGGACCGTACAAGCATGCCACTTAACCGGAGAATTTTCGGTGATCGGATCATATTATACGCGAGATAATACGTTGGAAAGAAGGACGATGGAACTTGCCACGTATGTGGACCACCCATGATATTGCATCATTAATCTGCATGAGTCATTGATTATCAGTGACGACGTTTATTATCAGAAATCTTTTTTACCGTGGTGTAAAGACATGTTTCCCCGTCACGGTGTAACGAGTCTGCCCGCTGGAGATTTGATTTTTTTGCGATTTCACATCGTCGAGATTTCAATATTTTCTTTCCCTCGTGTCCCTTTTTTTCCCAAGCGGATAATGCAAATAAGACGTTCAATGCTACGATCTTATTTTACTTTTATCGACGACGATAGTCTTTCCCGTTACAAACTCGATGTCCTTGCACAAACTCAGTTTTCCTTTTACGCTCTAATCAATTTACGAGTATTTCTTAATACCCTGATCGAAATCTATTTATAATTATCTATAATTATTACCGTAACATTCAAAAATCACAGCATGCCATGATACTTCCCTTATTGCCCACGTGTACATCTTCAGGCGAGTCAAAACATTAAGTCCTTCTTCTATTCTTTTTTTCATTTAATTCTGCAAAATTTAAACCTTCAGGACATATACTAACAATAATCTTTTTTATTTTAGATTCGTCGAACATTCGTGAAGTAAGGTGCTACTGCAATGACCCGGAATGCGTGCCTCAAGGATACATGTGCCGTGGTAGGGGATGTTTCACCGAGTTGCCATCAAGCACAAATCCGTCGTTATTAAGACCGGAGCACAGTGCGAACAGTGGCTGTCTCGATGAGAATTTCAAGGAACGACAATGTCCCACGGGATTCCTCTGCTGCGAGCAGGATCTCTGTAACCATGTCGACAGTCCAGCCATGAGAAACAGGCTGAACAAGACTCTCCAAGGTTAAACGAACGTTCTCCATGCAGGATCATTAAGACCCTCTTGGCTTAATTCCATCCGTCGACAGATATTTTTCTATCTCTTAACACGCTACTTTCGATGATATTTTTTATTTCAATTAACCACCTTTCCTCTAACTCCTTTTGGTTTATTTTATACCACTGAATCAAGGTTTAAGGTTTTCAGGTTCTGGGTTTAACATTCCATCAGCAAGTATTCTTCCATCTCTTTTAACATGATTTTTTCTTTATTTAAGTTAAGTTTCTAACATCTTTCGACTTACTCTGTATCGATGGATTTACGGATATAACATCTGTCGATTGTAATTGAACTCTTAACTTGTTATTCAAATGTATTCCTAATACTTCTCCGAAAGCCTTGAAGTCCGTCTATTTCCACTTGATATTGTTCGACGTACGGGACTTCGGCGAAGTACCGTCCATTTGAAACAATAGTGAAAGTCGAAGGTTGTGTGAATTTATGAATAATAAAGCTTTTTGCGTCACTTACCCCAGACATCTCAGTGTGACGAAGGATTTCTCGTTTTAGTATTGGCGGGTGACCAGCGACCTTTTCTTGGGCCAGTTCAACCGATCAATCCTGGAGGACAGTCGACCGATGGATGGTTCAAAACTGCCACGATCGCAGTGCCAATTTGTGGCCTGATCGTTTTATTGATACTGGCTAGCTTAGCCATTAGATTATTGCAACCGGTGCCAACTCAGGGTGATAAGCTTGGGCCCCATCGAACGTCCGAGAATGGGCCACCGTTACTGGGACCACCAAAAGTGCCTCTCGTTTGAGAAACTTTCAACGATCCAAAGACGTTTCGACGAATTTGTTCTAGCGGATAGACTATTATCAGAGACTATCTAAAAAGCTAGCGGGCCCACGTGGCTCCACTTGGCTGTGAATTTTGTGGAATAAGAAGAGGTGTTACATCGATAGCGTTATATTCGATGGCATGGAAGGAGATGAAATAAAAAGTCTGACAACCCTTTCTCACTCCGTTAGGAGTATCCTTTTCTCTCTCTCGTCTTTCCGACAGTGTTATCTTGGTACCGTGTACTCTTCGCACACCTAATCATTATTCCATATAAACGTTATATTGTGATAGTACGAAATGATAAACCGTACGATCGTTATTATTAAATATATATACCACGAAGTTTCCGCTTGACGACGTGTTACTCGTAAGGGACGAAATCGGAAATCGACTTAAAATATATTGAAACGATTTTTCAGTATTCTTGTATCCATTTATTTGCTCCTTTTGTGAATTACATACACATCGATACCCGATATATAGGAAGGGTACGTCATTTCTCTGTAAAATAGGTATTCGATTTGAACCGCTCGAAAAAATTTGTCTCGTTCTATCTCGAAATAATAACCGTAAAACGCTAGTTTAATATAAATGTTTTGGCATCACAGTTTAAAATCGTACACATTTTATATTCATCGTCTCGGTTCCGTTACATTAACTTTTTTTTCCACTCGTGTTCGTGTCCCGTTAACAAGTCACTGTCCGTTTTTTTTTTTTTATTTTTTATTTTATCCTCTTCCCACGGGAGAAAACGTATTATAGTTTATAAAAATACTGCTTAAGGTTTATATACCTCCTTTTACATTTATTTTCGTTCTTCCCAAAAAATTGGGTTATCAGTCGAGTACAATTGAATTCGAGCATGAACGTTACATCAACGTCTATGTACATTTAACATAGGGCCATCAAGTTATGCTCGATTTTTTTTAATCAGTCGGCCGTCATAACCCGCATGACGGGTTTTCTATAACGTTGTTTAACAGTGGATTTAGGACAGAATTTCACCGAATGATTTTACGTAAGCCTCGTGTAGTTTGTTGATAAAATCCGGATCGCTTCTCAGCAGATAATTAAAAGCTTGAAGAAGCTGATTCCTCGTCAATGGCTCTAACGGTCGGGTTAAGGGTTCCGGTGGACTTGGCGCAGCAAACATTACGGGGGGTATCAATGCCGGTGCCGATCCTCTTCCCGATAAAGTAGGCGCAGTAATGATTTCTTCCGATGCCTAAATTCAAACGATAGAAATTTTCAAAAATTTTAATTACCCTAGAAAGTCATAGAGCGAAAAATCAAGACGAAAATACATCGAGAACTTACCGTCGTTGCTGATGTGTGAGCGAACAAAGATGCAAAAAGATTTGAATTACTAGAATCAATAATAGCTGAGGCTTGATAATTAGTTAAATTAGAAGAAGATGCATTTGTTGGTGACTGTATCCTAAGAAATCCTGTTGTACCATTCGTGTCATTAGCGTTCTGATTCGCGGATATATGGGAATCTTGGTTTATAGACACCGGAGTAGATGTTGACTCTTGTTGTGGTGCTGTCTTGCTTCTTCTCTTAGATCGATTTGAAGTTGCTGCACTACCCAAATTATTGGCAGCTATCATACTTGTCGGTGTAGATTGAGATTGATGATGGGTAGATGGTTGTGGTGTTACAGATCTTTGCTGCTTTTCTATGTGCTCCAATGTATGTGCAGCTGGATGTGACATTAAATGTGCCAGTAAAGGCTTGCTTTCATTTGTAACAGTGCTACCAGGGTTAGGTTGATCTCCTGCTTTGAAATGCCCAGTATTGACCTGTAAACATTGCATGATCATGTACATTCTGTACCTATAGACTCCTAACCTTACAATTCTTTATTGGTCAGCCTAATAGAATCATGTTTTCTACATATACTAACTTTTGCTTTTGCAAAGAAATCCATCACACTCTGGGAAGTAACATCAGGCCCCAATGGAGCCGCTAGAGGCCCAGATATATTGTCAGTAGTAGGGTTAATTAAAGGAGATTTTGATCCAAGGCCCTCTCCTCCTCCACTACCCCCATTTCCACTACTGGTGCTATTTCTATTTATATTAAAATCTTCCTGTGCTTTGCTAAGCATACTGAATATGTCGATGCTATTTACATTGGGCCCAGAATTTTTGCTGACATTAACAACCGGCTTGGTGCAAGACTTGCGGTTTTCTTCAGAGTCCTTGACAAGCTTGCTCAACATGGCACCAATGCGTATGCACTCCTCTTTGTCATAAAACCAAATGCCATAAATATTACATTTGGAGTTTCTATAGAGTAAAAAAGGCTCTTGGAGTTGTAAGTCCAAGCCTTGAGTGACTGGCTCCACTAAATTATTTGTATTTAATCTGGAAAATATTGATAATGCAAGAAAATAAACCATCCATTAGCTTCGAGGTATAAGGTAAAGCTAGGTTGTTTCATATATGAAACACATTATTCAGCTCACACAAATTTCACACAGCTTTAATGTACAGTCAACCAAAGTATTCTAAATCTCTATAATCTCTGACCTAAATGTGAACTCTTATTTTGTAATAATGATAAAGATTTAACCTTTATTTAAAACAACAGCCACATGGGCACATTGTATGATGCAATGCTCAAAATACAGCTGAATACAATTCCATAATTTAACACAAACTTAATTTAATAGCTTACAATAAAAGGTGGACTTACAAACTACAGTCTTTTTTATTTGAAAATAACATAAAGAATTAATTATTGACCATAACATTTTATTCTAGACAATACTCTACTAATGGTGACTAAATCCAAGCATAATGAAACCCAATATATTTATATAATCTTCCATCTTCTTTGTATTTCATGAAATCTAACAAAATACGCAAATGAATTTCGAACAGAAGTGTATATGTAATAAGGTATACTACCTATTCATAATAAGAACACTATTGTAAGGTTCACCATTCCGCGAGTAAACGAACAAAGCACCCTCGATGTCCGTTTTTTCCCATTCGTTATTAACTGCGTTAAAAGTGTAGAGTGCTACATGGGTAGCAGTCTCCAGAATATCCTTGACGTAGGGGTCAACGCGTTTTAGAGCGGCCACGTTCATCCGTAACTCCGTTGGATCCGTCATAGTGCTTTGTAAAACTTGAATTTTACACCGGGGATAATATAACGGAAATTGGTGTTTTAGCGGGTCAGTCAAGATTCAGCTTTACTGCACGAGTTGGTCACTGAGAATACAATATTTTGATACAACGCAAGCAGCTGCTTGTTAATAAACGTCATACTAGATTTTAAGGTTGATACCGTTGTTACATCTGCGAGTTAGTAATATCACAGAAAGCCGACGCTTCCTCTCCTTTTTGCTGCAACATCCACGTTCGATTGGTGCGAAAACGAGCAATCGGGTGAACAGAAATGGACGTTGCAACAGTAGAGGGGGTTGCGGAACGTTAACGGCCAATCAATTCGTTAGAAATTTTGAATATTTCAACCAATAACGTAACAATAATGTAATTATAATTCCATTGATATAGCTTTCGATGTATATAAGTTGATTTTACAGAGCCCCGAGAAAGTTATTATTAAATTTTTGGTTTTACGGTAAGTGCAACTATCCGGGCATGAACATTTTAAGTCCCGAGCGATAGCTGTATATTCATTCTTATTATAAAGTAAATAACCCTTTTACAGTTTAACTAATACGACTTCGATGCTTAGAATATAACAGTAAATTCAACGGAAATATTAACGATAATATATATTTAACTTGGTCGTTACAAACTTCACATATGGACGTACATCACACACTTTTAGGTCGACAAGGTATGACGCCATCTTTGTGTGAAAGAATTTACCGCGTGATTTAGTTTTTGCCATCGTGGGAATTAAAATTAATACTAGACATTTACGTAATTCAGCTGCATCTTCATGCTTTTTTTCCGTTATCAGGAAAAACAATACTTTAAGTGACATAATCAAATATATCTAATCTATTAACGTGAATAACTCTTTGATGATGGCATAGTACTACACATATATGCATCATATGCCGGCATGTTTTGCAAACTACATTCCAATAATCTTTTTACCGTATGCACCGCCAAAAGTTCAAACAATTGCTCATACAAACATCCAATATATTCGTAAGTTTCGCCGATAGCATCCGATGCGCTAGTTCTTACCGGTTTTGTCCAGAAATGTTATAGTTCCGATCCGATTGAAACCGTGAAGCAGTAGTATTCCCTCGGCTTCCACGGTGTTCAACAAGATCTCGAAGAATATCGGAAGCGCGTGGAACACGTAATTTAGAATTTTAAGAATATCATGCGCGCGAGCGTAGCGCATTGAAAAATTGGGTCGATGTGCGAAAGATGGCGGCTACTATGTGGTGTGCGTGAGAGAAATTTTTGCTCATAGATTTTGCAAAAACATGAGAAAATATGGGAAAGCCTGTTTGCACGTGCAGAAGGCTGCCGTACGTAGATGGTTCATGATATGCTTATAAATATCAGGCTTCTATGTTCACTATCGGTGTAGAGATTGTTTGTTTACGGAAAAGTTTGTGTAATAACGCGACGTGAAGTGGAGTGCTGAAACGGATACGATTATAGCGAAGACGAGACTGGAGTTAAAGTGTTGCCGGACTTCGGCCCGGTTAAAAAGATCGGTAGAGATGCTGAAGCAATTGCAGATGGGGATGAGAGCTTTTCTCTTGATGGCCTCCCGTGTGTGGACCTGCGTCTGCTTTCTTCTGAAGAAGCAGGTTAGAGCCGTAAGTAGGTGCTTCGCGCCTCTATTCCCTTCGTTTTCGTTTCATTATATTTGCAATTTAACACTGCTGAAATTTCTGTCAATGCATTCACTGGACGTGTCAGTCCATTTTCTTTGACTTTCAGAACTACCCGACTCATAACAGTTAACATTTACCAGGGTTGTCGCGGGAATAATGCTGTCATGCTTTTGGCTGCATTAGGATACTCAATTTTAAATTGGAAGGACTATTCCTTGATGCTATTGCACTTTCCTTGAGATTTTTCATATCCTTGTTACTTGTTTAATATTGTGTTCACATTGTGTGATACATTTGTTACCATTGTTATTCATGATTCACTGTGATAATTGTACTAATGACAGTAAAATAAAGCACTCATACCTTATTTCATCCCCTAAACCAACTTTGTTGTCAGGACATCTTTGGATCATGTACCTTTAAAATGTAACATGTGTACTAATAATATTATCATTTGGACAATCTGACGAAGAGCATTGATATTATTGGTGTATAAGTCACTATTGTTTATGTATTTCTAAATTAATAAAATATTAACATTCAATGTGGTTAACCCTGTCTGTGTTGATCCCTCATCCTTTATGTTGTCGACTCTGGAGCATTGTATAGTTATTGGCTTATGTTACATTTGAAATTAATATCAGTGCTGTTCCTTGTATGTGTTAAATATAATATATTATTTGTTAAGTCAGTGTTTCATTAATCTAGTAATAGATCAATGACACCATACATGTAATGAATGTTTGTAGATTTCACAAATGCAACCAGTCAAATATGAGATCTTCCCATTATCACCATTGTCAAGGCATAGGCTTAGTAAGTATAGATGATATTTAACAGATAATGTTAAATGCAAAGGTATGAGACCATTATTTTTTGTGTATAACCAAAGTACATTGCAGGTATAGTTAAGAGGAAAGTGTTAGTGTTGGATTTAGATGAAACATTAATTCATTCTCATCACGATGGAGTGGCAAGGCCGACAGTTAGGCCAGGTATACCTCCAGATTTTGTTCTTAAGGTGACGATAGACCGACATCCTGTTAGGTTTTTTGTTCATAAAAGACCTCACGTAGATTTCTTTTTGGACATTGTTAGTCAATGGTAAGCATAATTATCTTATAACTTTAATTAATATCAATGTATAGACTTTGCACCAATGCTGGCTGTCTTGAGATAAGATTACACATACGTTATTCATAACTGCTTCTTGGAGATATTGATTCTCATGAAGTGCAAGCACTCCTATGACTTTTGTTGTCATGTGCAATGTACTTTTTTTTTACAGGTATGAATTAGTTATTTTCACAGCCTCGATGGAAATATACGGGGCAGCTGTTGCAGATAAGTTAGATAACAACAGGGGTATTTTAAGGCGTAGGTATTATAGACAACACTGTACGCCAGAAATGGGTTCCTATACTAAGGATTTATCAGCAATTTGTTCAGATTTAGCTTCAGTTTTTATTCTTGATAATAGTCCTGGAGCTTACAGAGCTTATCCACGTAAGTATCAGTATTTTTTTTGTTCTTTTTTTTGCAGATAATAATTTATCTCGGTTAATAGTTACTGCAGTTATTAACCCATTTGCATCACAGCTCGAAACTCGGCAGACGATCGGCAGAATCGCGTATTTTCGCGCGCAATTATTTAACAGTGTAGAGAGCGAAATATTTCGCGGCTCTTGATGTTCTAATATCCTCGGGCGCGTATTATTTCGCGTATTGAAGTAGATGGGTTAACAAATGATAGTTATTATTCTAACAATACAAATAAATAGGTGAATAATAATATGCAAGATGAAAAATTTAGCTACTGTTGCATTCCTCTAAATGTCTGAGCTGTTATACAGACGTTTATATGCTAATTATACCTTGCTGCTTTTTATTTCGTCCGTTTTTCATATATTTAGCTTAAATTGTACAAGTCACTGTTGGATTTTGAAGAGGAAGTTGATAAATGTCCGATAATAAAAAGATACCTCGTAACGTTTTATGACAGTGATGCTATTACATAGCATAATCTATACATTTTATCTGGTATATATCACATCCTGTAGTCAGAACTTGCTTTCCACATCTACATCTATAATCGATGTATATTAATTCCAACTGCAAGTAATGCAGTTGGACGAAAGATTGATATTTTGTCATTGTTTCACGTAAAAATATTTACGTAATCTTGAGAGTCTAACTAATCTACCACTTTTATTTCTGCTAAAATGCACTACGTAATTTTATCCGCGGCACACGCGAATTTATTTATTTCAGTCTAAGTTTCCTTTACGTCGTTTTCAATAATTTGACTAACTAAATCACAAAAAGGAATTCGAAATAAGAATGTTATCTGATCGAAAAGCAGGTCTGTTAATATTAATGCTTCATAGGCAAGCATTGTATACAGGCCGTTGGAAATAGGAACAATCGTGATTGTTTTCTCGCTCGAATAACCGTGAGACAATATGCCGAATTGATAATGAAATGCTTTGAACTGTTAATTTTCTCCCGTAATAATCACCACATACTTGCCAGCAGTTTAAACACGAAGCTTTATATTTATATTTGGACTTGGTATTATTCGCGATTAATCGCGAGTTAACAAATGATCGTTATATGTACTTCTTTCTGTTATAACAGATAACGCGATACCTATAAAATCATGGTTTAGCGACGCGGGGGATACTGCTCTGTTGAGCTTACTTCCAGTTTTGGATGCACTACGTTTCACGCAGGATGTGCGATCCGTTCTTTCAAGAAATTTACATTTACATCATACTTGGTAGCATAGTCAGGATTGATCGACGTATTAGATATTATAGAAATTGAGCTACAAAACAGTCTAGCGTGTTTAGCCTAGGATTATTATTGTTATTGATAATAGACATATTAGAATGCTGCCCGAATGATGATCCCTTTAAACCCACCCTCATTTTCTACGCTCGTTCAAGGAAGAGTAACGAGTAGGATATTAAAGGGAGTGTGAACTTCGACCGAAATATTTATGTCAGCACAAAAAAAAAAGAAATAAAAACATCCTGGGGGATTTCCGTTACATTTAATGTGTGTGCAAACTAATGGAATTACGTTCTGATAAGAAAAAGATGGTCATTGCCAAAGATTGAGATTCTGAAGATTACATAGACTCATGATTTCAGTCTTACGATTCTGTTGTCTATGTGAAGGTTATATACACATATTATTATATGTTTCATGTACTTCTGGCACACACGACAAAGTTGAAAAGAAAAAAAAGTAAAATGATAAATGAAATGGTGAAAAAACGTGTTATATTTTTAAATGAATTATTTCTGTTATGTGTATATTATTAAACCTAGGATGTAGAATGAAACATACTAAGTCATATTTCGAATGGACTTTGCTGTAACTCACTGTATCAGTGAGGCAGCTATACTGATTATATCTAATAAATGAAAGAGAAAAAGTATTAAGGAACTACGTGAAAGGTGACACTTAATTTCGGCAGATTTTTCGAGATATCAGAATTATTTAGAATTATTTATGGTGTTGATAAGTCGGGAAACAGACGAATAGGATAACAATGGAAGAATGTAATCGAACGTATAGCTGTATACTTTGTTCGCTCGTTTGATCATCCAAAAGTACTATTAAATACTATACGATTTGTATATACTATAACAGAATGATTGGTCCGTATGAATGAGGAAGTGTAATTAAGTCATTAAATATAAATTTTGTGTAATATTTATATATGCATATATACATATATGTATATACATATATATAAATGTTAGTCTACTTAATCATACAGTTTTGATTAAAAAAATAATAGGAGAACAAAGCGTGCCCATGCACGCGAAATGAAATCACGATCATTTGTTCTCAAATAAATTATTTGTAATTGAGAACATTTTTTATTTATTGACATATATCAAAGAAATTGCTCATATGGATTTATAATACTGTTAATAATTGTACTTTCCCTCGAAAGATAAGAAAAAAAAAGAGAAGGTTAACCATGGGTAAATAGATATAGGACGAAACAAAATTATATTATATTGCACTTAATAAATTAATCTTTCTGTACATAATACGCCTGTATGTACATGTATGTATGTCCCTTTGTCGCATACATGCAACCATATGTATATGCAGAGGGAGTACTAATTTTTTAATTTCAAATATACAGTACAAGAGGAAATTTGTTGTATAAATATTACATACTTCTGGCTTGATGTGGAACATTTTTTTTTTGTATCGCGACTATCTCGTTAGACTTAGATACGGATTAAAGTGTACATATTTAGTTGGTAAAAAAATACATCGTCACTCATTCTTGATTTTTATACCTGTCCTGATACATGAACGAAGTGTTTTAAATGGACCACATGTACTAAACTAGTTGTTAGGGATGGATTAATGTTTTTATATTGCAACTATTATCTGTTAAGAAAAGAAATTTTATTTTTTTTACAATTTTTTTCTACATACGAAGATCATTAAACGCTATGCGAGGCCTTTACAAAATAAAGGATAGGGCACGAAGCCAATAAGAGGCAAGGGGAAAGATACTAATTTTTCTAAAGCTTTATATAAAGAATTAAGTAGATGAACATCATTCGTTAAAATTAGTAACACTTTAGAAAACAAACAAACAAACAAAACAATACATCGTATGTATTACTTTCCTTCATATGCCACCCTTAAACCCTTTTGTAGAAATGAAATTACGAAAGTTCTAATATCATAACCGAGGGTTGAACTTGAATTATATACAAATAGTTTTTACTGTCTAGTTGCAACAGCAATTTGTTCTTTCATATATTACACATAATCACGTATATTCTTTGTATTTGGGTATACATCACAGAACATGCTGCATATTTGAAGACTGTTATGATGGAAGTGATTGAATTCGGAATATTTTAAATCTGTTCCTTGGGTTGATCCTCTCGAATCATTTCCAGCGAACTATCGGAATTGTTAGTGCTACTTCCACTTCCAGCATCATCTTCTCGTTCTCTTGTCTTTTCCGGAACCGTACTAGCCGCGTCTAATTGCCATGATGGAATAGATGCCGGTGCACTCGGAAATTGTTTTCTGTTTCGAAGTTAGAATTCTGATAAGTGGTGGTACCAAATGTTTGTAACTTTGCATCTTTTGTAAAGAAACTTTATTATAAAACTTAGAATGTTCATTATTATTTAGTTTCTCCTTGATCGAGTGACGTTATATTGTGTGCATTACTTTCCGATTTCTTCATAGTTTTATGTGCAAACGATATTTAGCTCAATTTTCGTAGAATTTTAACAGTTTTTTCGGGACAACGTATTTTTTATATTAAAAGACATGCATTTAATTTTATAATTTCGAACGAATGTGTAGCTGAATGTATCATATATACATATGTAAATATGTATACAGGTATACATATATCTATATGTGTCTCCATGCATGTATGTACGTATGTATAGGTATGAAGTTGCAATAACTCTCTTGTAAAAAACTTTAATGTGAGAGAATAAGTTTAAACATCAAAAGAAACTGTGTTTAAACAAATCAGTCAACTTGTATAGAAATAAAAGCTATGATGCATATTTAATTGTACATCATATTCTAATGGTATTGTCATAGTATTAAAATAAGGCAATGTACCTGGACAATAGTAGGGATTTAAGACTAGCCAAGTCTTGCTTGAGCTCTTGTACTAATTGAGGTATTGATGGATCCATGGATTGATTTTGTGTCAATCTCTGAACATCACCCTCTACTTTTGAAATAGAATCTTTCACTTCTTTCATGGAACTCTGAACTGTTTTTCCTAACTCAGAAACAGTATCTTGTATACTATCTTTCTTTTTTCGTCCAAATAAAAATGGTTCTATGAATTTCTGTAACATGGAGTTGTTCACTGTCATTGTTAAAGTACTTTGGATGAAATATTTTGAAATTTATAATCCACATCCATCCATACATTACCTTATAGAACCAGTAAACACAATATATAGTGGCACCAATCAGAGCAGTAGCATTGAAGAATTCTTTAACTTTCTGCAGAACAGTTAACTGATAAGGATTTGTTTTATAGTGTGGAAACAAATGAGCCGGTGGAATAGAAACTGCTGTATATTCATTTCCTCCCTGAACATTTTGATCGATCGTGATATCCACAGAAGCTATTTTAAATGCTGTCTTAATTTCTTCCTCTGTTAAGCCTTTCCTCTTAAGAAATTCCTGTTTACGTCCTACTGGGCTTTCTGCTACCTTTGGATTTTGTAGGAATTGTACTGCAGTTTTTACCTTTATGGGAAAGATATGTACATTAGTGTGGATTTGTACCGTATGACCCGTTTGATTGCATATGGTTATGTAACTTCTCACTGTCCATTTTTTAATACTCATTCCTCGGACAATCAAGATTAATGTAGAAACTATTTACTGAAACTTTGAGAATGCAGAGATAACCTTTTAATATGCTAGACTTACTAAATTTTCCCTCAAGGCGAGGTTGTTATTATTGGTATCCTGATCAGTCATTGCGACAGATAGAAATACCGATCACTGTCATTAAAGCCTCATAAATTTGCAATATGCAATATATCAATGTGTAAATCACATTTCATAAAATAAGAAACACGAGTACCTAAAAAGCAATGTAACGCGCAGGCGTCGGTATGAACACTTGTTAAGCAATTACTTTGGTATGAACTACTTTTTAAATGAAATCATACGTAGTATCGGTGGACTTTGTATTGTATGCGTTTGCTTTGCATATCTGAAATTAAAATAAAGAGAAAGGTCAGGTATTTATCGTACGTCAAAAGTAGCAAAATTCTCGGTGGATTTAAATGGTTTCTACATCATTAAATGAAATGCAATGTCGTAGGTATGACAAATTTATCGGGAAAATCATGTGGAGGAAATATCTAATTGGGATAAATTCGATAAATAACATTTTATTCGCAGTGATAACTCATTCATCATTTGATCATCATGCCGAGTATGTAACTACCGGTTTTGAGATCAAAACAACAACCTTATTTGCCCTACAAATCTATCAAAGGGGACTTATTGGCCCTTTAACATGGCGTAGAATCTAAACTAAAGTGCGATAAAATTTTATGAGTTCTAAGAAGAACTCGATAGTCGAACGTTAATTCTTTGTAATAATAAGCGTCACTGAGACACGTAGTACAGAAAAGTGGGTGTTGCTGTCGTCATTTGATAGTTTGCACTTGTATCAGTAGGTTGGTACTGTTACCGTACGTTTCGGAGGCTGATACAAACTGGTATCACTTATTTTCATTATTCGCAATTAGAGACATGCGTAAGTGTTATTTTTTCATTCCAACATTTATTTCACGAGGCTTCGTTTCTTACGTTGTTTTAAGTCCCCTGATAATATCAATACTTATCACAGAGGCAGTTCCATTTCCGATCAATAATACTAACCATTTGCAAGACATATCAAAGAACCTAAAATGTCATTTGAGAGAAGGGGCGTTATCTTAGATTTATTCAGTTATATTGCATCCCCAATATAAGTTTGCATTGTACAATTTTATCCATTTTTGAACGGATTCGACTTACTAAGGCCCAAATTACGCCAGGGTGCCAGAGTAATAGGTATTACACTCCTGAACTGATTTCAGTGACTGAATTCCCCTTTGGTTCTCAAAGTTTTGATACTTCTATTACAATTATTTTCTCTGTAGCATTTTCTTGTGAGAAATTAAGATTTGTTTAAATCGAATTGACTAAGCATTAATAATTTTAGTTGTACTGTATCTTATGGTTTCTATGGTGGACATCATCCAATTGTTATTCAAAAGTTGATACATCAGTGTTAATAAATAATCTGATTGTGTGATAATGGGTTAGCCAAAATAAATAATTAATTTTTGTTCATAGGTTGGTTGTAGTCTAAAAGGCAAAGAAGACCCTTTGTCAAAATGATAGGGGGTTTATTTGTATATAATCATAAAGGGGAGGTCCTAATCTCCAGAGTATATCGGGATGACATCGGACGGAATGCAGTCGATGCATTTCGTGTCAATGTCATCCATGCTAGACAACAAGTACGCTCTCCTGTGACCAACATTGCCAGAACATCATTCTTTCATATTAAGCGTGCTAACATTTGGCTTGCTGCTGTTACCAAGCAAAATGTTAATGCAGCAATGGTATTTGAGTTTCTGCTTAAAATCATTGATGTTATGCAGTCATATTTTGGGAAAATTTCTGAGGAGAATATCAAGAACAACTTTGTATTAATTTATGAACTGCTCGATGGTTGGTATAAATAAACCATGTTTCTATAGCAAGACATGTTTGTTAAAACCATATTTACTGACAGAAATTCTGGATTTTGGATATCCACAAAACTGTGATACCGGAGTATTAAAGACATTCATCACTCAGCAAGGAGTCAAGTCAGCAACCAAAGAGGAACAAGCACAGATTACTTCACAAGTAACTGGTCAAATTGGATGGAGAAGGGAGGGTATTAAGTACAGACGTAATGAATTATTCCTGGATGTACTCGAGTATGTGAATCTCTTAATGAGCCCTCAGGGTCAAGTGCTGAGTGCACATGTTGCTGGAAAGGTTATTATTTGTACACAATGGTCATAGAGAGCATGAAAAACGTGTTCAATCTCAATTTACAAGTATATTACAATAGGTGGTGATGAAATCGTATCTGTCTGGAATGCCAGAATGCAAATTTGGAATTAATGATAAAATTGTCATGGAGGCTAAGGGCCTTAAAGGTGGTGCTAGCACAGCTGGTGGGGGAGACGACCCTACCGGCGGTCGGTCCGGCAAACCCGTCGTTGTAATCGACGATTGTCAGTTCCATCAATGCGTAAAACTCAGCAAATTCGAAACCGAGCACGCCATTAACTTTATACCACCAGATGGCGAATTCGAATTGATGAGGTAAATTTATATTGGGGTTAAGTTCGAAAGTTTTCGCGAACACGAAGTGTGATGTATTTCATTTGATTCTTAGATATCGTACAACGAAAGATATATCATTGCCATTCCGTGTTATTCCGCTGGTGCGTGAAGTCGGTCGTACAAAGATGGAGGTTAAGGCTGTTTTAAAATCGAACTTCAAGCCTTCTCTATTGGGCCAAAAGATTGAAGTACGAGTACCAACGCCACTGAACACCGCTGGAGTTCAGTTGATCTGCTTGAAGGGAAAAGCTAAGTACAAGGCTTCCGAAAATGCTATCGTATGGAAGATTAAACGTATGGCTGGTATGAAGGAGACTCAGTTGTCGGCGGAGATCGATTTACTCGAAACTGATACGAAGAAGAAATGGACAAGACCTCCGATATCGATGAATTTCGAGGTACCGTTTGCACCATCTGGCTTCAAAGTACGCTATCTGAAAGTATTCGAATCCAAACTGAACTATTCCGACCACGAGGTAATAAAGTGGGTGAGATACATCGGTCGAAGTGGTTTGTACGAGACGCGCTGTTAATAACGGCCATTCTCGTAACGTTAATTGTAAATGAGTAATCTCAATGCATAATTACGATTATCTCGAAATTATTTCGTTGCGGCGCATATTTGGATAACAGTACTCCAAAATACTCAGAATAACCGACGATCGAATTAAGAACTCCGGTAAATGATACCACAAGAGGATAAGGATTTGTGCCAATGCTTTATTATCGTTTGTTTCCTTTACCCCCCACCACAGAGTAATACATTTTTCTGCGTCGTGTGTATATGTATATTTAAGAATCCTTTTGTATAACATTTTACTCCGACAGATTTTTATTAATTGAAAATCCCATATTTCCAGTATCATGAATTTCTTCGATTTTTAATCTCGGATGTATACATTATTTACTGCGTTGTGTCGAGGTATCGTAGTTGCATTAGTATCGAAGCTTTCTCGCGAGATAAAGGAACCGTGAACATCGTGACCTCTTTGGTATCGGTATTACGATATAAAGTAACATGGAATGCTGATATACATCGTGTGTAACCCCTAAAATGCGCTCAATGAACTTCTAGATTATTGAAAATATCTGTTGTCATTTATGGAAACGAGTAGAAAAGTGTCTTGATTCATTGTTAGGAAGCAATTGATTTTGTCTCTCTATGTCAAAGTTCACATGCATAATAAAGTATATGTGTAATTTAAACCGTTGATATTGTTCAACTACCAATTACTCCATCGACAAGTTAATCGATCGATTATATTACGGGAATGGAGAATATTTGAGTTGCTCCGTAGCCAATACGGTTAAGTCCAATTTTCGATACTTTATAATTTTTTTAAATTTTAATACAACGAAATTTATTCCATTAAAATTTACAAAAATCAGAGAATATCAAGAAATGGACTTAACTGAATTTTAGTTGGAGCTTAAATGCATTCACGCTCGAAAGTGATAACTAAGCTTAGTGAAACTTGGACATTCTTACCATTGATGATTGCAATTCTGATAAGACGATCTAGTTTTGCAGCCTTGATTCTTCCTCAGTTGCATCACAATATTAAGAATACCATAATGAAGTGCGCTCCATTTCATGATAATCCGTCGAATTACCGGTTTCCCTTCCGAAGTCTGAGTACAATCGCAAACGTAACTGTAATTCATCGCTGTTACGCGACTTACGTCAGGTTGATATCGATCAGCCAGAAACAAATAAATGTTGGTCCTCTATCATATCAAAATTCTCCGAAGACCATCATCCATCAGAAATACCATCATGCATCCAAGTCATCCCACGAAAGGAGCATTGAACCAAACCCTGCCGCCTCTGCATGGACCATCTTCAACCGGAAGTCGCAATCGCTTTCACCCGCCTTCAGCCTGATTCAAATCTCCCGTTCAAAAGCCGCAAATACAATCATCAACCTCAAACAAGATCCAAGATCCTCAAAAAAACCTCCAACACTTCAACTCCGACTATCAGAACGTCATCGATCTCTCGTCAAACAAAAGCTCCAATCGCAACAACGTCAACCTTCAAACTTAACTTCAAATTCGCCTTTCAAAGCCAACGGAACCAGCTTGCAATCAAACCGCGCGCTACGGAAGTAAAAACCGAGCAAAAAAAACCGGGAGAAAGCATCAACCATGCTCTTCAAGAGTGTCTCTCGATTACCGATCGCTGCTCGTCCAATTAAACGAGCGATCGGAGTGTCGAAAGGGCGCAGCGTAAGTGTCGTGAACATCGTGTAAAAAGGAGGATAGAAATGAAAATTGAACGCGGAGTTTCTCATCTACGTGTCCGCCGCTTTTTCTCGGTGGCAGAGCGCGATAATTTCTGCTCCGGCGCATGCGGCCCGCGGCCATACCCGTGCTCGTACCTGTCATGGATTCCAAGGATCGACCGCGAGCGCAGGCACGCGTGATCATACGATTTTATCCGTGAAAAACAACGTTAAACCGAGAGACCCGTGCGCGAGAGTAATGCACGATTATGGGCCGGTGTTGAAGTGGTGATATTTCATCGATCCGTGTGTCGACACCGCGTAAACAATCGTTTCAAGATGAGCCCCCACGGCACGGGTTACGGGCCTTCTGTCACTCCGAGTACAGATATTGTAAGTATTCGACACAGTGAAACATTTTTACCGACGATATCGCTAATCGGACGTGACAATTATCGTGGCACGAGTCTCATCTTCGGTTTTACTTGCGTCCCGTGCGCTGTCTGGTAGACGTACTGTCGGCCAGGAGGGAATATTTTCCAAAGGACGGGGATGTCTCTTTCTTTTTTTTTTTTATTTCTTCCCTATTCCAATTTGCTTTTGCGGCTCGACGATTGTTCTGTTATCGTGAAATTCCATGTATTTCGGTTTCACTCGTTAAAGAGTTGGAACGAGGGAGGGGACGTGTTTAGGTTACGGAGTGTAGTTACGAATCATACACACGCCACGTCCTCGAGGTCTCGTGGCGATTTTCACCGAGCAGTTTTATGGGTACCGCTATTTTTAGTGCATACCGTAAACCTGCAGCTCGGGCATAAAGGAAGGTATTAAGAATTTTGCCGTTTTCTTTTTCTACCGGCGCCGTATCGGCTCTTTCGGTCTACCCGATTAATTACGACCGTCCACGACCGTTCATCGATGACCGATACGCCGTCGATACGGTCTTCTTGGCGATCCGTGTGATTCTTGAAGTCTACGGGACTCCATGGAAAAAGAAAGTGCCGATGTAACTTTCACAGAGTCGTTTCATTGGGCGAGAATTAGCGCGATTGGAAGGGATTACCTGTTTCTTTTTTCTTAGCGATTAATTAAATAGTTTTGGCGGGAAGTGCGGGAAGATTCGTGGGCGAAGACAGGTAACGAAGACGCGTTTAATGTGCCACGAAATGTCAGTGTATGTAGATTGTGATTCGTTAAACGATGACTATTCTCTGGGTGAGCTCATCGTAATCAGCTGTTATCAAGAACGCCGCACTACGTGTTTCCTGCCGCTTGTGGTTCCATGGTTATTCCGCGAAGTACCTGATCGATGGGAATTGTATTTGCAGCCTCGATTATTAGCTTCACCGATGATTGGTTTAAATGTAGAAATTTTACTCCAAGGTAGCCGAATGTCGTTGAATTTTCTAGCTAATTTGTTAGTAATAGGGTTTATTGAAAATCGAGGGTGCAGGGATCTGAAGGAATTAAAATTCTTTGTGCGGCTGATCGCTGAGATCGTTTAATGCTTGCTCCTCCGAGTATCGGGTTCATCGATGATCCGATTAAACGTAGAAACTTTTAATTGCACAGTTTCCGAGACTCGTTGAATTTTCAAGCTAATATATTTGTAATTGAGTTTCTTGAAACTGTACTATTTAAAGATTTGCAGAATGTAAAACTGTCCTTGAATAATGCTAAAACGGAGCAGAGACAATCGGTTGTTGAATGTCCGAGGATCAAAATCAGCGGCTCTAGCTCTGCCTCTTTTTTTCGCGGTTATTTTATCGTTCCTCTTATCTCGCTATATCGGATACACGATAATCGATACTCGGCAGTGGCACTGTGCTAAAATTTTAACTTCTACCCCAGATCTATTAACGGGCAAAACGGAGGAACACCTTAGGGATGAAAGCTGATGGATTTAACGCATACTTAGAAGCCCGGTTGCGATCTTCTGTTTAAAGAAACCCTGCGCTTGATTTGCACGGATCGGCCGATGATAAAAGACGTGCTCCGTTTTCCACTGAGAAACCGAGCAATCGTTTATTTTCCTCTGCTATCATTTACATCCATTTTTTACAGTTGTACTCGCGAGAATTGCCTTATTCTGCGATCGAGCAAGGGGGTTGAAATATTCTATTTGCCCTTTAACTACGTTTCTTCAATCAGTTACAAAATTGCTTTATAATCGCAACATGAAAGTTAAAATGTAAATGAAAATATTAATGAGAAAGTTAATAAGCAAGTCAGTCTTATAATGCGTCTATATTACTATAGATAATTTCGAGGCATGTTCAGAAAATTCGCACGTATCGCAATTGATCGGTGTTCCTCCAAGAATGAAAGACCGACGTCTAGACAGGATATTTCTTAAAAATTCAAGAACGCCGGGTGAAATTCTTTGGCACCAAGAGCACAAAAGAAAATGGGATTCGTCAGACTTGTTGAGTCCTCGTTTAACATACAATCGCTATCATATTTGGCACTGTATGGAACACTCAGGGATTACATGTAATGCCCAAATCGATACAACGTTCTAACAGTCCGTCCCGCGGCTTATTTGAAATATTTCCAGCTTCAATCGCTATGGTTATGTAGCCGAAGACCTACACGAAACTGTAGGTTTTAGGTGATTCCTAATCACCGAGACTACGGCCTATACGCCACACGTGAAAACTTTCGCGGCGAGTGACGGCAAGAGGATTCTCGAACTTTGTGCCAATTATTCGAAAGTCCGAGATTCTATTCTCGTCCTCACCATAGCCTCTATGGCGTATTCTCATTCCTCGTTGCGCGACCAATGCTCGGCCATGGGACGCGGAATGGTAAAAAAAAAAGTAAGCCAGGGGTTTAAGAGGTGTATAAATATAATATCCAGTTATGTATGAAAGGACTATCGAACGCATGCAGCGGTTATCTGCCGATGGAGCGGCACGTGCGACGATAATAATAGAACCGTCGGTGCATTCACATACGGTAGATACCTGTTGTGTGTATAGTATGTTAAAGACACAAAGTTTCACGCTCAGACTCGCTTCAATCATCGCAGGAGTGAGATTAGACTCTGTTAAATCGATAAATCCGTTCGCCGGACGAGAGAAATTCTGTTTCACCTTTTCGCCATTTATCCCTGAACGTGGATATTTTTATAGACACGTGGTTCGTTAACTTGCTATCGCTCCTACGGGTTAGCGTTACGGTTCATTGGGATTCTTTTTGCTTTCTTAAATTGCAACAAGTTATTTTTTAACGTTGCACTATCTCTACTTTTTGTATTTTGTATCATTTGTTCTGGTTTTAGAATGTTAAGAATTATAGGATTGAAGATATCTCCTGTTGTACCGTTTCTTGTCCATCGTGAAAAATGTATATCGGTTTTCATTCATCCCTGCAAAACGCTGGGTCGTTGCGCCGCATGTGGTGCATTAAAATTTGCCGGTTTTACAAGATACGAGGCAAGTCGGTAATTTGGATTCATCGATTCGCAAGAATGAATCACGCGAAGATCATTTGCACAGTGAATAGTCTGGGACGACGAGCTACGTCCTCATATGGTTACGACGATTCTTGGAATGAAATTCTGTCGTCTCCATAATTTTCACTGCGCCGTGGATAAATCAGTCTAGCGACGTCGATTAACGTTTACACATCGTGAGCGCTCGGTTTCTTGCTTGAAATCCCTGTGCGACATTTAGAAACTTGAGGGAAGGATTACGTGTAAAAAGTATCTTGACAAATTACACTGCATTTAGCCAATTCGTTCGACATCGAAATTAATGCAGTTCCTGTGTCCTTTCCAGGTAGGCAAATAATTATCTACTTGGTGGGAATACTCGAACAAAATTCTCTGCAAATATTCCTTCGATAAAAGAAATAATTTTTCCTCATGGAAAGTCTCTTGCCCTACGATTTCTCTTGTGACTGCCTCCGCAATAATTGACAATTAAATTGCTAAAATAAAAATATGTTAGGGACTTCTGATATATTTTGGAATGTAACGCAATATTAATAACATAGAAATAATTTTATCTTGTCGTGTTCCACTGATATTTTCAACTTGATAATTTTTGAGAGGCTTCAAAATTTCCTGTTCTATCAATCGCGAGTGTCACTCGTTGTAGGGCAAAGGGTTAATCTCCATAACCACCATAGCACCCCTTAGATATTCGTGTTGTTCTGCATTCCGACTTTAACTTCTCAAGTTATTCCACCTCCTACTTGCAGTTTAAGTAGGTTCTAAACCACCGACCATTTATTCGTGTAATTCGTCCCATTTTATCAAGTTGCACGATTCGGCACAGTTTTACTTTGAATTATCATTATCGTTTGCCCACGAACGTGGTCATTTCTATCGACCAGTGGACGTTAAGTCTCCCATAATATTTTTTCTCGGTCAGCCGGTCTTTTTACGCGAAGGTGGCCGAGTTGCCAGGTGTTACAGCTGAAATCCATGATTCCTGGGTGCACGTACGTTGGATCAATGAGGGGAAAGGTTGCGTTGCTAATCACGTGGTGCTGAAACAAAGATAATTAAGGGGCAAGAGTTGACTAAGCGGAGGGGTTGTACGTGTTTTACGAAGCGACGGTGCGAAATAATTACAGAGACAATTGTTAATAGGAGGTAGGAAATTGTCTATCGGCAAGAATAATTGCTTTGGCTTCTTCTTCTTCTCTTTCTCGCTCCGCTTTTTTTTTTCTCTCTTTCAGTCAGAGCCGCTCGTCGGCCGAACAGAAGAGTAGTGGTTGAGCTTTTCACCCCGTGAATTTTCTCGTCTCGTTTACTTCCAGACGATTCCTGTTTTATTCGTTAAATCGTCGTCGAGCGGTGCTTGCTTTTAATGGGAATCTCATTTTTCATAGAGCCTCGGCACTTCTTCGTTTTTACGTTGATAACGTCGAGAGGAAAGTCGGAAAAGCGCGAGGACGCTTCAGGATCGACGATCGTGCGATTATTGACACAAATGTTTTAAGTATCTTGGAGTTGTCGCTCGAGCCGTATAACGCCGTTTGGTCCCGGTTATAAAAAATTTTTATTTCGTCTATAACCAAGTTACGGGATACGAACGAGCTGTAGAATGATCTGTCGTTTCATGGAAACTCCTTCGACCAGTGTATCTCGATGTTAACACTGAAACTACCGACGTTATCTATTATATTTAGGTATACAGAATACGTACTTTGGAAAAAGAGGAATCAAGAGGTGACGAAGTTTAAATAATTAAATATTTTGGGTTTTAGAAGACAGAAGTGGAATATTTACTGCGTGATTCCTTCAGAAATTTAGGGAATTTTTAGAAAAAAGGGGCAACCTGATATTTTGTATTCTTTGCTAATTTAATTTTCACTTTGTTCCATAAAAATCAACAGAGATATTGATATTAGTTTGAAATCAAAAACTAATGTATCATGGTCACGTATTTGCTGAAATATCGTCATCCATTCTTCCACTTTAGAGTGCTTGGAAAATTTAAGTATTTTCAGAAGAATTCTTTAAAAATACATGTCCGCGGAAAAGCTTGTCTGCTTTTGCTGCATTAAGTAAAGATGACAAATTCCAGGCTCTTAACTTTTTTCATCCCTTCGTCAACGCGATTCCCTTTTGCAATTATTTCTTCACGTAACGTTACCTGTAATTAATCGAAATCGCTGTATTCGGTATTTTAAACGATTTCCAGTGAAAATTCCGTCTCGCGTTTCCAACGTTAGCCCGGTGTTATGGCGTTGGAAGATTTGAATACGGGAAAAGAGAAAGAGTGGATTCACGAATAAATTCACATTTTTCTAGCGTGTTATTCCCGCGAAGGATATCAAAATCTCGCCGCTGACACGAGAAAATGGAGAACGGAAGCAACGAGTGGAAAAACGAGATCGTTCTTACACGCGAGAGGATCACTTTCAAAAAACACCGCAGGAAGGAGAGGAAAAAAAAACTACTAAATCAAGCACGTAGAGGGGCACGTGGAGGGTTTTCTTGAATTTACGAGATTCGAGTATCGATCCCGGGTTCGAAGTTGGTCCTCTCGAAAGCCGTAACTGTCCGTAAGAGTAGTGGCTATATAAAAGGACAAGTTGGGAGTCGTAAGAGTGGGCGTTTCTTTAGAAATTGTTTTCCACCTTGCCGCAAGTCTTCCGAAGATACGAATTCCTCGTTATTCTGGCATTTTTCGATCGACGGGTGAAATAAATGTTAGTAATGTTAATTGATGTTCATAAATGCAGAAAGGGGTTGATATCCCTCAATCACAGCTATCTTCTTCGGTAGGTCCACTAAATATTTATTGAAAATTTCGTGAAAATCGGAGTGTATTACTCCGTGAATTTCTCTTGCCGGATAATCAGGGAGCGGTGAAGAAAAATTGGATGGTAAATCGCAAGATTTTATTTACGGCTTCCTGTAACGTCCCTTATTTTATATACGATATCACACGTTTGGCATACGTGTCCGAGCATGGCGGTAAATTTACGTTATTGCCGTTTACGCGAAGAATGCAATTCTAGACGTGCTTGTTCGCAAACTCGGCTACTTCTTTCACTCGCCCGACCACCTGTATTTTCTCCGTTCTTCCACTCAGAGAGGATGTAAAATGCGAGTATTTTTTACCAGTGTTTGACTACTACGTCAAACAAAAGTCTGAAGCCTCTTTAGCCCGGTCTTCAACCACCTCGAGAGTGGTCCTTGTCGTTAAGTAATACGACAGGAAAATCGATGTACTGCCACGGCACTTCAAGTTAAATTTATTATTCCCGCTGAGAAATTAGTACTTAAATGCCCCTTGTGTAATCTCTTTTCCTATTCGCCCTCACCTATCTTTATTCTTTTTACCGTATCAATTTTTATCAGATAATATTGTAAATATTTCTCTGTTAGAATTTTTACTTCGTTAAAATTCCACAATTATGCTTGCGATATTTGTCAACATTAATTAATGAATTCTTGTAGATTCTTCTTAGACCAGTTTAACAAATTTCTATGCATGTGTACGTTCTATCAATGATGTTTTCAGTGAAAGAAAAGTTTCGGTGTCGCTTAGAGTTTTGTTTACGGCATCTCTTGTCACGATTCTTTTCACGAGGAACGTTTCGCCGGATCCATTTCCCTAAATACCGTTTACACCGGCGATACAATTTCCCACGTACTTGTTGACGACCTCGAGGAGTCGGACGACTTCCTTCACTTTCTCAACTGGCTGTCTCGTCGCCTTCCATCTCGCCGAGTCGAGGTCACCGGTGAACGATTCACCTTGCTCTTGAAAGTATTACTTCGCTGTAGTTATCGCCAACTTTGAAAAAGGGGATTCCCTATTCTGTCTTCGGGGGTGTGTACACCCTCTTCTGCCTTCTATGTTAAGGTACATAGAAAATTCTTCATTCATTGTAACCCTAGAACTACCAAGGCAGTCGAAATGTCCCTAATATTTTGCAAAAATTCTCCAAATCTACGGAGGAGCAGAACAGTAGATATGTTACGTTTATTTTATAAAATAAACTGAAACCTTTTTTTAAAAGTACTTAGTTGATATATTTAATTATAATAAATTTAACGTCGGTAGCTCTAGTGTTAATCGTTCGTTTATTTTAATCTCGATTAATTTCCATTGCGAATATTATATCTCGGGATAATAAAATAGAGTCTGCCCCGTCAATTGTGGGAGATAGTTTTTAAATTACCGATTGATATATCATATTAGCGGTGATTAGGGGCCCATTTCAGGCTGTGGGTCTGGTCAGGCCTAAGTTGGGCCCGATTTAGGTTCCCCCAGGAGGCCCATTGCATTTTTGCAATAGGTACGGGCATTGCGCACCCGGGGCTCCGAGCAAAATATTCCGGAGATTTGGGGCACAAACATCAGTGAAAATGAATATAAAGAGGAAAGAAAAATACTTGCGAAACCGTCGTCTCCATTTTACCATCTAAGAGTAAACACATTTTAACGTATTTGCATAGATTCATTGTGTTCTTTCAAAGTCCAGTTATTAATTCAGTCAAAAATTGTAGAAAACACGAAGATCTTGCACGGAGAACGCGATAGTTTTGAAAATCAAAAACTGAATGTGCACTAATAAACCGTAGGAAGTTATGGCCTTTCCGAGCAATTCTCTTGCGTCCGTGGAGCCGTCGGAGATGCTCTCTCACGATGTTTGTGTGCATTTCTCCAGGATATTAATGTTAGGCAAACTGAAACGTGGCAAACGCGGGCATCGTGGCGAAGTTAAGGCAAACAAGCTTGGAACAGCTAAAACGCGCTTCGCCCTTTACCATGAAGTTTGTCCGGAGATACCAACCGCTTGTCCAGCTTGATGCCCGTAAAAAACTACGAGTGTTTTTGCCCGACCGATGTTTAACTCGGCGTGCTTGTATCGCTCTAATGCCCGTGGATTACGTTGCAATTAATAAAACGAGCTGACACGCGTGCAAAACGTTCATTTCGAAGTATACCATTCGCGGTAATGTAATTGATACCATGAGAAGGTGGATTCTAAAAACGGGTAGATTGCATCACGACAGAAATTGCCTCTGCGAGACTCGAGCATTAAAGCGAATGAAAAATACTCGTTGATTACGACTCTGTCTCTGAGAATACCGTGCGAATTAATTCGCGCATCGTGCTGAAACTTTCCACCGTAAAATTCGGATTTCAGCACGATCTCGGTTTTCCATCGATGCATCGCCGCTCGACGGAGGCGGGATATTACAAATTCCATCGCGAATTTGTTACAGCCCTTTTCCTCCGGGGAGTGGAGAAAAATACAGCGGTCGTGTACGGTGCAAACAGGAGTAAAATACTTTTTGGAAATGTATGCGTTACGAAGTCAGTATCCTCTTTCAAAATTCAAGTCCGCCGGCTCCGCTATCTGACCGTACGCTCGTTCTTGCTAAAAGAAACTGGGTCAGCGTCTCTCAAAGGCGGAATAAACAAATAATGGAAAGAATATATAGCCAAACGCTGCATCCTATCCGAGAGAGCGAAAGAAACGCACTTTCCCGGCAATTTAGGTACGCGTGGGAGTTCGGTCGGGTTTCTGCGAGAAGAAATAACATTTCCTTCGCCTCTCGCCCTACCAATTTACATGGGCCATCGATTTTACGACTATTTATTGCCGTTGCCTTCTTTTAGAGTCCACGGTAGACCGCTTTTTTTTTACCGGGAAATGTATTTTACAAACGTTGACGCAGAAGGGATCGACGTTGCTTTTAATTTATTTCGTTCGATTGGTCGAACGTGGTCTCGTTATGTCGTGGTATTGTTCGCTATTACATTAACTGACACGCGACATGTGGAATTGATCGACATTCCACGCATACTGCGAAGGGATTGCCAGGTGTTTGCAACACGGTATTCGCGTGCGAAAGGGTATCTTGTTTACCTGAATTGCGAACAGCGTATTGCGCAACCTGTCTAATTACGGCTATGGAATGACTCTCTCGATATCATATTCGCTAACGCGCGATTCCATTAAACCCAGATTTCGCATGGAAATTTGATAATAGATGTTGCTTGATTCATAGAATTATACATATAGTGGAGATAAATAATTCCATGCTGTTTCTTCACAGATAAAAATACACCTTTTTATTTTCTAATAATCATCCGTGCTTTGAAAATCACTTTCCACGTTATAACAAGTATTTCTCTTTGGAAAATTTAAAAGAAGAATTTTGCTACATGCTACGCATGTCCCAGACTTTGGAATTAGCACTAGATCTACGGAAGCCTTCAAGTTAGAGGCTCCCTGCTAATTTATAAATGATTCTCGCTCTAACTGTATTCCACCACTCCTAAAAATCGAATGGTGTGCCCCAAGATTAATTTGCTTTGCGGCACTTTTTCCACCCTTATCCGGTTAAACCCTTTGGAAAAAAGCAGCACAGTAGATATTTCACGTGCATTTTATAACACACAAACTTAGTTGATCATCTTACCATTTTGGTCCCTCCTTTTTAAAGTACTTTGCAAAACACCAATGCAAAAACACCAGCAAGTATCTTTGCGTTAAAACGTTCTCCACCTTTTTCCCGCTTTAACCGCTCCGGTCATTTCGCCTGGGACCTACCATCTTAGGTGGCTTCCGGACTACCGAAAGTCGTCCATTTTCGAAGATAGACAGTGAAAGCAATTCGGTTTCCGCGTTCCTCCGTATCAAGAGCACCGTCGAGATTCTCGGCGAAGTGGCTGTAAACTGGTTACAAGACATCGTAGAGAGCCTATTCCAAAATTCATGCCTCGGGTCTCACGATTCATGGGGTGGCAGGAACTAGGTCAGAGGCTGTCAAACGAAGGGTAGTCGACTCCAAGGTGAATCGCTAAGTTAAAGCGACCGAGAGGGACACGAAGAGGATAAAGGTAGAATGGGAATGATAGTGCGAAAGAGAAGGAGAGGAAGTCGGCGATAGGGGAAGACGTAAGAGACCGGAAGGGTGTGGAGAATAGTTGAACGATCGAGGGTCCGTGACAAAATTCCGGATAAATTGTATTCCTTTGTGAGCTCCACGTGCACGTCTCTATGCAAGAACCCGTGTCTTTTGTGTCGGAGAAACATTGGTGCTTGATCGGCCATTAAATTGGTTAATTTGCGGTAAGATAAAAGGTACGATAGTCGAACCTGTGCTGGTGCATCGCGGTCTCAGGTATTTCGGGTGTTGCATAATACCGTAATTGCTCGTAGATTCGGGTCAGCGGTTAAAGTTGTACCGTTAATTACGGAACGAGACGGTATCTTTTCTGTTAATGTACAATTTTCACGGGACCGGGGGACATTATGGAAGATTGAATTGTAGAAAGTATAATGCCCGGGGTGTTTAAAGTTTGTAAGGTGATGTAGTTTAAAGTTCGCAGCACCGTTCCGTATTTCACGAGGGTTCGTAATGCGTAGGGCGTAGGGGAATTAGGTCTCTGCACTTAGAGCGGCGAGGGCAAGAGGGTAACTGTCTCCAAGGTGAATCCCAAAGTTGAAGTGTACGAGAGAGAAATACAGAGAGGGAGAGAGAGGATAAAAGGCCAGAAGGGCGCGGAGAATGACGAAATTCCGTGTAGACAGTGCTCTCCTCTCGAGTATTCCACTTGCACGCTGTGGACTTTCCGAAGGAGAAGCAGAGTCTTGCAGAGGCTTGAAAACTCGATCGGCTATTCGTATTGTTGCGCTCGGTCGTGCAAACAATGCCATGATTGCGATCGTTATCATTCATCTGTACGTTTTCTTTTTATTAATATCATTGAAAACATCGTAAACTGAAGAAACAATATATACATTATTTTCCTAGGGATTTATCGATGCTGCGAGAGCAGAATCCATGAGTTTTGGATACACATTTTTGTCATTACTATATTTATATCTTGGAAAATAGGATAATTTTCTTATCGTCATTATCTCAACAATGGACAGACTTCTTAAACCGTCCATCTCTTATTCTTGTTCTTCTGTTCTAATGCCTGGCGTATCTCAGAAATCCACTTTTTCTCCCGTTTTAACGCTTTTTGAGCGAACCCAAGTAATTTGGGTATCCAATTTAGAAGTTGAAAATTTCAGTATCTCAGCGATTTCCATTGAGAATTCGTCGACTCTCTCGAAGGTGGCCGTACACAGGAAATTGGGTTTATTCCTCGCAAAAGGGAGGATAACTGTTTCCAAGGTGAATCGGAAAGTCGAATCGTAGCGGAGGGTAGGTAAAAGGGTGATGGAGGTCTTCGTGAAACGACGAATTTTCGGACAGATAGCGTTCCTTTGTGAATTATCCCGGGGTTCCCTCGATTTCCAACGTAGGAATGGTATTTCGTGAGGAGGAAGTCGAGAACTCGGCCGATCTTCGGAGCGGTTAGTGATTCTTTGTTGACACAATCGAAAGTGTGTTCCAGCAAATCGATACTATTACCGAACGTTTGTCTTCGAAGGCGAAACAGGCGAAACTTGTTATCGATCGGCGAACTCGCAAATGTAGGACGCTTTAACATATTGTCACAACCGAGGAATCGTGTGTGCAAACAAATAAACTCGTCGTAGTCATCAAAAATTCGGATGGATTTTACTAATTCAGTTCTCCAAACATACAATATTTTGAACGTTGCAAAAACGATTCAGCGGAATATTACTTTCCGTGACAATTTTAAAATCTGCACGTTTTCAGTTCTCAATGGAAATTTAATTTCATTCTGTTCCATGTAATTAATCGATTTACGGGATAAAGACTTTGATACGAGAGGTAAAAAAATACAAAAATGCTGTACATAAGGTAGAAATAAAAATATCAAAAAAAAAGAAACACACACGCGGAGTTCGTAATGAAAGCAAAACAAGTTAAACTCAACGGGCAAAAGAAAAAATGGGAATAACAAGGAGTATACACGCAAACTGTGGAATCCCATTTAATAATTCCCACTCGTTGCACTTTTTGCAACGATATCGCAAAAGTATTCGGCATATATCTGTCTACGTTTCCACTATTTCGTGAATTTCATACAAACAAATTTCGGACTTTAAAGTTAATAGCACATTCCGGCCAGTGGTCGGTACGTACATTGAATTCGTTCAATTTAATTGCCGATTCTTTCGACGCGATCATCCGCACGGCAGGTATGGAAGGCGTGTCGTAAAAATGTTGACTTTTATTTTTTCACCGATTTCGGTGCAGTTTTATATTCCGCACACTCCGTGGCCAGTTGTCGAGTGTAATCGTGGCGATCAAACAATTCGGTCGCGATGTCAAACATATCGCCGTGGAACGAGTTGATTTTTTCAATATTTTACACATTTCTTTTTTTCGTGAAAGTAAAAACAACAATGACGCGAACGGCTGCGAAATAAAAACACACCTAACGTAGAATACTTCTTGACAGATTTATTTTAAATCCGACTGTGTCACTTTGTTATTCTTCCTCGAATAGGAATTTTTTTGCGCGTCTACAATGGATCCTTCTTTCAAAAAATCTCGTCTCCGCTTTATTGGCGGACTCTATGATAATATCTGCCAAGAGACACATCTATGATAGTCGCTGCCAAGTAAAATCAAGTTCGCAAAGCCAACGTGAAAGTGTATGCATCGTACGACAATGGTGGGAAACTTAGCGAAACGTGGATTTATTTTTGCTGCGATTATTTCGTGCAGTTAATCGTGTAATTACCGTAAAACACAAGGCGGGGAATTAAAAAAGAAATTACAAAGTTTTCTGCCCTATCCTTTTGCCGAGCGATGAGGGAAGAATGCGATGTGTCGCACACGTGGAGATTAATTTCACGTGATGTACGTTTTTCAGACATGATTCCGAATACTTATAACACCCTCGCGTGCTTCCGATCCAAGAACTTAATACCACGATGTTATTTGGAGCAGTTTCAAATGTTCGAGCCCACGTATTCATTTCTTATTTTTGTTAGGCGATCCATCATGACTCCACGAAATCGCCCGTGACAACTGGCCATTAATGTATTTCATGTTCACGAATTTCTTTTCTTTTTTTTCCCTCCACCGTTTCCTTAACCGTTTCCTTATCGGACTTAGACGCGGAGACTAGCAGGCCTGATTGAATTTCTGCGAATTTTTGATCTCTGTAGAAAAGTCTTTCGGCTGATTAAATGTCTAGGTTATTCGAGCGATGTTTCTATTCGGCAGAAACGAAGAAAGTGAAGCATTTAAAGGAAACCCTATCGATGATACCTCCTATGGAAGCTCATACTGCAAACTTCGTAGAGTATATTTTCCATTCGAACGTTCTCTGGATAATTATCTTTCCCCTATTTAAATTTCCTACAACTAACATGAATTTATAATTGTCTATAATCAAAAGGAAAAAAACACGACTGCCAGGACTTTAGTAGGAAAAGAGTTAATGTTACACGGACGAGAAGTAAGCTTCGTCGAACCATTCAACTATCTTCATTGGTTCTCCGTATAACCGGAGAACCGAGATTTAAAATAAGACTCGGAAACTCGCGGAAAACGGGTGGAACGGGATCTAAAAGGCGATCGGCGAAGGTAGTCGCAGACGGCCGGCAAAAGTAATCCCATCGATTTGCCTTCCGAAAGAAGCCACGCTGGTACACTTTGGGTGTCACGTCCGTGAGAGCGAGGGAAAGAGAGAAAGGCATGGATGGAAGTAGGATAGAAGTAGGATCATCCTTTAAGACGACAGCTTTAATATCGGGTAACTTGGTGTGTACGTGTGCACAGGAGGAGCAGGTGGCAGCAATCGCGCTGGAGCTTTAAGAAGAACCGGCGGGTGGGGAACGCTGGAGAACGCATTTTCCGTCGGATACTCGGATCAGCCGAAGAGGGAGGATCGTTTTCGGGGGTAACTCCTCGAGGAAGCTGTGCACGTTCTCCTTGTTCGTCAGTAACGGCAAGGAAGAGGAAGAAAGGAGACACGACGAGAATGAGGCAAGTGGTCGTGCTGGAGCCGGCTGGCAGCGTTCTGGTGATCAGGCAGACTTCCCTCGGCGGTAACGTCACTACCGGTAACACCAATTCCAATGCCGGATCCAATAACGCTCACGAGTCCCATGGGCTTGCCAATCACGCTGCCGTGTCCACGATCGCCTCCAATGATCACAATCAGAATCGTATCGTCGTCGTGCGATCCTCTTCTTCGACCTGTATGACCACTACGGTGAGTCGATTAATTAATTGCTGGATCGTACGTGGAATTGAAACGAACCTAGGATTTCGGATTTTGCAGAAAGCCCGGAAACGCGGAGTAAAACTTTATTTCGTTAATGGAGAAAAAAAGAATTCTGGAATTTTCTTTGCTTTTTATGAGATGCTGTTGGATCGTTTCAATTTCATCTGGATATTTCTTTGCTCTTATCAAACATTGTCTTGAATATTAATAATTGAAGTGAAATTAAAAGAGCAAGATGATAACAGGGACAAAATTGATATTAATTTTCGCAAGGCCGACAATCATACATCCGTAAACGGCAACGCCAATATCAACGTCAATGCCAATCTCAATGGGAATTCCGCTGGTATCGGTTGCAAAACATCAACGAAGATCGGAATTGGCGGGGGTGGTAGTAAGCTGAACGAAAGAAATGATCATCCGAGGAACGATCACAAGAGCCAGGAAGGAATCGCCGGTACCGGTGGCGAATCGAACTCTGGATGCCGTCCAAGGACGAGTAAGGAGGCTGCTCACGAGAACGTCTCCTTAGACAGGAAGCTCGATGGCGCGGATCCTATCTCTGGTAAGTACTTCCGCCATTGCCTCTGCTTTTACCTTTGACAGAGCCGTCGACTCTGCCGTGAATTATTTATTTCTCCGTCGGTTTACATCCTGTCGAGTTTCCAGACGATAATTTTTGCTCTCCTGTTTACGCGACAAGAAGAGAAAACGAGATCGCTGACTTGCACTTGCAAGGAAAGTTCGCGAACCGATACACTTCGATTTTGATGAAACTTTGTATAAATATTTATTAGACATATCTAAGAAGATAGCTGGAATTCGTTCGTGTCCAAATATTTATGCAAAGTTTCATCAAAATCGGAGTGTATCAGTTTACGAACTTCCCTTGTTAGACTTGCTACAGCCACGACTTCCGGTCTGTCGTGGCGGAGGAACGTTTATGAAGTTATTGCTTTATGTTCCTGTTTGCGATTGGAATGATGTCGACACGATCGTCGTAGTTTTATTTGTTGTTTATCGGAAGGAGAACGAGCATCGGTGCAGTACGATTTTAGTTATAGCCGAACGACAAATAATCAACCGAAGTGGATGGGTTCTTGAAGAAATAGGACAGTATTTCCGAGCGGGAGATTTTCTTTCCACGAAGGCACGAGTTTTCGGTAAATACGACGACTTATCGACGAAACGTGTTTACCACGATGAAACGTTCGTTCGTTTTCCCTGTTAATTATCCTTGGCTGGACTCTTTTGTGCCTCTTTATTGGAATCGGAGGTACGGACGACCCTTAAAGAATGTTTCCAACTCGGGTCAGCTTTTCGCAATACGATAAAACGCTATAAAACTTCCTGGCAATTGCATCTCGTGACGATTCGCCTGCACTTCTGTGATCGGTAGATTAATTAAGACGATAAAACGAGGCAAAAGTTTGCCGAATCTTAAGGCACGACAGAAAAGGTTTCCGGTGATATCCGAGTAACCTAAATGGCAGATCAGAATTTAAACTTTGAAAGTATATCGTACGACGGTGCGGGAAATCTCGATAAAAGTAACTCCGTTAAAATCGTCCCCTGGATTTTATTCCTTTCAAAATGAATACCCGTCCCGTTTAGCATATTTTCGATGATAAATTGGAAAATTTCAAACGTAGAACCCGCCAAAGGTGGAACGTGTCGGCACCGGCCTTTAATTCTTCCCCTTTAAGTCAGTCATTTAAATTTTAAATGAGGTTCATCGATCGAATTTCCCTCGGAATCAAAACTATTTAAGCTAGCATGAATTATGCATAGTTTATATTAACTTTGACGAGAGCGGAAACAATTGCACGAACTTTTTGGTAATGAATTTTTAATAGGCTCGAGTGACGATAGATCGTATTAAATTGTAATTAATTGTAGTTCCACTCCCTTCCCTTCAACCCCTGTATTTATTATTCCATAACATTACAAATTTACTATTCCATTAATATTCGATCGACCCGCGAATTTAATCGACCCTCCCGACTGTTTGATTTCCACGTGGCCCCGACGTTTTTCGTATTCATCGTTCCGATGAATACTTCAGTGTCCGCTTACACACGAGATTCTCGTAAAAGAATCAGAAGGAATGAATTATCCTTCGTCTATACGTGAAGTCGCTTTTTTTCCACATTCCCTCCACGCAATGAATAGGGAAGAAAATAAAAACGGCACGACGTGTTCGTGGCGGCGTGCGCGCGCGTTTATAATGGCTTTTGAAATCTATGTCACACCTATCGACTGAAATCCCGCCATGTGAATTATCGCGGTAAAATCGATTCGCCGTGTAGAATGCGATCGCGCTTAATTATCTTGCTGCAATTACGTTGTATCCGCGTTTAAAATGGAAATGCAGAAAGCGAGGGAAACGGATTTCGTTTATGATTACGCCAAGGTTGAAGCACTAGAGGCAAGAGGAGGCCCCGGCTAAACTTTTGAGAAAAAAGGATCCATTCCCCGAGACCTCCTCGAAAGTTTTTTTATTTCCCGCACCACGAGAGCGCCATCGTGGCTATATAATTTTTCTCCGTTGAGCTCTTTCCCCCTTTTTTTTCCTTCTTTCTCCGTGTCCTTCTCTCGCTTCTTCTTCTTCCCACTCTGTTCGAAGTTCGACGTCACGTATCCTATTCTTTGGTCGTTAAAGGTTTCCCTCTTTATCGCTCCCTGGAGAAACGAGCGACTCCTTTCCTCCGCGTTTCCTCCAGAATTGAATAAACGAGCGAGTTTGTATGCATATGCAGCTGGATTTGTAAAGGCAGGTGGCATATGCACACGTTACAGCGAGAAATAACAAACATTGGAAGCACGATTCTTTTCGCAACATTTCTCCCTCAAAGAATCGAAGGAGAAATGGTGGAAAAAGGATGCGGAGAATTTTCTGAAGACTTATCGAACGGAGAATGGCAACGGGGAGTTGGTGTAAACTATTGGGAAACATCGAGTTCGCATAACTTCGAGCGGCAAAGTCGAGGGAAAAAAAAAGTTTCGAGCATCGAAAGCTCGAGGCAAAGGGCGGTGGTAATCTCGTGGAAAATTTTCTTTCAAACGTTCGAGAATCCTGGCGTTCATTTAACGGTGAATTAATCCAGTTTCAGAGTGAAAGAGAGACTGCTGGCCGGCGGATAGCGGGGAAAAAATGTTTTGCTTCGAATCCACGCATGTATGTAGGTCTGTTTGATGCTTTTACCGAAAGTAGGACAGCCGTTTCGATCTTGAAACCAACCCTCTTCTCGACTCGCTGGAATTTCACGATCCGATGCGTTTTTGAAACGTTTCGGTATGGTATATTTACCGCTATTGGATTCTTTGTGCGAAATATCCGATACCAGACAGTCGCTGCTGGTCTAGAGGAGAATTCCCGATGGTTTAAAACCTTAAGGGTTGACAAATGAACGTCGTCCCAGCAATTTAACCCTGCGCTCATAATTTCCTATTAAATTCGCAATCCATCGAGGTTTTCATTCATTAAAAATAATTCTGTATAATTAATTATCAAACATTGTACATTCTAAAGTTGTTGTAACAATCTACAGGAAAAAACCAAGTCCATGCACCCCGTGGCCTTTGAAAGTTTTATAAAATCCATTCGATCATCGTCCCACGATCGATCATCCCCTTATACTTGAAGTTCAATGGTTCTCGTTGAATAAGATTCTTCGCATATATACATAAATATATATGCATCCACTGAGGTCTATATTTCCTGGCCGGAAGTCATTGTCAAACAGGTTGTCTTCCTTATCGACGGATGCCCCGTCCCAGTTCGAATCTTGCAGGATTTCAGCTTGCAACCCTCCATTGAAACACTCCCCCGAAAGAAGTGCACCCTAGCGGGTAAGCCCCGATGGGGATAATTCGTAGTTCCGGCGATATCCGCCAGAGCGGCGATCCTGTCACAGCCCCGCACCCCTATTTTATATACATGGGCTGGGCAGCCTTACTATTTTTCCTCCCTCATGCAAAACTCTCCTGTCTTCTACTCTCCTCCTCAGCCATTGATTTTTCTCAATTTTTCTCTGCACGACCGTTGAGAAAGGGGCGAATCATCGGTATCAGGATTGCTACCAGGATCCTCGCGGTCAGCGAAGGACAATTTAAAAGTCTACTCGACGATTCCGTAGCCAGGAATTCCACCATCCTGTGCAAGCGTACCGAATGCACCCCCGATCGGGGCGTCGCTGGTTGGCTGTTCTGTTCACGTATACGCCTTATACCTACGACTATCCTAGCCTATCCCCTTCTATCCTGACCTATCCGATTGCCGCTGACTGGAGTAGATATCGACCCCTCGAGGTATCTACTCTTCTTTTCAACCCCCGTCTCTCCACCTTTCTTCCTCGTTTCCTCTTCCTCCGTAAAATCCCGCCGGTACCCTTCCTAATTCTCCACCCTTTCGTGTCTTTTTTTTCTCTCTTCTCCGTCTCCCTTTTCTAGCATTCTTCATCCCTCTTCCACCGTTCGTTCTCCGTTGGGGATCCTAATTCGGGATGTTGCGTTTAACGACGATAGGCCAGGACTTAGCTGCTAAACGCGTGCCTCGTGGTCCCCGGCAGGAAGTACCGAAGCAACTCGACGAATCCGAGCACGAGCTCCTTCGGACCCGGCGATCTTATTGATTGTCTTAGCTCTCGTACCGTCACGCTTTCTCTCTCCTTTTCCTTCGTCTATCTCTCTTCGTCTATCTCTCTAACTTACTCTTTCTCGGCCTGCACGGGAATACTAACGCGCACGTACACACGGGAGGAACTTCATCCCTCTCTTTCTCTTCCTCCACGGAAATAGGTACGCGAGAATTCTTCTCTTATCTTTGGCCCACCCTCTACCACCCACCCTGTCTGTCTCTCTCGTTCTTCCTACTTTTCCCTCGTAATTGTTCCTCTTCCTTTCGCCTTCCGACACACACCGCTCACCGAGTCACCGTCGACGACTAACGACCGGCGACTTACGTGTCCGGCTAACTTTCCTTGACGATCGAAAGAACCGGAGACGATCTACGTGACGATCGAATATGAAGGATTGTACGGACGAACGAGCGTAGAATCACGTGAATGTAGAAGGAGAAAGCAGGGGAGCGAAGAGGTAACCGAAGGAGACGGAAGGAAGGATCATAGAGAGGGTTGGAATCGGTAGGGGGAGAGATAGTTGGTCAGGAGCCTCTGCCAATGTTCTATTTTAAGCCGCGGGGGTAGCAGTAGCTGGCTGACTGGTAATTTACGAGCTTATACCAAAAAGTTGGACACCTTGGGGATGGCTCCGCACTTTGACACGTGACCCAGTTTTATCGGGTTACGTAATTGATCACCTCGCGCCTGCCCCGTTTGCACCGCGAAATCTAGGAGGTCGAACTCCCCTCTTTTTCTCTCTTTCTTCCTTTAACTTTCTCCAACGTTATATCCTTTCCTTTATTTTCCACTCCCGTCTCTCTTTCATTTCACCCCACCCTCGGTATCCCGGCGATCTTTCTCAACCCCCCCCTGTCGTTTGTTTCTTCTGAAAAATGCAGAAAGGACCTTTGTCGATGCTGTTCGTTGTCTTGCACCGTTATTGTCTCTTCGTCCTCCTTTCTTTTTTCTTGTTTTCTTTCCCTTCTGCCTTCCCGGGATTTCTTTGTTTTACACGTGACCGCTCCTTTGCCCTCCAGACGTACCCGGAGGCAATCGAGGATACGTGCGCGTGCAGTTTTATCGAGTGCCGCTGGTCGATTATCGAAATCTGGCCAGCCACGTGGAGTCTCGCTGAGGGACGTTCTTTTAACGCTAGAACTACCAGCGTGGAATCTGTTATATTTAAATATATTAAATAAATTCTTTGAAAGCACTGCAATGGGAAGAAGATGATTAATTCTGTAATTTATGGTTTACATATTAAACGTAAAATAATTACTGTATGGCTCCTCTAGAAATTTGGAGAATTTTTATAAAAACTTGTGGGCCAGTAATTTTGACTGTCTTGGTAGTTCTAGTGTTAATTCCTCTTCACGATGATTATGGCACAAGTTCAAAGAAATTTACAGTTTTAAATTGACCACGGTTTACTCTTTCGGTGCCGGCGTACTTTATATTTTTTCTGACTTCGTGTTATCGATAAATGTTTGCACGTGTTGATAATAATAAGCGATAGGGATTTAAAGATTTTTAGTTTCCTCGGTTGGGTCGCCTTTCGATTTGGGTAATGATGTAATTTCTACGAAAATCGTGTTAACGCGCGTCCCTTTAATTTGAGTTACAACCCACCCCCGAGTTAAAGTCGATATACAAAGCGACGAGGGATGAGCGAGCGACAGGTCTATTTATATCGCATTTAACACATGAGGGAGACCCTTGGGTTATTAGTCTCTCGGCTTTCCATGCCGACCTAAATGATGTCTAACTCGTAATTCGTTCAATACACTAAATAATAATCAACGAAATATTTTATTTCCTATAAAATTCAATTTTATTAAAAGTTTCCCTTTTTTTATTAACTCTAGGTTGTCGTGAAATTTGTAGATTTATGCGATCGAGGAATGGCGATGTTATTTGCAAAATTCTGGGGTTGTTTGCGAAGTCCGATGTTATTTGCGAATTCGAGCGATTATCTTTCATGGTCGAAATTTTTGTAGGGAAACGTTGATGCTATTTCCATTCCGAGAGTAACGGTATTTCGTGTCGTCCTCGTATGGCCAAAACGATAAATCTGCCCGAAACGAATTCAGTTATGTGTAATGTTCCATTTCGTTGGAAAATCGCGAATTATGAATCTGGGAAGCGCACGAGGAAACTCGGCGCGATCCCAAAAATTAGTTGGCGATCCAACTCCTGCAAACAATAGCAATCATTTTTGACCATACGTTGGCCGTAGAAAGGAATCGTACACCTTGCGTGTTCTACTTTTGCCATCCTCCGTAATCCAAAATCCAGAACGATCTTTTAATTAACGATAATTCCCAACCAAACATTTTCCACCCCTTCCAATAATTCCGCACGAGTATCCTCCATAAAAGAACCTTCGATCTATCTACAAATTCCATATACCCTTTAACACTAGAACTACCGGCGTTAAATCTATGAAATTTCGATATATTAAATAAGAACTTTGAAAAAAGAGGAATGCAAGAGGCGGAAAAGATGATCGATTCGGTGATTTATGTTTTTTGAGATGAACGTAAAATATTTATTCTATGACTTTCATATGAACTTGGAGAATTTTTGGAAAAAATTGTGTACCAGTCATTTTGACTGGTTTGGTAGTTCTAGTGTTAACCACCCATCTAATTCTCCAAAAAAGCAGTGCAAAAATTCTCTCGCTGTAATTCAACGCAAGATCGCTTCATCGCTCGTAAAAAAAGCCCGACGAAACGATGTGCTCCCGTTGGAAAAAAAAGAAGTGAAAAGGGGAGAACATTTTCATCCCATCATCGTGACACCGTTATCACAGACAAAAAGCCGGCTACCCGGGAAATCCCTGGGATCCCAAATAATAAACAGTACTGTCAATAAATCGTCACCGCGTCGACGAGGGTGGCAAGGGTTCGGAGAGTTGTCCAGATCCCGGGCTTATTTCATTTCGTCAGCAAGCTCCTCGTTACGAGATCCGCTCAATTACGAGCTCTTGGATAAATTACGAGCTTATGCGAGAAAATGTACGACCTCACCGTAAGCGAAAGCCAACCCTCGACGTTCGTGTTGAACTGCACATGCTTCCCGTCGAGGTGTGCGTGGCTCCGTGGATGTAAACGGATCATATATGCTTCCAAAAGCCTAACCCGGACCTAACACCGGCTGCACACGGGGATTCGCGTGCAAATACACGCACACACGGTCGATGGGATGGCTTTGTGAGCGGGAGCACCGCTTAAATCCATATAAATACGTGCCCATGAATCCATCCATTAATCAGGTTCCGCGATAGGGGGTCTACGGGCCCGACGCCCGAGTGATTTCAACCCCATCCCTCTTCGACTCTTTTTTTTTTTTTCACCCGATATCTATAGAGGGTGGTGGAGTGCAGGGGTCACTGAGAGATGGCAGCACCTCCATTAAAATTCGACGCGAACCTTCTGCGAGAATCCGATGTATGCTGTGTCATGCCCTGCTTATAGCTCTTCCCTCCTTCTCCTTTTCGTCTTCTTCTATCTTTCCCGTTTCGTCTCCGTTGCTCCGGGTATATCCGTCCTCTTTTCTGTCGTGTAGCCTAGCTTGCAAGTCTGCAAAGGTACGGATGTCACCGTACGTGTGCGAAATACGTGTATAGGTGCGAAGGCAGCCGGTTATAACCTGGGAGTCGTAGGTTGTGAGCGGAATATGGTTTAGGAGCTTTCTAGGGGGTGAGGATCCGGGACAGCGGCTGTCCCCGTACGGGGAAATCTGTTTAACAGCTTTTCCTTCCTCGCTTTGTCTCGTGCTTCCTTTTTGCTTCGTTCTTTTTGGCAGAGGGGATTTTACGTGTTTGATTTTTGTAATTTGAATACGTCGAATTTTCTTGGGTCTTCGTGTATTCTGTTTTTTTCGTCGCTTTATCTTTTTCTGATCGTTGGAAATTTGTCGTACGTTCTCTGGATGCAAACGTCGGCCGGTGGAAACCACCCCTTGGCAGCGGGAAGGATGTCAGGTGTTCGATAAATGCTGAATCACTACGATTTTGCATTTTTAAAGTTCTGCCTCCGCCGTCTTATCCTATTTCCCGAACGGTAGAAAATTCCGTGGGAAAGAAATGTAGGTTGCCTTTTTCGATTACTAGAGCGGAAACTCAATTTGTTGTCGAATCAAAGGAGTCCTCTTTCTCTCTCTATCTCCCTCGTCCTAGTTAAGCTACTTTGTTAACAAAAAGGATAAAGAACCCGTCGGACCGTAGCATCGCAGGTGTTCCTCTTAATGCTGCAAAAATTCTGCAACACACTTTCGCGGTGGTTGGCCAGCAAGAAATAAGGAGAAAAAAAAATGAAAGACCACCGGCGAACACCCATGAGAGGTAGACTCGTCGAGAATTGCAGTTTCGTTTAAAAGACTCGAGAACCGTAAGCGATTCGTTAAACGGCCATACGGAAATTACTCTGCATGGCGTTCTAAATGCCGCAGAAGGTCGGATAACAATCGATTATCGCGGCTCGACACGGAGCAACACTTCGTTTCCGTATAGGATGATCCTAGAGACTGGCGTAGCCGAGGAAGAGGAGAAGGTACACCTAGGCATTAATTTGCATCCTCGGTAATCCTTAATTTACAACTCGAGCGGAGTTTTCCAGAGGGTAACATCGCCGAGTTCTCCGCGGAATTGGCTCGGTGTGCACCCACACTTTGCAGCGGAGAATCGTGTAGAATGGGAAGGAAGGATGGAAGGGTGAAAAGGGAGGAATACCGACGTGGGTGGGGGCCTCGAAGTCGGGGTAGAAGCGGGTGGCAAAGTGGGGGGATGGATGTTGAAGGTGCAGCTTGCAGGAAGAGCGAAGGAGAGGAGGTGGATCGTTGGGTTAGGGGTGAACGGGGTATTCGGCAGACAGGGGCTGTGGCTGGGGCTGGATAGTCCGACTGGCCTCGATGGTGGGGGATGGGGGCTATAAAATGGCGGAATGCGAGAGGGTAGGGGGTAGTAGTCGTGGAAGGACGAAAAGAGGGGCGATGGACGGAGGTCGAGAGTCGCGGGTTGGCTCACTCTGCGGCTCCCGCCGCTCGGGAGCAGACACGCGGGGCCAAAGACTAATTTGAACCTATTTTATTAACAAAACAAAAACATACATATTTGTAAATAACACTAAATAACACGAATACACACGTCTCCTAAAACGTCTCTTACCTACTCTAAATCTCTTAGACCTCTGTAAAAAAAAAAAGACCGCGGAACGAAACGACAAAGTAACTATTTCCAGTCCCTAAGCAATTGTTACGAAGCCTATAGCGCAACAAAAGGAAACGAAGAGAAGCGATTTTAAGAGAGAGAGCGAGAGGATCGACTATTTTCAAAAGTTACTTCGGTTGGGACGAGGCGCGCGTGCGAGGAAGGGTGAAAGGGCGAAAGGGCGAGGAAGAGAGCGCGAAAGAGAGAGAGAGAGGTTGAGAGAGAGAGCTAGAAAGAACGAGTGGAAGAACGGGAAAGAGAGGAAGGAAGGAAATACGGATAAAGAAAAAAGGAAGAAACACTAAAGAGCAATCAAAGGATAACGCGGTAGAGGCGATCGTAAAACGTGTCAGCTACGGGCGAATCTCTTTTTAAGTTCTCTCTGTACTGTGTGACCCTTACATTATTTTGTCCCTCCGATGGGGACGGGTTAAGTGTTGTAACTTAGGATATAAGAAGAATAAGAGCTCCGGAACGCACAACAAAAAGGGAGAGACAGAGAATAAAAAGGAAAAAAGAGGAGTCGGAGTGTGTGTTTCTTTCTAGAGATACGGAAAAGGACCGATAGGGTGAATCGCACAGGGAGGAAAAAAAAAAACGCGTGACCCAGCGAAGAGACGAGATCAGGGAAGACCGACGACAAGAAGCGAAAGAACTTTCGGCCGAAGGATCGTTCCGGCTAACCTCGTATAGTTTAACACGGGGCTCAGCAGTTTTTTATACTAGTACGAAGAAGTATCTAAGAAGAACAAGAGGAAGAGAAAGGAAGAGCAGAGGAGAGAAAGAGGGAGGCGGAAATCCGATCTTATCGTGATATCATTTTAATACACGCGTCTGCCTCCACGTGTGTCGCCTATATACTACGTTAACTTCGAGAAAGCACCAGGAAACGTGTGGCTCCTTGTGACTCTTGATTTCTTTCGAGCAACCAAGCCCGTTTTAAAACGCTCCCATTTAAATTACGATATTACCGATTCGAACAATCACCTGGCTCGCGTACACGAACCTTCGAGGGATATGTCCTGCCGTTCCAAGGGTAACTACCAGCCACGTGGAAGAGCCTCGAGAAGAGGGCAACGTCAGTCGAGCCGTGTCTCCGTCCTAGAACCTGGCAGTAAGCTCTCCTGACAAAAAGAGGAACGTCGTAGCTCGTCGGGAACCAGGACAGGAGGGAGCAACGACGAACGCTGTGACGCTTTATCGGCAGCGATCTCCGAAACGTCCAAGTACGACAGGAGCCTGGGAATGCCTGCGAGGGCTCAGCAACGATCGCGTTTCACGTATGTTCAAGGACGATGACGATCGGCCACGATCGGTAAGATCCAAGCAGCGGTCGCTCGAACGAGCGCCACGGAGATGGCGGGCTACAATCACTCGAATCCACAGCGCGTCGTCTACCACGCGACCTACCCGACGCCTCTTGCACCAAGTGAGTTTTCCTCGTTGCCTTTTCCTTCGTTTTCTGTTTGAAGGTTTCTACGGTAGGTTGCAAGTTGGTTTGGTAGTTTGAGGATTCTTTTAACAGGGTTGCTTTCCGAGTTCTTGGTGTTCGTTGTCGTTTGGAGGGTGGATTTGATAGTTTGGAGGGATGACTTTTAGAGTTTAAGTACCGAAGGAGTGAGGCGATTTTGGAGATTGTAGGAAGGTGGATCTGTTTTATGAGATTTGTGGTTATTTTTGTCATTCATGGTTTTCGATTTAATTCAATTTTTCTGTTATTTGCGCTTCTACTACTGTTATTCATTGATCAATGCAGACGTTGGTTTGAAATATTACCGTCGCTGTGGTTTCTGTATGTGGTACAGGAATCGCTGTAAAAATTCATAATACACGAAAGGTATTGGCAATAAATAATCGTGGAATCGTGAAAGTATTGGGGCTCCGGCGGTGATATCAATAACGTCCCAGGCAAACCTGGGGTGCTAAACTGACATATTTTATCCACCGAACGGCTATTTCCTTAATGTTCCGAAACGTCGATGCGCATAATTTATTTATCGTGCAATTCACGTTCACCTCGAGGGCCGCGTATTTCTTCGAACTTCCAGCCTGTTTTTCCAGAAACTTCCGGAAACGCATGGCCGTTGCAGCGTCGATGAAAAAGTACCGACATTTTTCTCCATCGACGTCTGCCAATTAAAATGAATTACGGGGCATACGTTGAGACGAACGAACGGCCTGCACGATCGGCATATTATTTTGAAAAATATTTCGCCGCTTCGACCAAATCACCAGCCATTACGCCGACATGAAAAAACGGTCGTTTCTTGCAGTGGCAGGTCTTTTTTTTCGAGTAAATGACACACTTGAATTGCCAGGAATTCAGCGTTGTTGTACACGTGAAAGCTGTATTACTTTATAAATGTCGTTCTCTCACTCTCGCATAGAAACACTGTTTGGATCGATAACACCTTCGATCCGTGGCATATAAACACCACTGATGATGTGTTATGCAAACACCTAAGCTGGAATAAGTAGGCGTGCATAAAACTCTATACTAATTTCACGTAAACTTCGTTAGCGCGCAGTCCAAAGATCGTGCGATCGAATTTAACCGAGCACGAGGCATTTTTTTCCTTGCTTTAACATACAGTCACCTTTCTGTTTAGACGGGGACCCGATAAAGCTTCCGGAAAATTTGGAGACCTTGCCGCGGGCTGAGCATTTTCCAACCCAGAGGCACCGATGGAACACCAACGAAGTAAGTTCATAATTGATTTTCTTTCTTAACATCGCCGCAATATTACATTTTCCCTCATCTAGAATTAGTACGATATCTAAACCTAGAATGACATGCCTCAATCATCAACCCACACCACTTAAAAAATTCTGCATCCTACCAATCAGAACTATCCCGATAAAAGTCCAGCTTCAAGAAACAGTCCCAAAGTTACACAATCAAGAATTCAATCCATCAAAACAGCCTCTCCATCGACCTCTCCATCAGCCTCTCCAAACTTTTCGTCCCTGACGACAATATGCCGTATCCACCGGCAATGTTAAAATTACAGTAAACATTCCCGATTAGTGAAAATTCCAAGAGCAACCAACCTCAGCTCAAATGACCCAGGCTCTGCAAAGTAGCGTTCGAAAAAGGGGTATGCACGTTGTTACCGAATTGCATAGAAAGAGCATACGGTTTTAGCGGCATCAACTGGGTACACATTTACAGGGCATTCCAGTAGGCACAACTAGAAAGTAAATAGCGACGTCGCAACGCCGTTCGTGGCTCGTACGTAGCCACGGTGGTTAGAGAGGATAGATGCTGTCCGTTGGTGTGCAGCGGTTGCATCGGTGTGCAGGGGTGCATATACCAACACGTGGAGAACGGTGCACACGTAGGTGTACCGATGTAGTCCACTGCTACTCTGACCCCGGTCGGCCTCCGATCAATAGCTGGAGCCAGCTAGAGAGCTCAGCCGAGCCGAGTTGAGTTTTCAGTTCCGTCGAGTCGAACCCAATTGCGAGCCTATACTACTTCTGACTATTACGAGTAAACGATCATACGTCCCTTCTTGTCGTTTCTTTTCCCCACGTTTCATTCGTCTCTCCATCTTTCTCCATTCCACGGCGACTGTTCTGTTCTAAACGCTACCGGAAATTAAAGATACCTGGAGCGAGGAAAATCGTCGCTGTCGACCGACGTCTGGGAAAACTTTCGGTGTTCTCCTTTTTGATGTTTTAGTGGTATTGTCTCTTCGATTGCTATCTTCCGATCTGTCCAGAGGGGAGTTTTTATATACCAGAGATTATCTGGATTGTTGATTTCTCTTTTTAGGTTGTATAAACTGTTTTTGTCAGCTTTGTTCAATTCGTCATTATTTCGATAAAGTGGTAGCAGCATGTTTTAATATAAATTCGTGTAGGTTGGATAAGCGATAAGTTCAATTTTTCTAATTCTTCGTTCACAATTCGGTAGGTTTGTCAGAGTTGAGAAAATGATTCTCGTTACATTTACGTCGAGTCAATATTATTTCAATGTTTGGAGTTTGGTTAGTTATACCTGCGAGGAGATACGAAACCGGTGAAAGCTCTTGACGTCCGGGTTTCATACTCGCGAAACTATTCATAAGGCGAACTTGTTGGGAAGCTAACGGAGCAACTTTTGTGGCTCGGAGAACTTTAAACCTCCTCGTGTATGCAGTCGAAATCCTTTGCTAGGCTATGCTCACTCAAGGTGATCTTGTTTTCTCGCCTGTTTTCTTTGCACCCTTTTCTTACGGTCCCTCGTGTCACACGAGATGATGCTCTTCAGCGTCATTTTTCTCGAGTACTCTGACAGCATATGCAGAGGATGTCATCAGTGAGTTTTCGGATCTTCTCGTGTTTCTTGACGAGAGAATCTCAGGTATAAGTATCTTTCACGGAGATAAATGAAGCTGGCAAAAGTTTGATAAACTTGGACACCGAATATTCCCTCTAAATATTCCCCTGACACTCGCGATCATCCGAGAGATTCATAGCGGCGCTCCTCTCTTCTCCGTAACGATCGATTAAACAACCGTGAATCGAATTATTGCAATTTAAACTATCAATGTACCGAACCAGTTCATCGTTGAAAATTTCTCGAACGGGATTCCTTATTGACACGATGCCAAATTCTAAGTCGTTACTGGAGACAGGACATAATCGAGTCTAAACTTCGAGCCAGTGCAAAGTTACTCCGTGCTCCGTTCGGCCAAGCAAATCAATTTCGTTCGCGATCATCGTATTCTTTCCTCCAAAACTTTTCCTATTAACTCGTTTTTTTAATAGCCTCTGTTACACGGAACACGAATTTATTGCAGGCTGAAAAAAAAAGAATCTGTGTTACGTAAGAACGTACGTGTAATTTTATTCGTGAAAAGGTAGACACATTTTCCGCAATTCCGACGGGTATTCTTGTTCGTTGCGATTTTCCGCGGCGTTGAATCGATGTCTGATAAGTTCCTAGATATTCCGTCGTGCTTCTTTCGTCCTTATTACCGTCGCCTGATGAAATGCCATTTGTAACGAAATATAATGTCGAATACATTCACGTGGGGAGGGAATTATAGTAACACGTTTCAGCGCATACCTACAGCGGTCACATCATTTGTTTTATACACTCTCAGCATCGGTAATGCGGCCTAATGACACTGATTTATTAAGTAGCATCCTGCAGTGTTCAACGAGGATGTGAAATCTGGCACACGTTATGAGACTCACTATTTTTATCGTCGTTCCTAAAAAAAAAATATCGACCATTCTATTTTTACGCCGCGGGGATTTATTTCCTCTCATTTCCTTTAATTGCGAATGCTCTCGGAACGGTATGTTATTAATATTGCAATTTTCGTTCCTTCTTTATCTCCGCAAGAAATGTAATGGGAATATTGTTTTAGAAATTTATGATAGCTTTGGAACAATGCAATTTTCTTCCGGTATATTCGGGACAACGAAGTATTTTCAACTCCGAATCGGATGACCGCGTGTTAATTTACACTGGCTGACGTAACGCGTTTGCAAAGTTCGTTTACAGTGCACTTGCGGTTTTCTGGATTACAGTCGATCTCCTCTATTTTGCACTACTATGTCATAGTTCTCGCACAGACTTCTCGATAACACGCCGTTTAATTGATGAGCATACCAGCCCTGTACGTTCTATCTGTAAGCGGAAATCGATCCGAAAACAATGTTTCTGTTTGCTTATTGATTTCCGATTCCGCGGTAGTATAAATTCATTGAATAGCTACAGTTTGCCCGAGTACACAATGACAGCCGATGCAATTAAACATCAGTTTGAACTGTTCGTAATGCAATTTCCGATTCGACGATTTTTCCGTAAATCGTATTTGAACTTAACGTCCAAGTAGATTTCGGTAAATACGGCGATTAATATGACACGTTTAATATTTACCTATCGATCCACCGCGTGTGCATTTTCGACAATGCGGACTTTCGAATTATAATGGGAAAATCGTGAATCAAAAAGACGGAAACGTAATGGTATTGTTTTGTATTTCGATGGAAATCATTTGTGCTTCGATTGTCGTAAAAATGATCGACTCTCGTTCGCGGAGAACGGAAAGGAACTCAGGAATCCAATGGAATATCGACGTTAAGTATCATTGGCAAAATGGGAAGCCATTTGGTGTTATTCAGTGTGCCACAAAGGACCCAGGAAATTGGCTAATTTTTCCGGGATGACGAAGGAACCGGTGTTCCGGAACGTCTATGTGGGACACATCGATATGCAATTTCTCAGATGCATTTCGGCCGTGGCCGTCGTTGCGTCTGTGCATTTAGAATCAAACGATTCCGGGGGCGATGTAATTTCCAGAAGTGCACATGCACTTCGTGGCTGTTTCTATTTTTATCAAAGCCAACAAGTTCTTTGTGATACACGTAACTTTATATTTTCCATTTAAAAGAAATTCCTTTTTACACCGGGGACCAAATATATCCACCTTTATTCCCACGTTTCAGTCGTGATACTTGTATCTCAAGTATTTCAACTATTTTTCTATTTAATTCGTTGGTATTTCGTGAGACAATGAAAGCATGTTCTCGATATAGTTGCATTTCCGTCCGAGAAAACTTATAGCCAACGCGGTTGACGATAAATTCTGATACGATTGTCTCTGGCTGACGTTCTTATCTTCGTCCCGTCCGACCACGTACTGTCTTCCACTACTTGCGATAAAAGAAAGACCTTGGAACTGCTTATCTACTTTCCATAACTATCCGTGTCGTCCGCCACTGACACAATCAGAATTAGAGTGTTCTATAGTCATCGATTCCCTTTACAAGATAGTCGTATGTGGAACAAACGAAGACACATTACTTGTAACGAAATTATACAATTCTTTATCTTATCTCGTAATACCTATCACTGTTATCACTTTCATTGCTGCACCGTGGCGTTGTCTGGCTAGGAAACGGTGTTATACTACTGTCTGTTCACGATCTAGCTTTGCACTACTGCTTGGCAAGTGTTCATTCCCGTGTCTGCCTATTGACAGTCATTATACTACTGTCTGACAGTAATTCCTCGTGTTCTCTATCTAAGAATGAATTCTAATATGCTTATTTTCCATAACAATGTTGATGCTATTTTTGTCCTGCAAGCAGACTCAATATTTTTGGAGTTAAATCAAAATGTTCGTCCTTGGAAATTGTCATACAGGTTCGATTATATCTATTTACGTTTACGGCGTGTCGTAAACAGCGTATATAGAAAGGACGCACCATCTTTGTAGTCCGTGTCGGAAGGAGGGTCGATTTATCGGTCCTTTTGCATTCGTAAATCAAGGGGAATACATCCCTTCCGGTAACGTACGAGACAGAAAGCGTCTCGTTTACGTATCCGCTAAGCCGAATCGAGGAATCTATGGGCTTCTTCGTCGTATCTTGAAAGATCTATATATTTCCTTGTCGACAACTCCGCGGAATGATTCTTTCGGGACACATGTCGCAGGGAAAAAGAACTCGATGGAAATGAGGAAAATAAAGGGAATTTCATTCGAATATTCCGTACGCAATCAGAATTCGAGGTACGGCAAAATTTTTGAGAACCTGACTGGCATTGCACGAAAGCCGACCTTGCACGCAACATAACGATATGCACTGTCAGACGCCATCTTTCAAGCTAAACTATTCTCCACGTTGCCTGACCCATTTCATGTCTGGCACGTTACAAAATACGGTAACGCATGGAAAATCAATTTACGTAGAAGTTTCACGCGGTGAAAATTTCCGGATAATGGACGACGTCGGAATGATTTAAATCGCATGGGTATGATGATGTACTAACGAGGGAACTGACATAAAATCCTTTCTGACATTGAACACTTGGACGTATCAACGATTCCATGCTGAAGCCAACTAAGACGGCGCACCGCATTGGAGAACTGAGACTCAGACGAAGCTCGTTGCTGCCAAAGTTTGATTATAAATTTCGCGCCTTCCGATAGTCCTAGAGGGGTGAATTTTTTTTATTCTACTCGTCCTTTAATCTACTTTGAAGTGCTTCGAGTTAGAAACCCGTATCATCGTTTATTAAAATATGATTTTCGCATTGCTGGAATTGTTTTTCTTTCGCGCTTCGAAAGCTGAGACTTTAAGGAACCGGCTGAAATAGTGTTTATTGAAATTAGTCCACAAACTGGCGAGTAATTATGTTACGAATTAAAGAAAGTCACTTTTTGGGGTCCGCCACAGAGTTTCAATTGATTCTTTTTTTCCTGGGATTAATCAGAGCAGCTAAAATTACGGTCACAGAAGCAAGTACTCCCGAATTCACGGCAAAGTCAGGGGTCGCAAGTTCCAGTTTCAACGTGGAATGCAAATGATCAATTAACCAGTTGTAAATCAATGCAACATGGTAGGCAGGCTTTATCTAGCTGGGCTGTCGGTACTTGGCTGGTCTAATGGCTGCGAGCCCACATTGGCCTCTCATCCCATTCCCCTCTTTTCAGCCACTTCGGTTAGCCATCCTGCTTTTTCTCGTCCATCCCTCGTTAGGAATATTTATATCCAGGCCACGTTCACCGGAGAACCGTTGGAACCCGAAAGAACCCACCCCCAGGGGCGGTGCAAGGATATTAGGCACTCCGAACGATACTTCGACCTTCTCCTTCCATTCCTTCCCTCCTTCCGCCATTATCTTTCCACGTTGAAGGCAAAATTCTCTTTCCATAATTATTTCTTTCACATTCAAATCATTATTTTATATTTTTTTGAGATTTACTTGATAGGGTCACATCATTCAGAACAGCTATGTCGAGTCGAAATTCTTTGCCAGGCCAATAAAGTACGACAAATGTGAAATGAGCCGCGATCAGTGTTCAAATCGGTCACTCAAATAGCCATCTATGATCTACAATCATCTATAGTTATGTATTTGAAATATATTTTAATTTTTTTAATATACAGAAATAAGTATCAATGTAAAACGTGGAAGAGCCATGGTAGGGTTGGATATGTCTGACGTTTTAGGAAGGTGAAGAACACTTTTGGTTCTCATGTTGCAATTGTACTGCCGCTAATTCAATCTTATCGTACCACATTTCAAATGTACGATTTGTGGCCACCACTTGCCAACGGAACAACCCCCGATCGTCGGCTATCTGTCAGTGTAAAATTAATGCGAAATTCCGGGGATGTTGCGGCCGTGGTAACTTGGACTGTCTCGTGGTATCCGGACTATTCTCGATATTACACCGAAGACATTTGCAGAATCTCACGATTGTTCCGCTGCCGGGTGAAGAACGGCCGTGTTCGAATCGAATTGGTTCGAGGAGGATTTACGAATTATCGCGACACGCGAAGTGCCTCCGCTGAAAGTTTCTATCGGCTCTGTGGATTTTATTGCAGTTACCATTCTATGGTTAGACGAATCAGCCGCAGTCACCAGTTCGATTTGCATTTCTCCACGTTAGATCGCGTGCAACGGTTCCAACTGCATACTTATTTCACCTGTGAGTGAACAGTTTCTTTTTTCTCATTTTATTTTCCGCCTGAGAGACCGTTTCCTTTGGTTCTGTCC